>QANW01000555.1:214825-308797 GCA_003254865.1 Dryas drummondii
AGTGGGCCGGCCCTGTTTGAGAGTATATATTAGGGATTCTCTATCTTCCCCTCTCTCCTCTCTCTCTCTCTCTCTCTCTCTCTCTCTCTCTCTCAGCTAGCTAGTCATTCATATCCAATCGTGACATTTAACAACATTTTTAATGTTTAAAGAGTGTCTTGAATTGCTTACCATCAAACAATTTTTGTCATTAAGTTCAATTTAATGTCAAGCCCTTCTATGGTTGGGGCAAAAAGAGTGAAAAGATAGATGCTAAACTCTAATTGGAGTTTTGGGAACATAATGCTATACATACATAATATGTGTTACTTTAAATAGCTAGGTAATGTTTTATTACCCAACATTTATTTAATTTGTTACCGTTAATTTAGAGTAGACATTCACTTAAGAGTCAATATATATTTAGGAAATGGGGTTGGTCTAGTTGGTCAAGGACAATAGCTTTCCCCTTCACATCTGGCCGGATTCGAATCCTCATCCTTCTCATGTACTGAAAAAAAAAAAAAAAAAACGAGTCAATATATATAATTAATAATTCAAATTTGTAATATGTGAACACATGAATGTTATAATGTTATATATGTTGTAAGCTGTGTACATTAAAGATTACCTATGGGTTTGTTTTTCTTATATGCATTTAATTGTTTTTCTAGCTTGTGCAACAATGCGCAAGGCTCCACCATGTAGTTCACATGATTAACGACTTGTAGTAATTAATCTGCAATTGTAAACAAGAATTAGCTATCGAGTAATGGAACACAGATGTTGGCTTAATTTATATTGAGTAATGTTGTTTTTGCTAGACATGCATGTTATGTTGTTAAATGTTGATTTCCACAACACATTTAAACAAAAATTTTACATGCATGATTAATAATTCAGATTAATTAGTAATATATATGATCGATAACATAGCATCTCAAGCTGATTGAAAAGGAAAATTTATTATTCTTATCTTATCATTCATTTATAGACATTAATTGTTAATTATATTTGTTCCAATACATGATCAATCTTTTCCAAATTATATATTGGCACACCCCCCAAATGAGACCTGCATCTATCTCTTATTTTTTTTTTCCCCAAATAAGATTGTGATGGTGTATTAAAAAAAAAAACATGCATTACTTACAGTGAAATCACTAGAAACTTATGTCATCATTATGATGAGCTAGCTAGCTGCGACAATATTTGGGTAGTTTGCATCTTTGATCTACTTCCATATATTATATAGTATGTATTTAATTAGAAAATTTAAGCATAATGTTGGTCTTATTTTATGGATGTGTTTCAACAATTAATTTAGGATAGTCAACCCCAAACAATAAGTAGAAGTTAAAACTTAAAAGTACACTTAGATGTATAGTTGACTTGCAATTAATTCAAAAAATTTAGATCATGATCATGAGAGACTTTTTGGATAAGTTCGAATTTGGGTTCTTCACATGAGATTTTGGTGTATTAGAAAATTGCAACTTGGTCACGACCATGCCCCCAAAGCTGCCTTGGTTCCAACTTCTAGCTATATAATCCCACTTTTCTAAAAAGAAAAAAAGATAAAGCCATTATTTATGAATTTAATTAGAGAGACATATATGAATGCATATTTAATTAACATAAATAGAATTATTCGGCAAAAAAAAAACATAAATAGAATTAGACTCTCAAATTAAGTTAAAATATGTACGTGTACTTAACTATGTGTTTTGTCTTGGCCAAAAAAAACTATGTGTTTTGGATTTGCCATAATTCAGCAATTAATGGAATTGAATATTGGTCATAATTAAAACAATTAATTACCAACCGTCCATCAAACAAGATGTAGAAGAAAACGTCAGGCACCGTTGGATAATTTGTCCCGATATGGGAGGGGGCAGGTTGCGAGGGTCTCACGCTCACGCAAGCAAGCGTCCAACTCACTCACAGTCACAGGCAGTGACTGAGCCACGCACGTGCATGCTAATTGAACCACCCACCCACACCCACCGTGACCTTCGGGCTTGGCTAGCTTGGCTAAGCTAGCTCCTTCGGAGATGATGTCATGTTGTTCATCACTTGATCTCCATCGCTTTAACTTCAATTCTCTCCCGGAATCCAATGAAACCATACTTCGAACCAAAGTAATGTCCCATATATATATGCCTCGTGCCTCTATACATACGTACAACTCAGATCATGTTCGGGTGCATGATTAGCTTAAATTAGAGACGTGTGTTTAATTCAAATAAGTTTAAGTAAGAAGGTTATGGTTTTAGTGTTTAGGTATCGTTCAAGCTATTTTGTATAACCGTTGTTACGTGATTTAACTAATTTACATACTATATTGTAATAAGAATAAACGTTATTAATATCAAACTCTAAAAGTAACTCATCAATCTATTCTACTCCTTAGTGCAGCAGCTTTTGGTAAGCGATTAATTTTGAATAATTAATTTCTTATAAAAAATGTGGATAACTAATATCTTGAGAAGATATGCAATTCGTTTTGTGTTTATGTTTTAGCAGTAATTAAAATAGATTACTAGCCAGTGAGTGGCATTTATTAATCGAAATGATGCCCTTTCGATTGAGCTCATTACGCTAGCTATTTCATAGATGGTCACAAATTGTGTCGAAAGCCATGAAGATAAAGACTATTATTTTTTTTTTCTTGCGCCAGACCAATAAAGAAAGATTTGTCATATTTTTTTTTCTGCATGTGTTTGTTTGAATTTGTTTTTGTTAGGAAACTTGTTTAGTGTTGATGGGTTGGAGTGGTGCAAAACAAAGAAGGCCGAACATAAATGTTTTGGAGACAGTTTGACTGCATCGTCCGTGGTGCTGGTGTAGGTTGAATGGCAAACCACAACGTGTGGGCGTGAATGAATGAATTAATCAATATGAGAGAGAGAGAGAGAGAGCGAGAGAGAGCGAGAGAGAGAGAGAGAGAGAGAGAGAGAGAGAGAGAGGTGCATTGTGCTGACAGTGACAGACTAGTACGTGACTGGAAGAGAGACAGAGACTGAGTGAGAGTGAGCGACCTTTCTATGTGCCTAGAGGTCGACGAATGGAATAGGAGGGAATATGAAAGCTCCATCTTTGCTTGCTTTGCTTAATTGGGTTGGGTAGAGAGAGAGAGAGAGAGAGAGAGAGAGAGAGAGAGAGAGAGAGAGAGAGAGAGAGAGGGGGATCACTGTCTCTCTCACACGCGCTGAATCCCACGAATTACTGGATTTTGATGCTCATCGTTTTGTTTTCATTTAAATATTTTAGGCAGCATTTATTGATATTTTCATTTTGTGTTTTTTGTTTTTACATTAAAAGGAAATGCACAGAGCCTTGAACTTACTTCAAGTGGTGAAACTTAGTGAAATTATTGGGGTAAGGGTTAGGATTAGAGTAGATTTAGAGTTCGATTACCTCTAATATAATAAAAAAAAATACAAAATAAATTTTGACATATTCTAATCTTAATCTATTATTGTAAACTTTATCACTATTTGAGCTAATTCTAAAGCCAAAAATGTAGTTAAAATTGGTAATGCATTACAAATGAACTTGTTTGATAGAAACGTTTAGGATGATCAAAATACAAAATTTTAATTAAATTTTAATTTTAAATGCCCTTAACTTTTCTTTGTTGGACAATTACTGTAGAATCTTAAGCTATTCTTTTTTAAACAATTATTGTGTCTCAAAATTTTAAACAAAGATATACCGACATATATATATATATGGAAAGTGTTAAGAAAATCATTTCTTTGTATCATCTAGTGTATAATTTCTCTAATAGAGATGGGCCCCACTTGTATTGGTGAGTTCTACCTCTATTAGAAAGATAGTACACTAGAGGGTACAAAGAGATGGTTTCTCTAACACTACCCTCTATATATATATATACACACACACACGAAGGATAGATGGTTCAAACTCATAGCATCAACAAAGCCTTGATACTATATTAGACAACTAATGTGTTCCAAGAGTTTAAACTACAAGAGAATGAACTACAATGTATATCAAGCCAACAATCATGACCCAATAGTACTCCACCCTTCCTGATCACCACTTGACATGATATCCTAATTTTAGATGTTGGCTTTCTAATAATGTTTGCAGTCAATGGTTGTATATCTTTTTTAGGTATGAAACATCAAAGTTACAACTCTTGGATTTAATAATTTAAAAATGATTATTAATTATTATTTCATATAGCTAGCTATAATATTCAAGCAATTCTTCATTAGCTTCTTTGCTATTCGACCAAATATCATAAATGAGAGAAAACGTAGAGATTCTAGGGTGCATATGCGAATAGGTACGTAGCTCCACGCCAATTAAAAGTTTATGTGTCAATTTCTTATGTAAATATATCCTAGGGTTATTAGATCTTCTCGATGTCCCAATATATACGTACAGAGAGGAAAAATAAATATATTATTACACGTACATGTGTGCATGATTTGATAACTTTATTAAAAACAATAAAATTTGGGCTAAAAAACATGAAAACATCAAGTCTATAAATTCGGTATGTGTACGTACATTCGAAATATGAATTGAAAAGTATACGAGTCTAGAAATAAACTCTATTGGCAAGAGGTCAGTTACTGCATGTGTCCTTTTTGGGTCCAAGTTAATTTTTGGTTTGTTAAGAAGCAACTAACAGTTGCTAGTCCTCTAGTGAGTCAGAGTGTATTGGCAGGGTACACATAAGTGCAAAACTAATGTGTTGAGGCTTTTTGACTTATACTTAGTTTGACAATTTGGGTGGTTAAATTGGGGAAATAGACAATTCAGGTGACTAAATTGAAGCAAAATAAATATATCGATCGACATATTTGATGGGTGTGCATGATATGCGAAGGTACATGATTGGACTCATCTATCAGTTTCCGCACAACAAAAAGGCCCGCCATTGAAGCCCATTACCTTTGTATTCACGAATCATGATCATTTAGCATACATATTCGATCACCAAATTACCTCAGCTTGAAAAGTAAGGAGAGCAAGAAAGATGAACATCAACAATTTGTCGAGCCAAGTGTAAACTCAGATCAAGCCAAGCCATATTCCAGCTCAAAGTTCAGCTCAGCTTACAATATATAGCTAATAAGCTGTTAAACTAATTAATGTAACAGATTAGTTATTTGCTCATTAAGCTTTGGTTAATTATTCGAGAGGTTAATTAGACTTATATATATCTTGACTATATACTCTTCCAGATCCTCTTATTTATTAGGCAGCTTAGTTCAACTTTCACTCTTCCAAATTAATCCCACCCCTCCTTAAATTTTCTTCTTGTTGTTCAACTCAAACCGGCTAGCTAGAAATCTAATTGAATTTCTTCATCTAATTATACTTTGAGGATGAGCATAAGATATATGTGTCACTGGATATGCATAAGTTGTTAGTTAATTAAATTTAATAATGAATATATACACTTTACTTACGTATGCGGATTGCGGAATACAAGGTGTCATTCTAACCCTATTATCCTCATAAATAAACAAATAATTAAATAAGAAATAAATATCGATATGAATTGTCCAAGATGGTTCTACTTCTTGACAGAGAAAAAAAGAAAGAGACAGAAAATAAACAAAGAAATAGGGCTAGTGATTGGCCGAAGGAGAATCAAAATGGTATATTATATATTTTTTCTATATGTATATAGATTGATGGGTGTGATCTGATCGAGTCTTTCATGCATCGATGGGAGTACGTACAACTGGTCCATGCATGCCAATGCCACAGCACCTTATCAAGTTTGGCCAGCCCTCTCTTTCACTAGCTAATTAAGCAAACAAGGATGACCATCTTAATTAATTGATTAATATTATTAGAAATTAAAATATATAAGTAGTGATAACACCGCAAACTATCCCTCTCTTTCTCTCAAGAAACAAACAGAAAAGACAATTTTGTTTTTGTTTTTGTTGTAAATTGCAGTCTTAATTAATATATGCAAATGCAACCAAACCGTATATCATTTTCATGAGGCAGTCAACGGTGTATATGAAGC
Source organism: Dryas drummondii (assembly GCA_003254865.1). NCBI lineage: Eukaryota > Viridiplantae > Streptophyta > Magnoliopsida > Rosales > Rosaceae > Dryas > Dryas drummondii. The sequence continues at coordinate 220,830 of QANW01000555.1, forward strand.
CACCAACTCTTCATCGATCACCAGTACTAACCCCTTCTAACAGTTTGCACTATTACCCGGCTAATTAATATACATATGATCAAGTGCGTTAATCTCAAGGTACTGACAAGTTTAATATATACAATGCCGTTCATGCACACTTGTTACCGTGTCTTCGGTAACGCCATTGAGAGTTTGGTGAAGTTTTTTTTAAATAGGCAATCACTTTTTGCAACACTCAGCGTTGCTTTATTAGACCTTTTTTTAGGGTATAAATCGACGAATTCACCTTATACCCTCTTAGAGTATAGAATGACATTTGTGGAGGTATAATATATGTTAGGGTTAACTTTGAAATTTTAATATAAACGCCAACAAACTAAGTCAGTGCTCGATCGGTGTAGAAAAATTATACATACCAAATGCTCGATAGTGGTCATCGAACGCTCGGCATTATGTGCGATCGTTCGTACCTAAATGAAACTGTATATATATACATACCAAAATCCATTAAACTACTCAAACTTTACCAGTCAAATTTTTATGTCATGTTTGGTGTCTAAGGTTGGCCGGATTAGATAGGTTAATTCACTAAATTTAAGATATATTAAAGGCTAACTTTTAACTTTATCCAAATAAAACAAAAAAAGATAGATTAGTCATGATAAAAACTTATCACTTTCCAATCCCCATAAAATGGTGGGATATCAACTCTTTATGATTAATGCATCTTCTTTCTTCACTTTGGACAAAATTTAATAGTTTGCCTCCATTTCTTCCTATAATATGCTTTCAATTTAGTGAGTTAATTACCTATCCAATCCAATCTAGACACCAAACTTGGCCTCACTAAAAATCCATGTATGTATACAACCACTGTGACTTTTTATTTAGGATGTAATTAATAATATCTCTTTTATTTTATATTTTTTAAAAGCAAAAACAAATATCTTAGTTAAGTTCATTACACTACGAGTCTACGACAAAGGTAACTTTCAATGTCACACATTTTAATGGCGTGAGTTTTTCATTTATTAAAAAATATGACTTATTAATTATAAATCTTATTTATTTTAACAAGTAAGGCATTAACATGTATATCGTACATGTTATTTAATAAATAGATTTAGAGAACAAATTTGGCGGGTTTAATATTAAAAAATTCTCTAATATGGGATACATATACGTACATAATTAATATAATGTGATTATGTGAGATGTGAGTCAGCGAGGAAATTAATCTAGTATTACTGTTCTCTAATATTTTATAAAGTCTTGCTTCCATTTTTCATCTTTCCATGCACCTATATATATATATATATCCATAATGACATACTTAATTTTGCTTCTTTAATTATATGGTAATTAAAAATTTTAGGAATTGGATCACAAATCACAATCAAGCTAGCTTAGATCTAGTATCTAGTTTGGTCCCAGACCAAGATTCTTGGGTTCATACGTGCAATGCAACCAACTAAGTCAATTAATTAGCAGCGTTGAGTTCACGGGGTTCATTGAGAACAAATTCTTAGAAACTTAATTAGAAATGATTTTATTTGTTGAATTTAGTGAACATATGAATGAATTAAGTTAAGTCTTCAAGAAAGACATAGTCCTCCCTTAAGAGAGTAGAGTAGAGTAGAAGAAACGAATGCATGTAATTAAGCAGCTTAGCAAACTGGACTTTCTGCTAGCTTTGGCAGCAGTGCACCGATAATATTGTGATGCTTATCTTAATCAACTCCATCTCTTAATTCATTAAACTAATTGAAACCCAATAACTATCCAAATAAAAAAGATAAGAGGAATGCATTTTTCTTTCTACCTTCTTCTTCGACTTCATTTATTATCATTCTTATTATATATAGTGTAGTTTCATAATCAAAACTGCGCGTTTAATTTTTATATCACCCTTTAAAGATTATCTTTGCAAAAAAAAAATATATATATATATAAAATAACAAAATCAATTGTTTGGTTATATAATTATGAATTAAATACACAGAAGGTGAATCTAGTTAATTGTTATCCAAATAATCTGTTTATTTGATAAGAATTATATGATCAAACGATTTTTGATTTTGTTGATTTTTTTTTTTGTAGAAATGATCTTTAAAAAGTGATCTAAACAAATAAATGATTGTAATCATAAGAATACACAGCAAAAAAAAAAAAAATTATTAAAAAAAAAAGAAAAAGAAAAATGAGAATATAACTAATATTTTTCAAAAAGTAAGATATACTTGCTGTAATTTAATAAAGCTAATCCACAAAGATCACCATGGACCACTCCAAAAATTAAAATAAATTAATTAGCTAATTAAAATAGTATGAGTTTCCATGTGAAGGGCACCTATGGCTTCGAATCTAGCACAATGGTGCATGTTCTCTCTCTCTCTCTCTCTCTCTCTCTCTCTCTCTCTCTCTCTCTCTCTCTCTCTCTCTCTCTCTCTCTCTCTCTCTCTCTCTCTCTCTCTCTCTNTCTCTCTCTCTCTCTCTCTCTCTCTCTCTCTATCAAAGTCACAAAATTAAGCCGCTTTTCACTCCAACTAGTGCATGGTGGGTTGAGATTGTTGCATTGCACCGCTTGTTTCTTGTCCTAGATGGGAATTATAAGCCAATCCAAAGCCTTGAGAGACTTTGGTTAATTAAATATTATTTCATGAATGGAAATTGCATTGAGCATTGGGAATATTTTAGAGCCTAAGCAGCCGACCAAACTGAGGTTCCCATGTGATAGATGGCGATGGATTTGGAATCATTCTGCTAGCTCATCTATTCACCTGCTTCTTTAGCCTCTTAATTTTTTAATTGAAATCAAATTAATATTAATAATGCTAACTATATATGCAATTGGATACTATAAGGTCAACGCTTTCTGATCAACTTCATCACATTAATTGGTTGGCATCAGGTATAATCGAGTTTATATATAAATGAGTTATTGGTTTAGTGATATTTGTATGCCCAATATTAAAAAAAGTCTCAAATACTCTTTATCTATTTTTGGTAATTTGGTATCTCAGATTTCCAAATACTCTTATTTTTCACATCAACAAAATATAGTACGTTTATATATAAATGAGATATTGGTTTAGTGATATTTCTATGCCCAATATTAGAAAAAGTCTCAAATACCCTTATTATTCACATCAACAAAATATAGTCTAGTTCAATACAATCCAATATAATGTAGTATATAGTACTAAACGAACAAATTATGTTGATTAGCTACGGAATTAATGCAAATGCTCTTACAATTTTATATGAACTTAGTTTATTTAATGTTTCTAATGTTTGATGGTTGGAAGAATTAAATCATTGTCAGTGGGGTACTTTGGAACCCCTTTAAAATTAATGATTCATTTAAAGGATCGAATCAATATATCAAGAATTAATTCCATAAATATTAATTGGCATCCTAAGAACTTTAGGGAAATAGCCCATGAGCCTCAGCTCAAGTGGTTATAAGAACATTATGCATCCATAAGTGAACTTTGGTTGTAATTATTGGGGTAACTTAGTTAGAAGGGTGGTAAAATTACCCCTGCACCTAAGTCTGATCAATTCTCCCCCAAATAAAATAAAAAAAAAGTGAACTTTGGTTATATTAATATTATTAACCAAAGTAGTTAATTGATATCTAAGTATAAATTAATTAGGGCTCTCCCACACATTTGGAAGTGCAATTAACAGAACATTCTGCAACAAGTTTGAGATTATGGTAGGATTAATAATGTTAGATGAGACTAGGAGAGAAAATTAATTTACAACCTTTAGTTTAATATTTATATGTTTTTTGTGACACCCACATAAAAAAAACGTCCCCATATAGACAAAGCGCTAAATGAAATGGAACATTAATTAATTAGATTACTTGTATAGATGGTTTCTTAAATTAGTAACAATCTTCAAAGTTATCAACAAAAAGGAATACATTGATCGATTTTTATGTCTTTCTAAACTGCAATTTGATATATATGCAGCATGATAAACGTTGGAAATAGAAAGTCCAATACTTTAACAAACAGCAATGGGAATTAATTAACAAAGTTATATAGCAATTAATATATGCTCATAATTACTAAATAAATTGAGTATATATTATTTAATAATTCATTGAGAAATGGATAAAGCAAGTTGGGACAGCAAACTATAAATGGCTCCATAGGATGTTTTGCATATACAATGTTCATATCAGACCTACTTAAACTATATATCCAAAATTATAATTAATTGTCTTGATTGACAAGCATATATATTTAATTTACTGTTTGTACTATGTGATAAACAACTTTTTAAAGAAATAATTGACTGCGATAATTATATTTATGTTGGGATTTTGGTTTACAAGTCCTCTGTACAAAAATTAGAAGGAACACCAAAGATGAGGGTCTGTCTGAACTTTGAAGATAACTAGTATATATAACAGCCATCAGTACTTGACATATTAAAATGAAGAGGCAGTAGATGCATATCTAATTGATTTGTGTATATAATTATCTTCAAAGCTGCAATTAGGTTTCATGCGCAAAATTATATTTACTTTTTGGGGAGTCAAACTTGGGGCATTTTTCAATGTTAGGAAGAGAAATATGTACCACAAAATCAATAGCTAGTTGATAATTATATTTACAATTAAGAAGAGAAATACCACTAATCCAATAGTTAACCGGTAATTATATTTTTGATAACCGAGGGTGTCATGAGCCAGCTTCGCGCACCAGACTAATTCCTTAGGCCTGTCAAAAGCAGACAATTCACGCGACTGATAATTATATTTACAGTAAAAAGAGATAACTTTTGAGCACCAATACCTATTACACTCAATGGTTAGGTTTAATACAATGAGTCAATTGAAGAAATTAATTAGAGTATTCAATTCAATACCAATTGCAAATAGGTGAAGAAACCCAAAATCTTATAAATTGTTAGGCCAGGATTTACTTCGATCCCCAATGTTGCACTTTTGGGTGATATGAGAGCATTTGTGACCATTTGGCCTAATACGACAAAATATATTCTCTAATATCATGAAAAAAAAAATTAAAGTATCTAATCAAAAACTAATTAGCAATAAATAGAGAGGCCTATGACCTTATAAATGTTAGGTAAGGCTTTACTTCCCTAATATGGGATTCTCTCAACATCAATGAGTTATTAATTTCGGAATTTACAAATTAATTAGAGCTTAGTTACCCATATCATATAACAAGCAAACAAGGAAACACATATCTTACTGCAGTATTAGGAATTAGATAATAATAGAACTTCAGTTGCCCTTCAAAAAAGAATTAGAACCTGAAAATCAAGATTATGAGTTGATCGAATCAGTTGGCCTCGGTTTGAAACACTTAAGAGTAACACTGGACCAACCTTTCAACATGGGCTCCGGACCAAACTGGCCCAGGGATGGGCCAACCTTTCAGACTCGAGTTATCTTTCTTTCCCTTGATAATTGATGGGCCTCGGCTTACTCCATGCACAAAGCTAAAGAACCCAAGTCTACAACTAACTAATTTTGGGCTTCAGTACATGAACTAATCGACCCACGTCTAATTTTCCAGGGCGCACAAAAGCAGCCCTGTGTTTTTTTTTTTTATTCGAAATTTATCTTGGGAATGGAAGAATCCAACTTAAGACCTCTCCAAATATTATAAGAAATAAATACTATGTAGCCTTTGTTTTTTTTTGTAATCGAAGGTATCCTATGCGAACTTTCACGCATCAGATTAATTTATTAGACCGATCAAAGATAAATAATCCACACTATATAGCCCTTGTTGGAGCACCAAACAAATACAATTATATAGGTTTCTATTGTTGTTTTCCAAAGTAAGAGTAATTTTGCAATATGACTGTAACACCCCTATATAGTATTATTAATCTACTTATGTTATAATATTTACACATTTAATGATATTATATCCTAAAAGTAAGAATTCATCTTTTACCTAAATTATAACACATAGATTAATAATATTACATAATAGTGTAACGGTCACACTAGTCCTCTTGTTAAGATCTCATATTTTGACCCCATGTGGTACTAATATGTAGTACTATTTCCCAACTTGTTTTCGGTCCTATATACACTATTCCCAATTGTTTTTTGGCCACCATCTACTATTCCCAACTTGTCTAGTGGACATTTTCTGATGTGAAGTTTTATCTCAAAAAATGTTGGTGTAATTTGATGTGGAACAATTTAATTACACAATTTCTAAGATCTATTTTTTATCTATATCTATATATATATATATAAAGCAAACAGGGCTGCTAGGTGAAATTTTCAAAATACCAAAAAATGCCCATGCTTCTATTCAAATGTCAATCTAAACAAATGTTATCAATAGAAGGTACAATGGTAAAACAAACAACTAATTAAAAAATTGAAAAACCAAAAAGAAAAGTAAAAAGAGAACATGCTCCTAAAAAAGAGGAACCATATATGAACTACATATATATATTTTTTGAAATCATGTTTTAACAATTATTAATTAGCTTTATATCTTTTTATTTTATCTGAATCATTCAATTTGCATGTAAAAAGGCCAATTGACATGTAAAAAGGCCAATTAGCTTTATATCTTTTTACGTTAAAGGTGAAATTTTCAAAATACCAAAAAATGCCCATGCTCATATTCAAATGTCAATATAAACAAATGTTTTCAATAGAGGGTACAATGGTAAAACAAACAACTAATTAAAAAATTGAAAAACCAAAAAGAAAAGTAAAAAGAGAACATGCTTCTAAAAAAGAGGAACCATATATGAACTAAATATATATATATATTTTTGAAATCATGTTTTAACAATTATTAATTAGCTTTATATCTTTTTATTTTATCTGAATCATTCAATTTGCATGTAAAAAGGCCAATTGACATGTAAAAAGGCCAATTAGCTTTATATCTTTTTACGTTAAATAATTTGTAATCTTTAAATTAGTGTTTGATTAAGTCTTGGATAAGTGGGTTAGTACTATTAGGATAAGTTGGTTAGTGGGCTAATTAGTGGGTTATCTCTCCTAATCAGACGCCTGTTAACGTTAGAAGTGAGCTATTTCACTGCAAGCTGGTGTAACTCATGCCTATATAAGGATGAGTTAGTATTTGGATCAGCATCAAAGAAAATAAACAACGTTATTGTCTCTTGCGGAATAATAAACACCATATTGTGCTTCAGAGTATTAAAACAGAGATTACCTTAATAAACAAGGGTAAAATGGTCAAACAAACAATTAGTTAAAATTAAAAATTTAAAAGAAAAACCACGTCCAGGTTAGCATATTGCACTCCCACTCCACTTCTTTGAATTTATTCTCTCCACCAAGACTTCACCTTCATCCATTTTTGAGTGAAGCTCAAAAGGAAAGGATTCAAGGTTCTTTCCACCTTCGATTAGGGAAAATCCAATTTTCCCAGTAAGTTTCTTTATGTCTCCAACTTTCTTTTTATATTATTTCAATTTATTAATTTCATGATTCTTTTATTGAATAAAATTACAGACTAATTAGAATGCTCGACGTATTCTCAAGCTTTTTTTTTGTTACAATTTAGGGTTCTGAAGTCTGGCTTTTTTTTTTTTTCAAAACTGAATTCATTAAGCCCAGAGGCAAAGGCAGAGAAGGGAAGAAACCAAGTCCAAAGCCAAAATTAACGTATGCGCAATAGAAAGAGCCGCTTCGCACTCGCGAGAGCGAGTGCGGAGAGGCTAGTACCCATAATTCATACTATTGACTCTACGTGTACCTTGAATATTCTAAATCTTGTATCTCAGAAGTCTCTGTATTTATTGTGAATGAGTTTGAATATTTAAACAGTGGGTTTTACATTATACAATGCAAAGAATAAGTATATATAGAATTAAAAGGAGATGAGGTCTCATGATGTGCTGTTAAATAGTATAACTTGAGGTTCTTTGGATAAAGCATTTAAGCTGGACTATGCTTCTTAATTGGTTTTTTTTTTTTTTTTTTTTGCCATGATTCTTAATTGGTTTAAGTTTGAATATATATATATAGAGTTCCACAATCTTCAATTCCATGTGTTCCTTATCGATCACCATATGAAGAAGACTGCCATGTTGCGTTCTCTTGTTTTTTCTTGACATACATCACACAAGATAAGAAGAAACACCCATGCCAGCCGATTGACAAGCACTAATCCCTAGCTCATATTTGGACAAAAAATAAGAGGACCCATTTGGACACTTGAGTCAAACAAGAGGAAGAGAGAGAGAGAGAGAGAGAGAGAGAGAGAGAGAGAGAGAGAGAGAGAGAGAGAGAGAGAGAGAGAGGAATCCAAGAAATTTTAATGAGTGGAAAAAGAGGGAGGAGCGAGAGAGCATTGTGGTGGGGGTATATTCTGTAATCTTCTTTGAGAAATTCTTAGGTACAAGTACAACCATCGTATATTCGTATACAACATTTTTGTCACAAAACTAATCCATGACTAGTAAGTGAGTGATTGAGTGTAAAAAATAAGTTGTGTACAAAGATTGTAGCACCAAATTTTCAACAGTTGCAATCAGTCCTTTTTCTTTAAAAAAGACTATAATACATTACAACATTTCTCTCACAAAACTGAGATCAAAAGTTGAAGCCAAGATTTTTTCAAGCACACACAATGACACAATCCTTCATTTCTCTTTGGAAAAGACTGAATCCTTTACAAAAGATATATGCATGCTAAAATCCTAGACATGATTGCCAAGAGTAGTATTCTCTCAAGGAGCAGCTAGTACAGATCATCTTGTTAAAACTAATTTCATCAATTATTCCTTCTAATCTACATATGATTACATGCAGCAGACCCCAATTAATTAGTTCATCTTGATCATAAACTCACATACAATTTCTTGTCATCATCAATCGAAATTCTTCAAAATCCACAAACCCATCTCCATTCTTATCCACCCCTTTGATCATTTTCCTACACTCTTTAAGACTGCATTTTTGGCATCCAAGGCTGACCAAAACCGTTCTCAACTCCTTGGCTGAAATCTTTCCATTCTTGTCAGTATCAAAAATAAGAAAAGCATCCTTGAGATCACACTCTTCATCCTCATTAATACCACAGCCAATATCGCTATTATTATTATTATTATTATTATTTCTTCCATCAATATTCACAGCATTCATGAACTCATCCAAATCAATGAACCCATCTCCATTACAATCCACCTCCCTCACCATCCCTTCAGCTTCCTCGGTGGCAAAGGAGTTGTTGTATCCAAGACATGAGAGCACCTCACTGAGCTCAACAGGGGAGATCTTGCCATCCCCATTTGCATCCATCACGTGAAACACTTGTCTAAACTGGTTAGACACTTCCATGGCTGCAAATGATGATGAGGTTGCTGCAGGCACATCAAAGCTGGAAGACAGTAGTACTTTTCTTTGCTTTCTAGTAGCCTTCTTGCATCCACTAGTCACTCTCTGAAGAGAGGTCAAGCAAATTCTGAAAAAACTCATGATCTTAGAGACAACTGACTAGGTGAGTGTGAGGCAGTTAAGAGAAAGAAGAGAGTAGCAATTCAAAAGAAGAGAATCAGATTTAATTAGGACACTATGGTTGTGTACAGTTCATACTTCATGGATGCATATATGACTATTTATGAGCAAACTTTTATCACCTTGCAAAACCTCTCATACATATGAGAGAGAGAGAGAGAGAGAGAGATGTATATGTAATATCTATGTCTAGAGTGTTGGACCAAGTCTTTTGAGATGTGTTTGATCACGTCTTGTTTGGTGGATGCCAGCTGATTTATGAATTGTGAAGTGCCGGCATGCATACATCCTTCTCACTGCTTTTTATATACGCTTTAGTTTTAGCTTTTGTGGTTTCCGCAAATTGAGGTATCATTGATTGACTCGGTTGTTCTTTTGCTCAAGTGATCAAAGTTGCATGCTGTTTAGTTGGTAAAATATTAATACTAAAATCTCCCGACTTGGCTAGGCTACAAAAGAGGTACAGGATCAAATTTCACCTTACTAGAGTTAAATGATACCTTACTAGAGTTAAGGATCTAGGGGATGAGGAAGGGCTATTTGTTATGTGGCTCATATATAGATCCGATAAGCTTTGCACCTGTTTGGAATTGGGAGTATTTTATTCAGTAGTGCTTTTCTCTTAGTACTACTTTTATTAAAAACACAAACCCAAAACCCAAGTGCTTCTTACATATTCACTTTAGAAACTCTTCTCGAGAAAGCACTTAAAATGTTTTCAAGCCCCAACACTTCTGTCTTTCTTTGCCTAACACTATAAAAACTATAACCAGATCTCAAATTTGGATCCAAATAATGTATCATTACATATGTGAGTATTTTATTTACGAAATAAATGAACATTGGAGTGGGTAATGTATGAATTAATAAAACACCAACACTTATTTGAGATCCAAATTTAGAATTTTTAGTAATACTCATTAATTTCATTACTAGGATGACAATTTATCAAGAGTCAAATAATGTTGGCATAAACTTTGGGTATGCCCTATAACAAATAGGGATAACGTAATTCTAATATTTCTCAGTACCTATCTTCTAGCGTACAAATAAGAATTGCAGTATGTTTGGACAACAAAAGTAAAGAGAAAGCTTGCTGATTGTATTGCTGAGCTTGGTCTGTCAATGGACTTGGGCTTTAATCTTCTTTCTCCTCCTGCCGGTGCAGGATAAGTTAGTTGATGATCTGGTGGGAGTGGCCAGGTCTCGTGCTATCTTGTAGTATTCTCTTTTTTGGGCCTTTGGCTCTCTCATTCACTGAAAAAAATAAAAATAAAGAGACAGCAGAATTTACTAACCAGCCAGAGCATGCCCATACTTGGATGCTTTACATCACTAAAACTTTACTGAATATCTTCTATTAATGTAGAATAAGAGCAATTTTCTTTTTAGAAATTAATTGTTTTCAATCTGATTTGCCCAAAAAACGCAAAGAATATGTGACTAGCATACAACACCAAAACTCCTGAAGAGATCTATAAATTCTAAATGGTGCTATACTCCCGCCCCAATGGGCTACAGAAGGTTTTGAAGCACTAGCCAACCAATCCAAAACCATTGCTAACTCTTCATACACTATAAAACTATATTTCCGATAATGAAGAAAGAAAAAAAAGAAAAACAAAATGAAGACTACAAGACTTGGGATCAAATTATCATACATCTCAAATTGCATGGTCCTATCTCACCAGCTCAACATGACCGAAGCAAAACAGGACCCATTGTTGAACTGAGCATGTCACTAAGGGCAATCTGGACCTCATCTGACCCATGTTCACAACTTATCAAGCTTGCAAGTAGTGGGAAGAAATGAGACAAGTTGTTTTCAAATGAAGTCTCTCCCAAACAACAGATAGCCTGGAGAGTTGCCACAACAAGTGGTGCACGTGCAGCCAATTCTCTCCGTCTCCCAGAACCAAGAGGAATTAGCCAATGGTGCTGCCCCCCAGTAGATGATTCAGATATCTTTCCAGAGCTAGAGGCTTCAATATAGAACTGTAAAACCTCCCTGCAAAGGTCCACAACGTAGGACTCCACCTCGGCCTCATCATAACTTGGAGGCCTGTCCTCTAAAAGATTCTGTAAGATTGTGAGACAGATTTGATAAGATTCGTTCTCAATACGCAACAGTGGAGGGTCTTGCATTTGGGTCACAGGGCCAAACTCTTGTAGCCTTGCCCGTAATGTGGCATCGGTGTTAATCTTGTGAGCATGAGATGCCACATCATGCAAAGCATCAAAGAGGACTAAAGTGTTTTTCACTGAAAGGTGAGACCGATACATGGTGTAAATCTCCATCACCGCCTGCCAATTGTAATGAAACATGCAAGCCTCAGGAAACTGTAATGATATGTTACCATGTCCATATAAAAAAAATGTAATCACACCAAAGAGGAAAATATTTGACTTTTATTTTTGTCTGGAAAAAAATGTGAATCAATACCAGCACATTTTAAAACATGCATATTACACACACACACACACACCCTGCATGTGCATATATGCATTCTAAGCTTACATTATCATCAAATTGATTATCCCACTCATTTTCTTGCTTTAAACATTCATTGTGTTTGACGATCGCCTTTCGCTAGAGGCACCTTCTCCCCCCTTGGAATAAGGGTGAAGGTTGAGATCATGGGTTGAATCCAAAAAGTGTGGGTGGGTGTGTTGTGTACTTGTTTTCCTATTGTTTGTATTTATTTTAGTGAGAATTAGAAAGAGCATTCATTATATTTGCTCTTTTTATAATTCCAATAACATTTTCTACGTCCAAGAAAAATCAATTAATGGTCAAAGACTAAGGTTCATGCCAACTCAAACATATGCAAAAGCTGCATCATGTATATAATGTGACTCAGTTTCAAGAAGCAAAAGAAATGCAGCATTGATACACGAGAAGCTGGTGAAGCTTATGTTATAACGATATATTCATAATACGAAGGTATTTAGTAATTGGAGTAGAAATTACCTGAATCAATAAAAGTTGGACAGCTGCTCGGCACTTAACATCAGATAGGCCAGCATAAAGGAGGTTTGTCCTCACTCTCTCTGAATCATCATCAGGCCTGCCAGACACAGTGGACCCTCCATTATCTTCTCTACTTGAAGCATGTTCATGGCTTCTAATGATGCTATCACCACTAAGAATGAAAGAAAAGTCAGGAAGCGTCGAATTGGCTGCTTCTTTTAATGATGAAACAACTTCTAGCCACTTTTCATCAGAAAAGAGATCCCCCGCATTGCTCATCAATCGCACAAATGCAGCAATTCCTATACCAGCTAGGCTTTGGTGAGGTCGTCTAATAAAACTGACTAGAAGCACCAAAACTTTCTTCAAAAGAGGATTGACAGTGTTATAAAATTTGACAAAAAGATCAACAACTAATTGAAGTGCCAATGTGCATGTCTCATAGAGCCAGGCATCTTGATCAAGCTCGCCCGTATCACCATCAATCCCTTGAACTGGTGAACTTTCCCCAGATGGATCAATAGCATGCCGCACATAGTCAAATATTGGAAATAGCACTGATTCAAACACCCTTTCCCACAAAGGTAGTGAGAAAAGGTGGCCATGGTTACGTAAAGTTTCGAACAGCACTTGTAAGGCACCCTTCCTGATTTCAGGCCTAGGATCAAAGCTAAGTTCGGACAAACCTGCAGAGAAAAAGGAAAACAAATAAAACTATTTCCCGGTGTGGTTAATTAAAAAGCTTAAAAACTTAACCCAAACGCGTATATTTATAACCACCAATTTGTGCAGTATCCTTACCAGCTAATAAAGGAAACCAGAAATAGAGATGGTCATCCTTATCTAGCATTTCCCCATTTTCTTGTTTTCCATCTTTCGCTACTTGAGGTGAAGATTGAGAGATTTTTGCAGAAGATTCCTTGTCCTTATTTCTTGATGAGCAAGCAAGATCTCCCTCTGCAAGTTTTGTTGCACAGAATCGAAGAAAACCAATAGCATTAAGGCTAATGTCTTTGCTGAATCTACTATTGGTGAATGCAATTAGGCAATTTACGCAATCAGTAAAGGTAGTGGTTTCAGTCTCAGTAATGTATGGAAAGTAGTCTCGAATAATCTTCTCAATTATTTCAAATGCCAAGAGTACAATGTTTTTGTGGTCGTCATAAGCTGCCGTAGTGAAGACCTGAAAAGAAACACATAGTAACAAGTATTAACCGTATGCAACAAGAAAAATTCATGAAACAAAATGCCTGTAGGATTAAAGGTATCCACAGAAAAAAGATTGGGCATATTCCAGTACCATGAACATGCTCTTCCATCCAGATTTGACATTATTGACGCGAGATAAAACCATTTGTGAGACACATCTGATGATTAATTCTCGTATTTCAACTGCATCACTTTTACGCATAACAATGACAAAAGGTTTCATAAACTCATTCTGAAAATTATAATTAACCAACTCTTCTCGCTCCAAGAATTTCATTGACAACTGGCGTAGAGAATCCATAGCGAAAATTGCAATAGAAAGGTTTTCAGAACAGCCAATTGTCACAAAGAAATTAGAGAGCACATGCCAGATGCTAGACCACACAAGCCTGATGCGATTCATGTTATAATGCCTGTTATAAGAAAACAATTCACGTCAAACTATTAAAAAAAAAAAATCATAGCAAACGCATATATAAGCTTTGAAGTAGTGATCCATACGCAATCTCAACAATCTTTGTAAGGCTGAAAACCCGAGGATCGGATGCAGATCGCAATTCTTCCATAGAGACCTTGCAAAGAGCCTTAACAAAATCTATAATTGCCTCACTGTTTAGCTTTTGGCTCCGTGTGAAAATGCGGCTCATTTCAGAGCTTCCAACTTGTTCTAACATGTTTAAATTAGAAACCAAATTGTTCATCTGTTCTGATGTGACCATCCCAGAAGCATTCCCACCAATACCAGCACTATCGTATGAACCTCTCAACACAGCAGCAGCTGCATACTGCATCCTCCCTGGCCCCTTCTTTTTTAAAACAGGAAGCATATTTGACTTGGCTTGTTTTGATTTTTCTGACTCATTCTGAGGAAAAGCAAAGAAAGTGGCATCTGGAGGAGCACCCTCTCCCAAGAGATGTAGATGTTCAAACCTGGAAACACATGTCAAAATGTGCTCCCAAGCTTCTTGTAGGTAGTTCCCATCTTCATCTGCAATTGTCACTATTGCCTATAAACAACATGGCCAAACCAAATATCAGACCCATGAAGATGGCCACTTTCTCAAAGGTCAAGAATTTGAGTATATTACTGAATAGGTAAATTTATAAAGTTCAGAGGATATATGGGATTTACTCATACAAACAACGGTAAGCAAGTCACGAAATAATAGTTCTGCAATCTTATTAGCCAATAACACATAACTATTGACCAACACATCACCCAAACCCATGATCACACAATCGAAATCCCAGGTTTTACCCTATACATTATCAGTTATAAAGCATGTTCACATTCATTTCACTGATAATATAAGCACATCTGCATCTCTTCTACTAGGCCCCATCAGTAAGCAAGTCACGAAATAATAGTTCTGCAATCTTATTAGCCAATAACATATAACTATTGACCAACACATCACCCAAACCCATGATCACACAATCGAAATCCCAGTGTTTACCCTACACGTTATCAGTTACAAAGCATGTTCACATTCATTTCACTGATAATATAAGCACATCTGCATCTCTTCTACTAAGCCCTCTTCTGCCAGTCCATGCAAAGTGTCCAACTACAAATTACAAATGACCTATATTCCTTTCCTCATCTCAATGAATGATTCATTCTCGGCACACCATTCCAATAACCTTCCAATTTTCTAACTATTAGTCAGTCTAAGGTGTACAATAAATTTTTATTTTGTTTTCTACACCAATTTTTTGTTTGAAATGGCTTTAATGAATCCAATTAAGAGTCCCTTGCTTGACAGGGCTTGACATTAGAAATCCAAGATCAAATCATGATGCATTAGGTGTGGAAAGTGCCCTACCAACTAGCTTTAAAGGCCAAATAAACGCTAAAGAGGAAGACGACAAACAGGTACCGAAGGTGATAGGGAATAAACATCTACCATCAGGAGTCTCATCATCAATGCATTAAAATGAAAAAAAAAAAAATATGTGGTATAGCCCTCAAAAGTATGTTCAAGGTCTACTATAAGGTAGAGTTCAATATACAATACTGCAAAACACAATTACAAAATCTACTATAAGACATAGTTCAATTAATATTACTACAAAACAGGTAAAAAAAAAAAACTATAAACAAGTTGCAACCCAACCCAATTTTAGTGATTAACACTTGAACTAGACCACACTTAAAAGCAGAGTAAAGTCCATCTATCTTGGACTAGAGGAGAATTAAAAGTACAGCATCAGTGAATTACTGTTCTATGATTGTTTCCAGAGACTTCTTGTTTAGCTTTAAATACAAAGCTACAGGCTCAAGTATCACACAAGATACACTGTTCAATTCTTCGTTTAATAATAAGACCAATGACAGATCTAAAACAAGCAACTTAAGATATCATTTCACTTGAGAAATTTATTTTACTCCAAAAAGGGCAGACTGTCAAAACAACTAATAGACTCAGATCATAGATGCTGTGAGGTGTCTATGTTATTTTTTAACATATTACTTCCATCTAAACCTTTAAAGTTTTTCCGCTGCATTACATGTTACCAAGATGACAAGTTAAGCATGAAAAAGTGAAAGTAAAATAACTTCACATCCAAATATTGACTCAAAAACGACAGGGAAAACAGAGACACAATCAGGGCACATGGCATGAGAGAGAGAGAGAGAGAGAGAGAGAGAGAGAGGCAAAAATATTAAGCAGATGCTATTGCCCATAATGTGAAACTAATACACTTTTTAAGCTTATAGACATCCTGTACAGAAACAAAGGTAGAGTAGAACAATAAACCAACCTTAATTGCATCTATATTTTTCTGCTTGATATCAGCAGGAGAGTGGAGGGAAGTAAACTTTGCTAGTGAAGTCACAAAAGCATCCCTATGGGTCTTCATGGACATTACAGCAGTAACATGGATGGCATAACGAAAGCCTTCAAGACACAGAGCAATAACTAATTCATCATCACTTTGGTCAAGTGGAACACTGAAGGCAGCCAGCATAGGAGCCCAGCATACCTCAACCATGAATCTAAGAATTACCACATCTGTTGCAGCATAATAAACTGACCTACAAAACAGCCATGCAAGTATATATTAAGAATGAAATCTAAAAGATAGTTTACTCTAAATTATAAAATGCCACACACCAGAAGAAGAAGAAATTCAGATTAAAATTCCAGAAAAATAATATGCATACATGCATGTGCAATTAGTTCACATATCATTATCTGCCTAGACTTCCACTATGCGGAACAAGGAATAACAATCCCTAGTAAAGTTAAATAATTTCTAAAAAATAATAGCTGATGGTCTTTGCAGAAATTATGGCCTCAAAAGTGTTATGGAAAAACTCACTAAAGAAACCAAACTTTCGATATAAGTTAAGTTCAGTGCAAGTACTACAAAAGTCGATGGTAAAGCAACTTTAGGGGCACAGAAAGCTAGTAAGTCTTACTCAGATTTGCGAGCTTTTTCTTTAAATTGTTCTTGCATATGCTTGATAAGATCATCACTAGTCTCCAATTGGTTTTCTTCTCCCCTTTTACGAATCACAATATTCAAGATAGTGTCCAAGCCCAAAAGCCGGTTTGGGTTCACCGACTGTATCTGCTGAGGAGCCAAATCATATTCTTTCATTTTAATCTCATTTCTTGATATTCGTTCAAACAATGACCTCAAGTACTCCTCAGGTAGATCTTTTCCATCATCTATCCCACGATTGTTTCTTATAAAATCATCAGCTGACATCTACATATTTTAATGGCCAGAGAGAGGAGGACATCGATCAGCAATCAGGTTTTTTTTTTTTTTTAAGACTAAGCAATCTGTTTCAATCATCCAATTAGATCAGGTATATGTGAACTCACCTTGTTCTTCACCATAGGATTATGAGCATCAGTATTGAGCAGTATCACAGAGTAAGCAAGGACATAGGCTGTGTCAGCACTAATAAAAGCCTTTGGATTACATTTGCAATAGCGCTCAGCAAACTTTTCCATTACTCTATCGATCTTCTGTGCCTCACCAGGCAACCTAAAGCCTTGAAGAAAGGCCCTGATTGCCTCATCAAACTCCAAGCCTTGAAAGTCAAAGGAATCCACATAAGCATGCATTACTTTTAGCGATAACTCTTCTCTTTCTCCCAGGTAATCCCCAATCATAGTCTTGTTCAAACCAGAAGCATTTTTGAGAAAAGCAGCTATCTCCTCAGGTGAATCGCCCACTTTGTTTGCATTAATAAGAAACTCAATTCCTTTCTTAGGTTTTCGATTGAAAAGAGATATACCTTCCTGCCACAAAACATACATTAGATTCCAATTGCAAAAGACAGAAGATGAAACTGATGGCATTCAGACAATTTGCTTACCTGAAGTTCCAGCTTGTAAGCTCGGCGTTGCTCAATTGTCAAAGCATCAGAAGCCTCACTGGAGGCTTCAGAATGAGAATCTGATCCTTCAACAGGCTCCTCGCCATTCCCGTTTGCCATGGGAAGACCTCCTGGTTCAGGAATATTCTCAGTTGCCTCAGATCTCTTGAAAGAATGAGGATCTGGAATGCGCAATTGTTTGTTCATCCAGTCTCCGATTGACCTCAAAATAGCAACTAAACATTTCATAGCTTCAAGTTTCATAGTTGCCTCCTGAGGTGGTAATAACGTGGTTGCAACACCAGGAGGGACACCTTGAGCAGTTTTAAGAAGGCCATTTACCATCCTGGAAATATCAGGACAAAGGAAAAGGAGAAGGAAAAAAAACAAAAATTGTTAGCACAAGACCAAGTAATTTACAATACTATAAGGGTGTAGAAACAGTGCAGGTCATCTGCTATTGGACTGGATATTATCATTACCGTTTAGTGCTTTTGAAATTTTAGGAATATATCAGCGAGTGGATTCTACAGGATAGAGCAAGGCATACCTCTCAAATATATTTGATGAATTGACATCACAATCATAATTGATAAATATGTCAACCAAGATCTGGGAATCAACACAGAGTTTCTCAAGAAACCGAAGCACTATCATCTTCTGCTGAAAATTAGGTTGCGCAACATTTTCCAAAACTCTGAGAACAATCATAGGAAAAAAAACTCCAATCTCTGCTTTCAATCCCGCTCTAAATCTTGACACCAGACTAATGAAGATGGAGCAAGAGAGCTGAAAAACTATCATAAGAGTTGAAGCACTGTTCTTTAACAATGAGAGACATAAGTACTGCTTAATCGCACCTAAAAACCTGTTCCACATCACAAATTTATCTTTAGGGATTTCAGGGTAGGAGAGAAAACAAGCTGAACTAAAGCATATGTCAAAGACAAGTACATAGAATGTTAAGTCTTTTCACAGCATTCAAATATATGAACTACTTATTTATTGAACAAAAATGAGAGGGGACTTTGTGAAATTCTTCAAACTGTTGTACCGCACACACCAGAAACAAAAATTGCAGAAGAGACAAAAAAGTACAACAGTTTGAATTGCATTGTCAGAAAACTAAACCAACATCTACCCAATAGCAATTTCCAGGGATAAACCATGTAACTTATTCCTTGCACAGATGTGTCTCATCTGGGAATCCACTCTAATACCTCCAGAGATATAACAATTGATTTGCTCCAAAGTGGAGGTGACATATCTGCATTACGAGTCCGCAAGCCTGGAGACATGCTTGTTCCAATTTGCATCGCATTATTAGATCTCAGCAAAACCCTCAAACATGTAAGCCAATCAATTGATTAGGTGCTATCAGACACACATGATGGCATGAAATTCCAGTCACCATCTTTGAAGGACATCACATGTACTAGGACTTGCAGACATCAGAATAAGTAAAACAATGCCATGAATAACTAGTCTTAACTAAGAAGCCACCATATCTAACCACCAGCCTTAACAGCTACAAATTATCATATAGTGATTCTCCTACTCCCCACCTATCCCTGTGGTCTAAAGTTCTATTATCATGCCAAGTATCATTTAGTTATATAATCGAGAACCAAAATAGCCACGTGTAAACCATTTGCATTCCATCTCAATTTTGAGCAATATTCTCAATAGACCATTTGCATAACCATTTTAGCATGAGAGGTACCTTTCACTGGTCCTGAACACCGCACCGGCATTCTCCAACAGAATCTTCAAAAGCTCCAAAGCCACAATCTTACCCTTCATCAACTCTGGATCAGCCAACGCCTCCTTGGGCGGAGTCTTCATAGACAGCTTACAAAGAGCTCGAAACACCAAAAACGCGTCTCTTCGCAACTTATTCCCAATCTGAACCTCCAAATCTTCATCTCTCTCCACTTCTCCGTCCGCCAGCTCTCCTTTTCGGCCCTCCAACGCCGTCTTATACATACTAATCTCCCAGTACTTGGCATCCAGCATATCCTTATCAGTCGAGTCCAACAAATCCGCCGGGTTCGTGGTCTCCACGGTGGTGGTCTCGAATGCCCCGTCGTGCCGGAGCGAACCCTTGGTGGGCGTGGCGGGGTTCAAAACCCCATCAATGTCAGACATAATCTTGGTGATAAACCCTTGCACGAACATGGTCATTGTCCCGTCGGCATCGGATTTCTCAATGGGATCCATCAATTCCGCCACCACAATGGGCTGAATCGGTACGGTGGACGAGTCGGCCTCCATTCGCCGGAACACAATCACCAGCATCTGGATCAGCGACGCCTTCGCCGTCGTCTGATTCACCACATTCTTACTCCCCAAATAGATATCGTAGCAAGTCCTCACTATCTGAAGCAAACAATCTCCATGAATTCGCAGCGAAATCGACGTCACCGCCGACAACAGCGTCTTCAATACCAGCAGCTCTATCTGATCGTCCCCCAAATCGTGGCATTTACAAACGGATTCGATCAATTTCGTGAGCAATTTCGCCTCGGTACCACCCGAAGCATCAGCCTCACCGCGCAAGTAGCCATGTGCGATTAGCTTCTGGATGCAATCGACGGCCGGATCGGCGATCTTCAAAACGCCGGAGGCGGCGGCGTTGATGAGAGGGCTGAGAATGGACTCGGATTCGGCGAGGGAGTACTCCTCAGAGCCTCCGTCGTGGAGCGGGCCCGGGCCGGAGCTGTCGGACTCGGAGTCCGGGCCGGGTTGGGACTTGGCGGGCGGGTTGGTGAGCCGGTCGAGGACGGCTTTGCACTCGTTGCCGAGCTTGGCGTGCTTGCGCCACGAGGCGTTCTTGATGATCTTCTCGAGGGCTGGAGACACCACCTGCCTCAAACGGGAATCGGCTTCCGAAGAAGCCATTCCCGAGTTCGCTACGAGTCGTGACTCAGTGAGCCGGATCCGGAGAAATGGCTAGGGCTTTCGCACGGGAGAATGTTGCGCCTGCGATAGGTTATGGACTCGGTGAGTAATCGGGGAGAGTTGACTCAGTGGCATAGAGAGCTTCAGGGAGAGAGAAAGCAGAGCTGAGCCTGAGATGAATGGGTTGAGATTTAGATCGCGTTTTTTCATGGAGGGGAGGTCCAAAGGGTGGATTTGTAATGACGCAAATACCCTTCTAGAGCTGGGGGAACTGCGGTAAGGTTGGTTGAATTTGAGGGGTGTTTCTGGTATTTGATCTTTTTTTTAGGTTAATTTCGCGGCACGTTTGTTTGAGCAATGAGCATTGAGATTTATCGTTTTGTTTTTTGATGAGCAATGAGCATTGAGATTGATCAGTATTCAATCCAATAAAATGTTTTCAATATTTTTTTGCGAGTTTAAGAAAAATGAATTCTCAAATATAAATATATACATTTCAAAATTCAAGCAACATTGTTCTAGCAAAATTAGGGAAGTGATAGATATTAAGTTCAAATCTTTGTAACTAATATTAATATTAAGTTCATATTTTCTTTTTTGGGTGTTTTAATTTTCTAAATAAAATTACTAATTTACTTACTTAGAGTCTGTTACATTATTAACTTTCAAGAAAAAAAAAAAAAAAAAGTATTCTGAGTGCTCGCATCCACGTTTTGAGTAGGTATTGTTAACAAACCCAAATGCAATTTCCAAATTTTTGTTACGAAAGTTAATAATTATAATCGGCTGTGCATTTCAATTTTTTATTTGATTGAATTTATAGTTAAAAATTATTCAAAAATATGATTTAGAAGTAATTTATTAAAGAAATTTATGATGTTAGGAAATCAGGTGAGCAAATGAGAGGGTCCATTTAGATTTCCCTTCCTCAAATTTAATTTCGATTTACTCTATTTCAATAATTTAAAATGCCTACAAAATTAAAGAAGTATCAACAACATTAGATTCAATTAGATTTTCCGAAAAAAATTTGTCATGTGATTCGATCATGTTGATTCTTGAATTGAATGATCAAATCTGATCTACCAAAACCATCAAAACAATCACATTGAATTGAACTAAATTGGTTTGGTCGATTTAAGAAGATTAAATTGGATTTTGAAAGTTTGGATAATCCGGTCCAACAAACGGGCCCTAAGGCCTTTTTATTTATAATGGGCAGCCCGACCCGCTTAACAAGCCGTTGAACTGCCGCTGTTACCTGCTAGATTTTGCACAACCGGCAATTCTCAGTCAGCCTCTGAACCTTGCTTTTCTTTGCTCCCAATCCCAGTATGCCTAATTGGCATAGCAACCTCACCCTAAACAACTACTAATTTTCTCACTCTTTTTCTCATAATCCAAACATGACAACCGTTATTCTTTATCTCTATTTGCATTCACTATGACCCTTTTGCTTGCCCCAACTTTTCTCTCATCCCCTTGTTCATTTTTTAGCAGTGTGTCACATTGTTTCATGGGCACTTACGCTTCAAACGTGGTCTGCTTTTGCTATCCCCACCCAACAAACCCAATAACCAACGAATTGAGAAAAACCCATTGCCACCAATTCTTGGGCAAGCCTTTTTGGGCAATCCCAATGAGTCTTGGCTCTTATGGCCACCATTTTCAGCGACCCTTAGTGGCTGCAAGCATGGAAGAGACAGAAAAGACTGAAGAGAAAGAAGGGAAGCCAAGGTTCAAGTGGGATGAGAGAGGCCTTGAAATTACAGAAGCCCAGAAACAAGCTATAGCTCAACTCTCTCCCAAGTTGACCAATCGTTGTAAGGCTTTGATGAAACAGCTCATTTGCTTTTCTCCTCAGAAAGGTAATTTGTGTGAGGTATTGGCCGCTTGGGTTAGGATTATGAAGCCTTGTAGAGCTGACTGGCTTGCGGTTCTTAAAGAATTGAGGTTAAAGGATCACCTACTTTATCTTCAGGTACTTTTTTTTTTTTTTTTTTTGGTTGAGGTTTTCTTTGGAGCGTACTGGGGATATTGTGATATGTTTAATGTGTCTGCTTTGAGTTCTTCATTGTCATGTGCTTTTGTAGTGTGTTTGTGTTTTGGTGGATATGAATTATTGGGTTCCTATAAAGTTGAAGACTTTAAGCAGAGGGATTCTTGAATTGTTTATACCAGTGAGAAACTAAGGCTTCTGTGTGTGTGTGTGTGATTAATTGTCTATACCATTTAGAAACTAAGGCTTGTGGGTGTGTTAAAACCCATCTGATAAAAGCAACTTCAAGAACCAATTATGCATCAAGTGCAATCCATCATTTTTGGTGGTGCCTAATTCTGTTTTATGCTCACTTGGGGAGATTAAGGACTCTTGGGTGGTCATTGGTGCTAAGTTGTGGCATGAATGCATGATGGTAGCACAGATTTGGTGAATTTGATACACGCAAGAGATCTTGAATCTGCAAAATAAATTATTTATGATAATCTAAACTTGGCAATTGTAATTGAAACTTGAAACTTTCAATTCATGTGTTCCAAAATCATTGATCAAGATGGTTTCTTGCTGCAGAATCCCCTTTAGCATATTAGGTGGGTTCTTTTTTTAAAATCTGGCTTAGGCGCCTGTGAGACCAATGGGTGCTATGCAAAGAGCTGTGTTTACAATGTTATTGAAAATGTTGAATCTCCTTCAAGACCTAATCCTGTTCCCACCTTTGTTCATTATATTTTGTTGAACTCCAGTTGGTTTTGTTTATTTTGAACTTTGTGTTATGACCTCCTCTGACTCTCCACAGGAATGTTTATTGTCATCTAAAAGATTACTTCCAGAAGTCATATTTTTGTAACTAACCTACTTTGCTTGTACTAGAATTCTCTGGTTTGGATTTAGTCCTTGTGTTAACAGATATTAAACAACTAGTTCTTAGTTTTTCTTATCGCCCACAAATAAAAAATTCTTTTATTTCCTCCACCAATGAACAGGTTTTGCCAAAGCAAAATTTGGGAGAGGATCACATTTTATTTTGATGAAGTGTTGACCAAATTGAAATGTCCTTGAACTCAACGTAGTTTATTTGGTGCCAACATCTAGAATATCAACATTGAAAATTTATAACTTCTAAAACCTAGAGTGTTTCAAAGAACTTATATCATATTGTGAAATTATATGTTTGTGTTCGTGCAAGCAAGTGAAACATTTTGAAATTGTTAGCCTACTTATAACCTGAACACCATGCCTTATGAACTTTTAATAGGTGGCAGAAATTGCTGTACTAGAAGAGTCTTTTGAAGTCAATATTCGTGACTATACTAAAATAATCCATGGTTATGGGAAGCAAAACCGACTAGAGGATGCTGAAAAAACCCTTTTAAACATGAAGGGTAGAGGCTTCATATGTGATCAAGTAACTCTAACTGCTATGATTCACATGTATAGCAAGGCTGGACGGCTTAAGCTAGCTGAAGAGACTTTTGAAGAACTTAAGCTCCTTGGACAGCCATTGGATAAAAGATCGTATGGCTCAATGATCATGGCCTACATTAGAGCTGGAATGCCTGATAAGGGTGAGAGTTTACTCATGGAAATGGATGCCCAAGAGATTTATGCTGGAAGCGAAGTTTACAAGGCATTGTTGAGAGCATACTCCATGATTGGTGATACTGAAGGAGCTCAAAGGGTGTTCAATGCAGTTCAGCTAGGTGGTATTATTCCAGATGCTAAGCTATGTGGACTTCTCATAAATGCATATGGTTTATCAGGTCAAAGTCAAAAGGCCCGTGCAGCTTTTGAAAATATGAGGAAGGCTGGTCTTAAACCTAATGATAAATGTGTAGCTCTAATGTTGGCTGCTTATGAAAAGGAGAATAAGCTTCAAAAGGCATTAAAATTTCTAATGGAATTGGAGAGAGATGGTATCATGGTTGGGAAAGAAGCTGCAGAAACACTGGCAAGGTGGTTTAGAAAACTAGGGGTTGTGGAAGAGGTGGATATGATCTTGAGAGAATATGCAGCAAAGGAAGCCAATTCCAGAGTTCCGGCTTCCTAGTTTCGATCTCCAAGTTTTATTTTCTGCATAAATGGTAGAAGCATCAATTTCCAAGTACATAATGCTCTTTTTGGTTGCCAGGAACATAATAGTGGTAAGATCTGAATTTTTCATACCATTATAGTGTTCAAATTGCAATATGTTGACAGCATTGATCATATATTTACCTGAGTTTGCTTTCCTGCACAGAAATATGACATACCAGTACAAATTAGATGGATGATTATTCATAGCAACTGCTATTGTTTAGTAATCTGGCCGCCTGTGTGGATGCAGCATACAATTTTAAATGGTTTCATTTTTAAGT
This sequence comes from Dryas drummondii, assembly GCA_003254865.1. Classification (NCBI taxonomy): domain Eukaryota; kingdom Viridiplantae; phylum Streptophyta; class Magnoliopsida; order Rosales; family Rosaceae; genus Dryas; species Dryas drummondii. The sequence continues at coordinate 246,099 of QANW01000555.1, forward strand.
TTTAATTTTATCTATTACCTCTTCTCGAGTTCTCGGGGACCTCACCTCTCTCATTTCTCTTATTGGTCTCCAATAATGCTAGTCATCAAATTTGCGCACCAAATAGTGGAATACTGCCACATCATTTCGTGAACAATTAAGTAAACAAATTTAGTGAGTGTAGCCATATAGGGTTTTTTTTGTTTTTTGTTTTTGTTTAAATAATCAAAAGCTGTAATTTTTGTTTGTTTTATTTTTGATACAATGCTGTAAGTTATCTTTTGATTGATATTCTTAAATGGATCCCAAGAGAGCAAGGCAGGGACCGCCCAAAGGATTGTGAGGCATGGATCTCAAGCCTTGTTGAATGACATCAGGCAAATTGTAGAACACCTTGGACCGCACATTGCAAAACTCAGTACTGGGTAGCAAAACATCACTACACAGTCTACACTACACTCCGAAAAATGTTCCAAATAAGAGTAGGGTTCATTGCATGTATGGCTATTGAAAAAACAATTACAACTACACAAAACAATATCATCTTATGAGAAAGGAAAGATACTCTTATCCGAATGCTTCAAAATATCATCTTGGGAAAATCTATATATACCCAACATTTTTCTTATTTTACCTAATAAAATTTTTAATAATGAATGAACAATTATGTTTCATTATGAAATGACCATTGAGGACAAATGTAACTTAAAAAAAAAAAAAATTTGTTTCTTTCTATACCCAAAATTATATCTTCATCATCAACTTCTTCCATAATCAAATTTCAATCCTAATTAAAGTTTTGAACTCATATCATCCAATCAAGTGTTTTAACCCGAATGAAGAGTCAAATCATTATTTTCGAGGCTCCAAATGAGATATGTGTGCCAATTTTCTACATTTTTTCATGGGTATTAAAAGCTTGCGCAAATATAGGTTCGCGCTTCATTCGATGGACTAATGTCAAACATTTGCATTATGTTCAGCAGGTGCCTGCTAAACATTTGTATTTTATTCGATACGCATCTGCCAAATATTTGCATTATATTCGGCAAGTGCCCACCGAATAATGATAGGATGTTCGGCAGGTACCCACCGAACGAACATAATGCAAATATTTGGCACTAGTCCATCGAACATTGCGTGAACCTAAATTTGTTCATGGCATTCATAACACAAAAAGGTTTGCACACAACCTTCATTTGAAGGCTCCCAAACAATGATTTGACTCTCCATTCGTCAAAACAACTTTGATTGAATGATATGGAAACAAAAATTAGTTTATGATTTAAAGTTTAATTATGAGAGTAAGGTTGAAAGTAAGTTTGGGAGGGAAGGAGGTTGGATATTATTATTAAGGGTATAATAATAATTTGGATTGAGTAAAAGAGAAAATATTAATTTTCTCAAAAAAAGTGATGATTGGATAAATTGAAAAGTTGGATAAAAAAGATATTTTGGTATGTATAGAATTTCCGATCACCAAGGAATAAAATTTTGAGTTTCGAAATTTCGAAAATTTTTAAATTTCGACAAAAATTTGACGGAAATGATGGAAATTGATATCAAAATATGAAAATTTTGAATGAAACTTTACCATATGTTTATTTATCATATTATCTACTAAATTGATAAAAAATATTGAAGAAACCAAATTATATAGTAGGTTTCATGTGATATAAGATAAATATAATGCACGCTAGAGACAAATACTGTTAAATAAAATTAGTATATTATCTATACTCTATAATATATACACTAAACCCTATATATTTTATATTCTATATTGTTTAGGATATGGTATATGATACTAGGGTTTAAGGCCTTTAGGGTACTTTAAATTATTTTTTATATAAAAATATATTATAATTTACTAGCTTAAGGTTTAAAAACAACTAAACGAAACTCCAAAACAGGCAAACAAAACCCCAAACTATTTTTTTTTCTTCACAATTAACCCAAAGACCTCAAACCCCAATCAACCCTAAACCTTTTAATTTTTTTTTCTTTTTTTTTTCTTTTTTTTCTTTTTTTCTTTATTCTTTTTTTTTCCTTCCTTTTTTTTTTTCTTCTTTTTCTTTCCTTCTTTTCCCTTTCATTTATTTTCCCCCGAGGCTCCACTGCTCCAGCAACACTCCCCTCTGTTTTCTTCATTTCTTCTTCATCCTCTCTCTCTCTGCATCTCCCCCCGCCGTCTCCCCATCGCCCCTCTGTCGTCGCCTCTCTCTCCCACTGCTGCCGCCCTACCGCCGCCCCTCTTTCTTCCTTGATCTCCCCTCTGCCACCTCTCCATTTTTCTGCAAAAACCCAACTCCAAAACCAGATCTCAAATTCTCACCGCCGAAAGTTTCGCCGAAATTTCGACAATTTTGACGAAATCATCCCAAAAATTTAGCAAATATGAATTTCGATTTCGACACCTCCAAAAATCGAAATTTTCAGCGAAAATTTTGAAATTTAACATCCTGCCTATCACACATTCACACCTAAATTTATTTCATGTGTGGGTAAAACACTCGCAAAGATGTGGAGCCCATTTTTGTGCGGTGGACCTCATGTCTTGGTATCAGTGTATTTAAGCGCACATGGACAAAATTTCTCCTTATATCAGTTAGCTCGTTTTGCTTTATTTATTGAGAGTGTCTTTTATTGATTTGAAGAGCCACCTGATTTCATTCAAATGCTTTTTTGGAGGATTATAATACTCTATTCTTTTTTTTGTTCGAAAGTTATTGAATTTTGAATCTAATTTAATCCTAATTTATTATTTTATCCAAATAATACTTATCTCAGTCCCTAGTTAGAGGGGCCAATGGGCTCCTCCAACCCCTTCTCACAAATACATGTCTTTTTTTGTATTTTTTATTTATTTAAAATGAAAAGATCAAAAAATACATTCCCTTATAAGAGGGGCTTGGATGAGCTCCTCCAATCAGGAACTAAGACAAGTATTGTTCATTTCATCCACCCTCACTATTTGGAAAATCTCAAAGACTAAAAAAGTAATTAATTTTTTGTCAATTATCAACGTGTTCTTTGTCATAATTTTTTAAATAAATAATAATTATTTACTAAAAATCTATAAAGATTGTTTTCTTTTCATCAAATCTGATCATGCTCTACTGCCGGTCAAGAAGGTTTTCTTTCTTATGTTTGCTTTTACTATTATTCAGAGAAGAAAATGAAATTCGAACTCATAAAATATAAACAATAATGATACATTTACCACATTTTTATAGCACAATTACATTGAACACTAAAAATAAAAAAATAAAACCTAAAAAAAAAAATACTCTTTCAGGAAAGTAATATGGGACAACTAGTATTATTGAAATACCGATAAAATATAATAAATATCTAAACCAATCTAATGAATTACAAAATATATATACCTGATCGACTCTCCCACCGAACATGGCCTAAATTTTTGATCTAATTTTGAATTTCACTAGTATTTAAAAAAAAAAATTAACAAAGTAACGAGTTAATAAAAAAAATATTAAATAGTTATTAAATTTACTTAATTACTGTCTCCCTTGCTATAGTATACATGATGATATGATATGATCAACTCATGATTCATGAACAACATGCATGCAACTCGATCATAATTAATTCGTCAGTACACTCTCATTTGGAAAGAGAGGGAGATGGTGAAGCCTCCCCAGATGGTATCGGAGAGCTATGCCTGTGGAGTAGCTCACGAGCCAAAGCTTGAAGATCGCCGCCGCCGCCACTTGATGATGGACCGGAACCACTACTGCCACCGCCGCCACCTCCAAATAGGTGACGTGGATCCTGGAGCCCCCGGTGTTGCATGGCCCAAGGCTGCACCACCATGGGCTCGAAGAGTGAGGACAAATCGTATGTGGCCGGCATGGAGGAGGCTGAAGGAAGGTCGGCGATGGATAGCGGAGGTGGGGTTATCAGAGCTGCCGATGGTGGCGGAGGTGGTGGAGAAGGTGATGGAAGCTCCAGCGTTGCTAGGTGGGCTTGCATGTATGAGAGCTCAGCTTGAAGATTCACCACCTGGATACATAATTAGCCAGAAAAGGAAAATAAACAAAAACCCCACAAGAAGTAATTACTTGTCTTACTAATTAAATTGATTATCAACTTGTAGATGGTGACAAAAATGATAAAATAGGTAAGAAATAATTGAGCTAATTAGCCATATTAATAATATTGGATAATTGGGTGTGTACAAAAACAAAAATCGTCTAATTAATTAATGTGCATTATTTTTACACTTTTTGGTGTCGTTATCATACTGTCCAAAATTGAACAAAATTTGGAACTTTGAGTATTTATTCAGGAACAAGCTAGGGACTGGTGAAGTTTGGAAAAAGCTAATTTCTTAGCTGGAGAAAAGGATTAGGAAATTTACATGAATTAATTATGTATATTATAGTAGAATTAAGTGATCTAGAAGAATATTAATCACATGTACATATATGTACTGATAATGTATAATAATAGTGGGTTTGAGACAAATTTAAGGCTTCTTTATCTTTGTTTACACTAAAAGGGTGCTTGAACAATGTGTATTAGAACATGGCTTTGCGGACAAATGAAGGCTTCTCATGCATAGGAAGAATAATGAACAGATTAAATTTCTTCTGAATATTTGTTCTTGGGGTTAGCGAAGCTGTGGTTGTTGTTGAATTTGGATGTTGTAGGCTAGTAGCTAGTATGTATATTATTAATAATATTATATACATATATATATATAGTCTTGAGCTTTGACCCAAGCTCTAAATTACTAAGCCCAGCATTTCCAGTCATGTCCCTATATTTTTTTTTTTCAATTTGAGGATAAGTTAAGGAAAAAAGTTAGACTTGGGAATGGCTGATCTCCGTTACTAAAGTTGAAATTTTCTCTAATATTTTTTTTGTTTGGGTTATTAGTCTAAAATTTGACTATTACATGCTTGTCTGGGGAGAGTTTGAGAAGTTTCATCAATTTAACTTGATTTGAGAAAAATTTTTAAAAAATCTCAAATTTGGAGAGGTTTTAGAGAATGATTGGAACTGTATTTTGTATTTTTTTTTTCCAAATTTAAATTTGGAGAAAGGTTTAGAGAAGGGCTAGTAATGCTCTTAGGGATTGAGGTGTGACCAAAATAAGCAGTTTATTTTTAGAGTGGGCTGGTGATCATGCTCTTAGAGATTGAGATGTGACCAAAATATGTAACTAACTTCATCCCACATTTACAATCAATTACCTAAGTAATTAATTTTTTCTCATATCAATCCATTATACATATAGTTACACATCCACCTTAGATAGGGTGGGCTGGATCTGTTTGAACTGTATGTAGCTAGTGTACATAGACAAAGAAACTTTTAGTTGGGATGGCCCGGGTTACAGTCCAGGATAGCCAACTGTAAGAGTCGCCACCGTTAGAAACTTTCAAATCTAAGGGCTATTAATCCACATGCGCATGAGAGAAAAATGTCCACTTTTATTGGCCACGTACTCACAGTATCGCTTATCTTATAAAAGTGTGAAACAATCACTTTGCACAAGTGATGTGATGTTCACATGAGTTTCACATCGATTTGTGAGAGAATTAAGTCTTTCAAATCTAAGGGTTATGACTTATGATCCCACATGTGCACCCCATTTACATAAGAGAAAAATGTCCCCGTTTATTTGCCACTAACATATCGCATCACTTATATGTAAAAGTGTGAAACAATCCTCACTTCGCACAGGTGATGTGAGTTTTACATCAATTTGTGAGAGAGTGTTTCAGTTTAAGGGTTAAGAGTCCACATGTGCACCCATATATGCACATAATGTTCATGTTTATTAACCACTCACATTATCGCATCTCTAATAAAAGTGTGAAACAATTAATTCTCACTTTGCACAAGTGAGGTGAAGTTTATGTGAGTTTCACATCGTTTTGTGAAAGAAATGTTTCAAATCTAAGGGCTATGAGCCCATTATGTGCACCCCATGTACATAAGAGAAAAATGCTCACGTTTATTAGCCACTCACATTATTGCATCTCTTATAAAACTGTGAAACAATCCTCACTTCCCATAGGTGATGCGAAGTTCATGTGAAATTCACATCGAATTATGAGAAACTGCTCACGTTTTAGCCACTTACATTATCTCTCATAAATGTGTGAAAAGATCTTACTTTACACAGGTGATTTATGTGAAATTTCATGTGAGGTAACTGAAAAGATCTTACTTTACACAAATCGATGTGAAATGTTTCACATCGATTTGTGAGAGAAGTGTTTCAAATCTAAGGGCTATCAAGCCACATGTGCACCTCATCAGTATAAGGGGACAAATGTTCACGTTTATTAGACACTAATCATACCATCGCATCTCTAATAAAAGTGTGAAGAGACCTCACTTTGCACACATAATATGAGGGTCACATAAGTTTCACATCGACTTGTGAGTGAACTTTTTCAAATCTAAGGGCTATTAGCGCTCCCACATGTGCACCTCATCCGTGTGATTAGCCACTCACATTATTGCGTTTCTTATAAAAGTTTAAAATGATCCTTAATTTGCACAAATAACGTGAGTTTCACATCTGTGACAAATGTGACAATAATACTGTAGCTAGTAAATAATGTGGTACAAATTGTTTTATTGTATCAATAATATATAGAGAGAATGGTAAGAGCTAGGTTTGGTGAGAGGCTAGCATTATTGATGATACAATAATGCTTTTTATCCGCATTTAATGCATTAAATAATCAAATATTAGCAGTTTCTATTACAAATTTTATATTGACCACAAAATTACAAATATCTGTATTTCTACCATATACGTGCCTACCCAAATGTTCATATTGTTAATTTTCTATTTGGGGACAGGAAATTCAAGCCAAATATATTTAAAAAGATAGTCAAATATTTTCTCAAAAAAAAAAAAAGATAGTAAAATATGAAAAATAAATAAATAAACATATGTTCTCCACTTTCTCCAAAATTTATTTTAATTCAAAAATAATAAAAGAAAATAGGGGATATAAAGGAAAATGACCCTGGTCCCTAATTTAAAAGGCTATATATATTGTAATTGAAGAAGCAGCAAACCGACCACTTCCTTAATACCAGCAAAGAACCACAATTTTCACAGAAAAATGGCACAAGCCTGTAGGCTATGTACCATTGTGTGCATAGTAACCGCCGACCACATGATTTGTTAATCAAAAAGGCCTCTAGATTTCAGCAAACCACAAAACTGTCCCCTAAGCACTCGCTACTCCGGCCAGCATGTCCCATACACAATATTCTTCAATCCCTTGATTGATTTTCTTTTTTAAGGACATCCCAAGCTTTGTTCTTCCTAAACAATTAAACCCATATCCATATATATATGTTTCTTACTAAGGGCACCAAGAAGGCTCCTATCCTAACCCTCAAAACAGAAGACACCCCCTCCCTGTCAATAAGGGCATGGGCGGATTGCCCGACATACCCTTTATTGAAGTACTCCTACGTTGGGCCAATGCAAGTTGAAATATGGAAATCATTGGCCTAGCTATAGCTACCCAAAGGGAAAAAAAAAAAAAAAAGGTTATAATGGACTTAAATTTCTAGATTTAAAAAAAAAAATCAAAAAAGGGGTTTACTAATTAAATTTGCCATTAATGGTAGATTGCTAGCTCAAATGATGATTCGATCCAGAAAAAAAAAAATAAAAATTAGGGTGAAGAGAGTGTAAATTATTAAGAGAAACTAAAAGAGTAGCAATTAAAATGTCAAAATCATGATCTCATAATCCCAATCAAGCCTTATGAAGAAGTTGGTATTAAACTTTTAATAAATAAGTAAGTAGTTAATTAATCATGTATAAATGCAGTAGTAGTACTGTGTACCTGTTGCTGAAGAGCGAATATGTGAGCAACACAGCCGTAGACCGGATCTCTGAGCCTGGCCTGAGCCTCGTAACATATGGTGACAACCGCGTCGAGGCGCTTAGGGACCGGAATATGATGCAGCAGCTTCGACACATTGCTGGCTCCGAAAACCTTGTGCACCGCCGCAAAATGGGCAGCGCCCTGCTCCGAGTCAAAGTAGGGCGAAAATATGCACCCCGCCACGCACTTCCGCCGCAAAAACTTGCACGCGCCACATGGCCCGCCGCAGCCGCCACTACCACTACCACTACCACTACCACCACCACCCCCCCCTCCGCCGCCGCAGCCAGGGTTCGTAGCATTCATATCTCTCGATATGATCTTAATTCTTTGACCCTTTTAATTGTTTGATTTCTTTGTTTAGTTTTTATGAATATTTGGGGTTTAGGGTGATAAGTGGGGCCATTTATTAGGTTTTTGGGTGTGGAGGAGGAGAAAAAGGGTGTGAGGTGGTGGTGGTGGTATTTGGGGTTTGGTGGGTGGTTTTTGTTGTTTGTTTTGGGTGGTGGTGGTGTTGTTTTTATTTTTTAGTTGGGGAGTGGGGGGTGGTGTGATATAAGGCACAAGAAGAAGACTTTAAAGCCACGCGAGAGAGCAAAGGCTGAAAGGCTTAATACCCACAATTTAGCTGCTTGCGTGAAGCAAACATATGATAAGCCAGCCAGCCCTAGCTAAAGCTCTAACTCAACTCCAACTCAACTGCCTTCATTTCTCTCGTGATATCAATTTTATCCCCCAGCAAAACTCACGTTCTCTCTCTCTCTCTCTCTCTCTCTCTCTATATCTATAAATATACAATATTTATTATATATTTGTATGGGAATTTAATTATGATAGAGATGTGACGTGAATATTGATGTGGGTATTGTTGTTGTTGTTGTTGATGGTGTTGTTGCTGTGGAACAAAGAGAATGGGATTTTGGAAGGTCGAAACGTGTCGAGGGGACTGGCTATTTTTGCCAGTCTGCGTGTTTTAAGCAGCGTGGAGGGCAAAAGACGCCATCTCTCTCTTTCTCTCTCAATCTCAATGTCATCGCTTTCTCTTTCTTTCTCACACTTTCTCTCTCTCAACGTTGAAAATGACTCCCTTTCTCCTTTACTTTCCTTTTCTACATGAAAAGCCAAAAAGAAGGCTGGCTTTTAAAATGGAAATAATTATCTTCTACTGCATGATAACTTTTATATTTACCTTCAATTATACATATTGTTTAAACTTAATAATAAGGTACTTTTTGTATTGCGGGGGTCAGTTGTCTTTTACTAACCCACATTAAATAACCATTTTTTCATTCTTTTATTTTTTTATAGAATATTTAATATTTTTCTTTTTCTTTTCTAGTATAATTTGTACGTTGTTTGGCTCTGTTTTTAGAGTCTCTGTATTTCTAAATCTCACAAGCTCCAGATCTCTCTCTCTCTCTCTCTCTCTCTCTCTCTCTCTCTCTCTCTCTCTGTGCTTGATCGAAGCCTTCTAGATCTGCTCTAACCACTCCGACTTCTCCTCGATTGAACATAATCACAGCTTGTGGTACGTAGACTCCTACTTTTATTTCTTATCAGTAGAAGGTTCTTGATTTTTTTTTTAAACTAAATTTCTAAAACTGCAATTTCTGGAACAATGCAAGTGAACTGAAACTGCAGTTTATTGGAGTTACAGTTACTAACTGCAGTTTCTGAAACTGCAAATGAACTAAAACTGCAGTTTATTTGAGTTGCAAGCTTGCAGTTGCAGTGTAAGTGAAACTGCAGTTTATTAGAGCTGCAGGCTTACAGTTGCAGTTACTAATTGCAAGTGAAATTGCAGTTTCTGAAACTGCAAAGTGAACTGAAACTGCAGTTTTCTTGGAGTTACAGGCTTACAGTTGCAGAACGATGCTTGTGAGTGAAGATAAACAATTGTCAATTTGGTAAAGTTGAAGAAAGAGATCGATTTGGCAGAGAAAAGAAGAAGATCAGTTTTGGGCTGTTTGTGTAGTTAGTTTGGTTGTGATGCTTTTTTTTGGAAGGTGTCCGCATGTTATATTTTGGGTTGGTAAATAGTGTCCGCAAGTTAATAAAAATAAATTGAGTGGTTTTGGTTAATATTTTACTTTGTTAGTACATTATAATTAATGAACTCTTTAAAATGGGACATAAATCACACAGTTTTTATCCAAGTCATGTAATTTACATTTTAGTTAAAGGATTTAACTATGTATATTTACTAATTACTATTTTTTTTTGTTTTGAGTAATATCTCACATTGTGCGGTAAAGTCTTAGGCTTACAATTTACAATCTCTGCGCCTCTATATTAATTTCTAATTAGTTTTTGATTAATTGGATATATACTTTAAATTTTACATCGTATATATATGTCAAAGTCGACTTATAATTAAGTCATGTTATTGTTATCTAAAGTTGTTCACATATTTGATTTAAGTGATGTAATACGTGAAGAGCGTGTTGAGATCAAGTAATATCTTACATCATAGAGATTCTTTAGTGAAAAAATCGTGAGATGCATATGGTGGGACCCGCATTATATACTAGCATATATATCCAGTAGAAGTTACAAGTTTAATTTTAAACAAGTAAAACGTATGTTGAAATAAAACGTTATTCAAGAATTTTAAGATTTAAGATTTTATATTTACTATACACTGACATCACACTTATGACTAAAACGCCATGGTTTTAAGATTTAATTAAGATTTGAGATTTATTATTTAAGATTTATATTGAAAATATTATTAAATGAAAGTCTCAAAGCAGGCTTGTAATTCTAGTGATATTTAGAACACTTACTCTTACATCTGAAGTCTCAACTTTAAATATCTTATCCTTTAATATCGATTATAGAAGTATGAAGGTGTACGTTCTAAATATAAATACAATATCAGCATAAAAAATCGAAACTCAGCGAGGCTTATTCGATCACCCAGTAGAGATATAAATAAGGAAAAAAAAAATGAGATAGAGCATTAAAAATTGTGAAAGTTAGGAATTGGAGTACTAGTCAGTTTGTCATTGATGACAAGTATTGTGAGTGAACTGTTTTTATTTTTGGCCATGAGTGAGTGAACTGGTTAATGCATGTGTGATGGTGTATACATGCCAGAAATAGAAAGGCAGCATGATCAAGTAGAAAAATGGAGCTTAGCTAGGAAAATTCATCATTCTCGAGATGAAATTTGTACGAGGATGCTTACGAACCCAAAATGTCTGAAATGATCGATGTTATATATAAACAATTTTTTGAAAGTTGTAAACATTATTATGATTTCCTCTTTAAGGGGGAATTGGCAATATTCCCACTTAATTAATTAGGACTAAAGTAATTAATTAACATGCATGCTTGCCAAGATTTTCCTAATACACACGTATATGGCACATCTTTATTTTTCCTACTATATTTTTATAGTGAAGTATGAATACGTGTGACTTCTCTTAAAAAGGACAAAGCCAATTATATACAATGTCTTGATCGATTAGATTTATAATCCACACCTTTAATTTGCATATGAATGTGATCACCTTACACCTACTCTCATCATTAAATCAAGAAAGTCCTAGTAATATTGCTCAAGGCATCACTTGACTATACTTGGAAAAATTCTATTGAGAGAAGGGTACACAGCTAGCATATATAAGTACTCTCAAAAAATCATATCCACGAAAAAAAACTCCAAAACTACCCCGACTTATAAAAAATTGAAGACACGTTCAATTGCAGTTTATGTCACAAAACGCCCCCACCTAAAGTTAAGCTACAAGAAACAATCTAATCTAAAGAAAGGGTAAACCAACAAAAGACAAGAAGTAAGACAAATTAAATTTTAATTAAAAGATTAAATTATGAGATAAGGACACTTCTATTCCCAGTATTGTAGCAGTTTTTTCCACTCCCTCTATCTTTTTTGTTTTCACCTCTCTCTCAAAATGAAAAAATTATTAGGTATAACCGATATATATACCGTCATATATATGGTATAATTAATTCAACGTGTAAAGTTATTGTTGGACGACATATTTCTATTTATAAAATATAATATTAATAATATTCACCTATATTATAACACATAAATTGATTATATCACATAACAATACATTAATTATACAAAATAATTTAACAAATGAAAAAATAAGAGTTCAAAGATCTTTCAGATTTTCACTTTTGTATTAGGCATGTGACCCGAAGAACCATGTATACGTCGAAAAGGGGTTTAACCAGCAACTGGTGATCAAGTATGACAATTTATAATTTTTGTAATTAATTTGTTGTTTTTTCTTTATGGTAGTCCAATAAGAGCCACCTAAATCTCAGGCCGCCACATGCAAGTGGGTGACAACGGTAACGGCCCAGTAACAAGCTGACCTGATCTTCAAAGTGAGGTCCACATATTCTTTATTTCAAAGAAAATAACGTACGTTCAAATTTAATAAAACAAGTTAATCAACTTGTTTTATTCAAGGAGTAAAATTTTATGTTTTGAGAAAAAATTTTATGAAAATTTTGACGGAAAGTTTTGTGGAAATTTTGATTTTAACAAAATTAGACAAAAACGACGGAAATTGCTATCAAAATATAGAAATTTGGAATGAAACTTGACCATATGTTTATTTAACATATTATTTACTACATTGATAAAAAATATTGAAAAAACCAAATTATATAAAATGTTTCATGTGATATAAGATAATAAGATAAATATAATGTGCGCTGGAATCAAATATTGTTAAATGAAATTAATATAATGAATAAATGAAATTAGTATATTCTATATTATCTATACACTAAACCTTATATTCTTTGTATTATTTATGATATGATATAAGATATTAGGGTTTAGACCTTTTAGGGTATTTTTAAGTATTTTTTGTAAAAATATATTATGGTTTAGGGTTTAAAAACAACTAAACGAAATCTCAAAAGAGCCGAACCAAACCTCAAACGAAATCCCAAAATCTTTTTTTTCTTTTCAATTGCCCAAAAGCTCCCCCAATCAACCCTAAAGCCTTTTTTTTTTTCTTTTCTTTCCTTCCTTTTCTTTTTTCTTCTTTCCTTCCTTTCCTCCTTGCCCGTGACTTTTTCCTCCTTGCAATGACTTTCTTCCTCTTCCCTCATTTCTCTCTCCTAGACTTGCGCACAGTCTTCTCTCCTCTCTCTTCCTCCACGATTTCTTCCTTCCTCCTTACTCCTCTTCCTCCTCTCCCTCCCCGATCTCCTCTCTTTCCCTAATCTCTTTTCTCTCTTCTCTCTCCTCCCTCCTCAATCACCCTCCGATCTGCTGCCTCCGACAACCTTTGGCGACGAGGCCAACTTGCCTTTCCTCCCCTCTCTCCCTCTGGTGTCTGCCGCTGGAGTGTTAGACTGTTAATAAAGATTGGGCTTTGTGACTTCGGTAAGTTATAGCGAAATTTGGAGAAATTTTACAAAAACACACTGGCTCTATAATCGAAATTTCGCCGAAATTTTTACGAAAAATAAGGGATATGTGATAAAATTTCGGAATCCAAAAAAAAACGAAAATTTCGAAATTTCATTACTTGGTTTTATTTAAGACAATTGGATTTTAATTTTTGTAAAATAAAAAAAAATTTAATTGTGTATGTAACAGTTTGTAACGGTTCGTCATCACGCCTCAAACTCTTCTCCAATGACAATGAGAGAGCGTTCGAAACTCACACGCAATTGTTCTCAAAACACCACTAGCTACGTACTTGGTATTTTTTTTTATATTATTAAAAATATTAACTATTATTTTAATTTTATAAATTAATTATTTATAACAAAGAAAAACATGGAAGATTTTTATTTATTTATTAATACTATTATAGATAAATATACAATAAAAAGTTAAATACTATCAAGGTGCTGGAGAAGTTGGTTTAGAGGTGTACGTAGCTGTAAATCTAAGTACTCGAGTTCGAGTTTCCAGTTCAACTCTTTGAGTCAGGCAGCAAGAGATCGGTAAAATTCTTTATGAATCCTTTAGGCCAGGCGTAGATTGCAGGACACCCTCAGTTACCCAAAAAATAAAAAATAAAATTTTTTTTTTGTTCTAACAATTTTCTCTAATTTATGTGACAACAATTTTTTGTTCTAAGAATTTTTTCTAATTTATGTGACAACAATTCATTTGACAAAGTTTTTTTTTTTTTTTTCCAAATTTCATATAAGTTGAAAAAAGGGTTTGGACCAATAATATTTTTCTTTTATATCATGCAGGAATTTTGCCCAATCACGACCCACATTAAAAGATTTGAAAAAGGATCACTTGCATGCATTGGCAACACACTACATGCAACACATTTAATTGATTTGAAAGTCTTGGAATTGCTTAGAATGTTTCTCACTGTTTAAGTAGTGTCTTGCAATTAGGCTTACCTAAACTTTTGGTGGCAGCAATGTTGCCCCAACACTCATCACTCCTTCAATAATGTAATCCTAAATAGGACCCCACGAGTCCCCCACCCGTGCGGTCAAAGCCCTTAAAATCTTAATAAAAATGTATTTAAATATTTTAATTATGATTAATTATTTGGCATTGGCTTTGCCAATTTTAAGTTGGAGAATATTAATGTATTTTTAATTGCAGGATGTCACCCCAACATGCGGCAACTGAGCTGCTAATTAAGAGCCTAATAGTTATTAATTAGTCAACCAACTTTAGAAAGCAAGCGAGATTAATTATTTAATTAATGGAAGCGGCAAATAATTAAAAGTAGTCAAAGAAAGATTGGACCAGGCTAATGATCATGAAACTATTATCATCAACTAGGCTTTTGTAGATGTTGACTAATCTGCTAATTAGAGTCATGTTTGTAGACCACCGACTGCTCTGGATTGTTGACTAATCTGCTAATTACTAATTAGAACTCTAATCATTTTAATTTGTAGTTTGTGTTCTGCTAATGTAATACAGTTGTCTGGATGTTGAAAATAAGGGTTTTTGATGTTGCATTCGTAATGCTTAGTTTCATATCATTAAATTAAGGTATTCCTTTCATTTTGTAATTTTTTTTTTTAAGAGAGAGCAAAATGACTTAATAGATAATCCTTATGAAAATTCTTGCATCTCCAAAGGATTTAGAGAATTGAAATTTTTTTTTTAGAGGGAGAGAGATCAAACTTTGGTACATGACAATTCCACGGCTTTTTCAACTAAGTCACCTCATCAAATTCAACTGCTTAAAAAATTGAATTGGTATAACGAAAACTTGTTGAAGAAAACATTAATACAAATCTAGGTGTTTGAGCAATAACATTGAACCAGTGAGTCTTATTTATTGTTGATAATATTTTGTTGATTTACCACTCCACTAGATCTCTCTATCATTAAATTAAGACCAACATGTATAAGTTAATAATTATTACCATGTTTTCTTTGGTTATAAGTAATCTTACTAAAGTTTGATCAAAATAATCAATTCGATTTGGTCGAATTTGTCCAACTCAATGCCATTCAATACATTATTGATATATGAATTTTTTTCTTTCATTCGATAAGAAATGTAGTAATATATTGGTGGCTATATATGTATAATGATCTTAATACAGTGTTGCCAAAAGACCCTCCTATATTTGCAATAATGACATTATTTATATAAATTAAAAAGAAATAAAAGTGAAAATCGAAAGCCTTTTCAGATTAGTTGTAGGCTTGTAGCTAGGATAGGCTTGAGCGGCCATAGGTCTCCTTTGACTATACTTACAGAAGTTCTTCTAGGGAGCAGATATTTTGAATTTGTGTCTCTTTTTCGGGTTAAATTTCTAAATGGCCGACGTGGGATTTTCTATACATCAGTCATCTTCATATCGTACCCTACCAATCTACTTCTTTTTATTAATTATATATGGCTATCACTTTTTGTTGGTTTGCTCTATAAATACAGGCACCCCGGAATTCGTGGATTATAAAATAATGCCTATAACAAGATTTTATTTCTTTTGGAGGGATGCCTATAACAAGATTAATTATTAATTACTTCACAAATATTTACTTTGATACAAGGATATATTTTAAGGCTCAACCAATTCATAGACTCAAAAGAGGCTTGATAAGCTCTATGGATTATTTAGTTTAAACAAAAAACTAACGGAATCTTTAATTTGCAACAACTTTAAAACTTCAGTTATATATGTAAGTAAATTTTGAAAGTGCATGATCTAAAGTGAATACATGTTAAATCTCAGAAAGTGTGTTTACTTAACTAAGCCTAGTTAAATCAGATGATGATATACTATTTAGGATAACACCTAATTATATATTGTGATAATTAACAATAATTAAGCCTGGTTCATCAACAATAATTAAGCCTACTTAATTTGTACCTAGATCTTCAACAGATGGAGGGACCAGAAAATTAAAGAAGTTGTAACTGAGTTCATATTGGATTAGAGTAGCTAGCTAGGAATATAACAAAGTTAGCTTGAGCTAGCTAGGGACAATCTTTACAAAGGTTGAGGTCCGAGCTATATATATATATAATATTCTACCTCACCTAGCCTTACTTAATGTGACACAAGGTGCATGATAGTCCAAACAGGTGAGTCATATATATATTTTGATAAAGGAGAGTCATAATTCAATAGTTCACCCTAGATTTGAGTATGAATCGAGAAGCAAGTGATGATGATCGATGATGATGATACAGTGATATGCTTCATTGTATCATGTACTTGTTAGTTCTTTACGGGACACACACACACATATATATATACGTACACGTACACGTACAGTATACTTATAGATATATAGGGGCCTCTACTTGGGGCCTTTACTCCTGCTGGGGGGTACTTACGTACTAAGGGTAAGGCTGTTGGTATATATAGAGAGAGAGGAATAGGAGTGAGGACCAGTGAGAAGAGGACACGTGGGAGTGGGACCATGCATAATGAAAATATGCACGTGCCATGATACGATGTATGGTGCTTACATCAAACCTCAAGTACCCTCAAAGCAAGCATGCATGGTTTTCTGTGCCACATGATATGAAAACCATGACGGTGAGTGAGTGAGTAAGTGTGCGTGTGTTGTAGCCGCTTGACCGATGACTAAAATGACAAATGACTGATTAGTTCACTTTAATGAATCCACACAACAAAACCTGTCCACGTCACCATAAATATGAATCTTACTTCGTCTCTAGCTTGACCACACGTCTACCACTTCCATCACTTCCATGGGATATGTACAACTCCACGCGCTTTCATCATACAACAAGGCATTAATAATTTAATATCGATCCCTTTTTATTTTTTCTTCCCAAACATTTAAAATCAAAATTTAGCTTAGAGTATTTATGTTTGGATCATCTTTTAAGTAATCACATAGATAGGAAGCGCTTTTATCTAAGATGATATAAATAATTTATACAAATTTTAGATTTATATTATACAATTAGAATTAAATAAATAAAAACAAGGAAATTTTTGAGTACCCAAATCCACCCCAGGCACACCAACATATAGCTACAGTTGGAATATTGATAATCAGGCACACCAAATAACTCTTCCACTTTGAATTTAATTGATGCGATAATGTTTCATTTCAACTTAAAAATTTATTTATTTCTAATCTTATGTTTTCATTTTCTCAACAAAAAAATCTTATGTTTACACGCAATTTCTTCTTTTGTTTTATATTTTTAAATAATGTTGGCTAGGAGCCTAGGACTTAAATCTTATTTAACAAAAATTTGTAGCAAAACGCTTCTTATGTGTAGAGTCATTTAAGTTCAACACATAAATTGCATAATCTTATACCATGAAGAATTTAGATGGACATTCAATTTATAATTAATTAGTTAGGGCCTTAATTTCTAAATGTGGGATCGGATTATCTCTCAATACATCTATATATATATAGAGAGAGAGAGAGAGAGAGAGATGGTTACATATATAATACTTAAGGAATATATAGTATTAAGTCAGCTGACTCAAACCAGACCTTTTATATAAATAAAATAAACTGAAAGAAAACTGTATATTTATATATTCAAATTGATGATGTCACATTTATAATTTTATCTTTACAAAATGCACTGTGCACCTATAGCTATTGTGTCTGGATTGTCAAATCTTCATTTTATATTTCTCGAGTCATTGTTCTTAATTAATCAAAAAATCGGTTCCCCATAAAATTAATTATATATTAATCTATTGTAGTCCCATGGGTGTAGTTGTTAGGTAGTCTACTTAGAAAGACTGTAGAATTACCTATAATGCATCCAAATTTGATTTTCATTTTCACAACTCAACAAAAATTGTCTCACTATCACATCGTTTACACAAATGGGATGAATTGATTTTTATTTTTATTTTTTATAATCGAAAGTGTTTTAGGCCAGCTTTTTACTTATATGAGAAACGTAATTACAAGATACTCAATTAATATGGTGCATCTATCCCAAAACTAATTGTCAATATAAGAAGTAGTCTAATTTCTTATAAATCACTATGCAAAATCTATTGGCAACAAGAAGAGTAGTCTAAATTCTTATAAGCTATTATGCAAAGCTTTACATTTTTAATGTGCGATATTTCTTTCAACAACTTGAACTTATAAAATATACATATAAAGTGGATCCAAAATGCTCGCTTAATTAAGCCGTTAAAACTTGATAAAAAATTAATGTATATCAAGTTAATATTCTCTTTCATTCGCTGCAATTCCATTTTGCACATGAATAAACAGATAGTTACAGATAACATATGTGTAGTCCTACTCTACAAAAATTTAGAACTTTTTAAAATTAAAATTCTGATATCAAGTTAGACAATTAATGAACTCCAAAATTAAAAAAGTTTAAGCCAACAATGTATTTATATATTTTTCTGCAATGCTAGAACAGTAATACAATACAAAAGGTAAATGCTAGAGATCGAGGCCTGCACTGCACACCATATCTCTGAATACAGTATATATAAGGAAAGTTATATGTGCAATATATGCAAGTATCTGATAACTGCAGGCATGTTTGTTTGCTTAACGCAAACTACTCCACTTCTTTTCTGCTTGACGTGATTTTAAAGGTTTGAACCAAATATATATCATATTTATTCATGAAGCACCTCCTTCCACCCCACTCACACACACCCCTCTATCCCTTCTCTCTCTTACACTCTAAAATAAATATGAGACATTGAATGAACGCCACTATGAATTATCTAAAACCATATCTGTCTTATTCATTGTATTACTTAATTTTAGTGATGAAGTATGATCAATGGGTTGCAAGTAATTCAAGCTAAAGCTTGAAATAATGGGATCTTTAACAACGACATCGATCATATTGTATAGGGAATATATATTTGTAGGATTCGCTCATCCTTAAGAAAACGAAGAAACTATTATTGAGTTATATGCTATCCTATATATCTAGCTATCATTTGTAAGCAATTTACTTCATTTAATATTATCTTAACTATGATCATATCATTTTCGGTTCATGTCAAGTAATAATCACCTCAATTAATATGTTAATCTTGTATTAATTTTGTATTCTCGTGACCAGATTTGTCATTTTAGCAAATATGATATTGATTATATATTTAGCATCTGCTTTCACATATTACTAAATATAAGGAGGCTCCAATGTAGGAGAAATTATTCTGTATAACTGATATATATATTGACATGTGGTATAATATGAGTGAATGTTATTAATACTATACTCTACTAATACAAACATATCGTCTAATAATACCCTTACACGTTGGATTGGTTATACCACGTGACGGTATATCGGTTATATCCTATAGTTTTTCCCATTGTAGGATTTTACATATAAAATTATTTGTAAGATACCTCGTGGTATAAATTAGAAATTATTTGTAGAATATCTCATGGTATAAAATTATTAGTCAAATTAGAAATCATTTGTCTATTTAACTTTGATAAAAAAATAGACGAACAAATTTTTTTTGATAAAATCGTTCATTTATTTGATTAAAGTTAGATAAACAAATAATTTCTGATTTGGCTAATTTTTTACAAAAATGATCTATAAATAGAAGTTTAAAAAATAAACGGTATGAATTGTTGATATATAAGAGTGAGCTCAATGAGAAATTCTACATTTAGTGTTAAATGTAGGATCATTGTTGGAGCCTCTCTGTTACTAAATATAAATAAATTTGTCTGTTCATCAAATCAAATAATAGGTTATATATATATATCAGTTTATTATTTATTATAAATGAATGAGTTTCAATGAAAACTTGAAAAGTGAGTTTAAATTTGATTGCAATATTCGGTGAAGAAGATTTGGTTACTCTAATCTAATAAACAAATTCATGACGTGACAGTTGTTTGCTTTGGTTTAATTGCTTGTGTGCAGGAGGGAGGGAGGGAGAGAGAGAGAGAGAGAGAGAGAGAGAGAGAGAGAGAGAGAGAGAGAGAGAGAGAGAGAGAGGATTTAACTGATGGAAATGAAAATGGAACCACCAGTCCATTGTAGTGACCCACCAGCCACCACCAAAGCTTAAAGCTTCCACAATTCCTTATCAAAAAACCCAAACCCCCTCTCTCTCACTCTCTAAATACTCATCATATCATCATATCTCTCTCTATCTATTCTCTTTATTCTCTGTCCCTCTCTTTCAATCAGACCCCACAAACAAAACTGTCCTGAAAATTAAGAAGATCGAACAAGAAGCAGCAGCTCATCTAAGCTTCCTCTGTATAATTCACAGAGAGCTCGAGAGAGAGATGAGTGGGAATAGTAACGGAGGAGGAGGTAGTGGTGGCGGGCCTTGCGGCGCGTGCAAGTTCCTGCGGCGGAAGTGCGTGAAGGGTTGCATATTTGCGCCCTACTTCGACTCGGAGGCCGGGACGGCTCACTTTGCGGCGGTGCACAAAGTGTTCGGCGCGAGCAACGCCTCGAAGCTGCTGCTTCGCATTCCACCACACAAGAGGCTCGACGCTGTGCTCACGCTTTGCTACGAGGCCCTTGCTAGGGTTAGAGACCCTGTCTATGGCTGTGTTGCTCACATTTTCACTCTCCAACAGCAGGTGATCATCTCCTACCTCAACCCTACCTACCCACCTCATCAACACCTTAATTAATTCATCTTTCATTAATTCTTTCATTTTCGCCTCTTTAATTACTTCTTAATTACGAGACGGTCTCAGCAAACTGCTTCAATGACTATGTTGATATAGCAAATGTTCTATTATTACGACACAGACTGCTGAGACCGTGAATTTTAATCGATGATTCTGTTGATTCTTTACTTGAATGTGTAGTTCAGATTTAGACTGTTATCTTAAATGAAGATCAAATTAATTTAATGGTTGATTAGTTAAGTGCTTGAACATGGTTAAGTGGGTTAAGTTCTCAAGTTTAGAGGGTTTTGAAGAAACTGGGTTAGAGGTTGTGACTTGTCATCACTACTTTTTTTTTTTTTTGGGTAACTCGTATGACTACTTTTCCTGAGATAGAGAAAATGATGACAATTGCGAGCAAACCATTCTGAAGTTTAGACTGTTCAGGGTATAGTGATGCTAACATGCGCCTGGTGTGTATTTCTCTCTAGCTAGCTGTAATATCTTTGACAAGTAGCACTGTGCGTGGATGTAACCTTAAGACGTTTGTCAAGGTTTCCGATTTGTAGGACTAAAGATCGAGAGAGATCGCGACTGCGTGTTTCACAAGTTTGCCGCTCTCTCTCTCTCTCTCTGCGCGCACTTGCATTTTCTGTTATATATATGGTCCGTGTTAACGTGCACCTAAGTTTACTTCTTACTCCTAAAGAGTTTGCTTCTTGAGGGTTTTCTTCTCTTTTTTTTTTTTTTTGGGGTTTTGTTTTCCTTTTTGGGTATAATTCCTTTTAGATTTTCAATTAAAGCTGCTTGAATTCCATGCTAATTAACTTTCATTTCTAGGGAGAAAATATGAGGAATTTAATTTGCTTTTGGTCTAACATGCTCTTTCGTTTCCAATAAAAAGTTTGTAAAACTTGGAGTTTTTATTTTTGTTTCACCTTAATTCTTATATTTCTCTTTAGAGAGAGAGAGAGAGAGAGAGAGAGAGAGAGAGAGAGAGAGAGAGAGAGAGAGAGAGGGCGGCCTTGGTGTATTGGGTGAGGAAGGATGACTTTAGGGGTCTTGTTGCTTGCCGGAGCTACCAAGCAACCATGTTTAGTAATTCGAGAATTATTTAAACACATCTAGTTTTGACTTTCTTAACCATATATCCTCATATATCATTGGTATGCTAAAGGAAACATATATTAATCTCTTTGCATTTATATACATCACCATAATATTATATGTAGAGACGATTGATTGATGTTTCTCTCGCATGGGTGAGAAATTAAGACCCCACCTTATGTGATGTGGATAATTCTGATGATCATAAATATATTTACTATATACTAAAACTTGTTCCCTTAATCACAATGAATGGCTTGAATTGTATTACATGCATTTTAGTTTCAGTACAAGTATATTATGGTCTGAGCTAGGTTATAAAATCTTTTGCTTGATTATGTGACAACATTTTCTTGTACGGATGGTATTAAAATCCCAATCAGCCCGCATGAGTGCAGTACAAGTATTAAATTGTTGATTTTTCTTGGTGTTGATTTTATGTTTAATTATATTCGAAACGACCCTATTTTAGAAATTTAAAACAAAATAGTTTTAGTCATAAATACGAAATAACAAAAGAATTCAGTAGAGGTAGTACTTTATCATACTTCCACACGTCAAAACCCGTTGGCAAGATAAACATCATGAATAGCTTTTGAGTTGGGTTGAATTCCATAATAGCCTCTGTTAGGTAGAATTGACTACACATGTATAGTGGTGCTTTAAAGGTATTCTTTTCTAAGAAGACTTTGAATGATCTGCATGATTTGATTATGATATATATATAGACATATAACAAACTATGTACATGCATATATGTAACCTTTGCATTTTGACCTGGCTAGCTTAGTATATGCTGAAATATTTAACAATCTTGTCAATTTACACTTACAGGAGGACTTTATCACAAATGCAATACGAAATATAATTCATACTGTTTTTTGTAGTATTGATTTTGTACTTATATTCAAAATGAAGCCATTTTGAAATTAAAAGGTTAAATGTTTTGGATTATCTCATACTATAATGGTGTTAAACTAATAATTAATTGCATTTAAAAAAAAAAAAAAAAGTGAATTAATTGCTCTATGGTTTGCAGGTAGTAAATTTGCAGGCAGAGTTAGCCTACATTCAGGCCCGCCTTGCTACCTTGCAGAGCATGCCAGCGCCGCCAGCGCCGCCGCCACCCACAAGTCTTTATTCCTTGTCCAATAATATTGTAGCACCATCATCATCATCCTCAGATTTGGTACCAATTACATCCAACGTGTTGATGATGCATTTTGATCCCCCTCTTCAAACACAGCAGTACTCATCAATATCATCAGCTGAAACAATGACAAGCAGCCTTTTCAATCCATTAATGGATCAAGATCAACTGGTTGATGGGGGAGGAGGAGATCTCCAGGCATTAGCTCGAGAATTCGTCCGCCGGTACTTGCCAGGAGTAAGGTTGAACCGCCCTGCTTCCACTTCTCATCATCAGCATCAAAATTTTTAACTGATGATCGATCGATCCATCTTGTCAACTCAACTCATCATGCATCAAATGATCTCAATTTTCTTTGCACCTTATGCCTTTTGGAAGCAATATATTAATTTGTTGCTTCTCAAGCTACATGAAATATTGTACTTCTTTTGTTCCATTTTTAAAATGCCAACCCACGTACATTACTTGTTGCACAGCTTTTCTTGCAACAAAACCATGCATGGATTTGGGAAATTGATTTTTATCGCGATTTGTGCTTCATGTTTTTGGAATGTACGTGGATTTGTGCTAAAGGGTTATATTTGCAAATTCATCACCAGCCTAAAAAATTGTAACATCCATCATTTTGAAAATTCACTCTTCTATTTTTGAAGAGTGAAATGTTAATCCCTGTGGAAAAAGTAATCCGAATTATTGATGGGCTGGATTTCTTAATTGCTTGTGTGGTACAAACTACAATTTATCAACATAATATATGTCAAACTACCTAACAAAATAATTTGACCATATTATACTCTTGATCAGATATTCAACATTTATGTTGTTAGATTCTTGAGCAGAACCGTACATTCAAACATGACAATCCTCCTTATGGAGGAACCCATAACAAAAATGTGGATCTTAATTCATTGACTAATCTGCCTCACAATTTAAGTGTATTAGAGATGGAAAACTTCTTAAATCCTTAATTATTTACCAAAAGAAACGACAAAAAGCAGAAAGGTGGCAGCCTGTTAGTTTGTAAAGTCATGTGGCATTGTTCCACGGGCTTGAATTTGACAATTGACAAATGAAATGCTGGCTTTAGCTATAGGCTTGGTAGGCCCACGAATTAAAAGTTGCTCTTGGATTGTACCATTAAAAGCCCACTAATTAAGTTTTTGCCCTCGGCCCAGTGAGCAAGTGTTCAACGTTATGAGAGACACTAGGGCCTATATAAATTAGTTTTACATAAATCATCATAATCTCCATAATTTCCCATCAAAATTATCCAATGCAACCAAACTAATACACTTTGGCCCCGTTTGTTACACGGGACTAGGCGAGACTAGGAGGTATTGTGTTAAATAACACAGTTATGATGTGTTTGGTACCACCCGGTACTAGTTTAAGTGGGATTGCAGAAGCCCGGTCCACTTAAAACACAGGCTTAGCCCTGCTTGTATAACACCGTGTTGAAGTGCTGTGCTAAATAAGACACCATTATTTTTTTCTTCCTCTTGGTTCGCGACCTCGTCGTCTCCCAGACTCATGTGCACCAAGTTTGTTCCCAGTTTTCTCAGTCGAACCCATGGGAGGACTGGAGGAGAGTAACTTATCAGCCCTTTCTCTTCTCTTTCTCCCTCTCTATCTCCTCTCTTGAGCAGTTGTTTCCCAAATTCATTGAGCAGCTCCAAGTTTAACCTCAGCTATCTCAGTCAAACCCATGGGAGGAGACCAACAAGCCCAGTCCTCTCTCTCTCTCCCTCCTCTGTTCATCCTCTCTCTTTTTTTTCTCTCAACCTCTCTCTCTTTCTCTATGGACCAAATTGGCTTGAATTGATCTACTGGGTTATTGGGATTAATATACTAAATCGATGGCTTTTCTGTGTTTTTTCCATTTTTTTTCTTAGAAAGTTAGAATGGATGACTTGAGATTTTTCTGGGTTTGTTTCCTTTCTTTTTCATGTTTTTATTTTCTTTAATTTCTTGATTTTTATTTCCAATTTTTTTTGGTGGGTTTTGTTCTTATCTCTTTTTTATTTTTCCCTTTTTATCATTATTAAATTGTTAAAACAAAAATCAGACTGGCACCCGAAGAGTTGGGCTTCTTTGGGAATCATGAATCAGTGTAGATATAATTGGTTGGATCCCAAATTTGTATAATTTAATGCATTTTTTACAATGTCATAAAAACAATATTGGAATTGTTCAAAAAATTCAACAGTAAATAAGAAAGTTATAGCATTTTANTAATTAATATTTTAATTATTTTAAAAATTAAAATATTTATAGTTCAATCTGATTATGCATAAAATATAAAACAATGTTATTTCAATTATCCTACTTCATAATTCGACACAGCACCAAACATAAGATAATATTTAGTCCAGCTTACTCCAGTCTAACAAAGTCCAACACAGTATAACATAATCCATAAAAATAGTCCAATCCAACACAATCTAGTGTAACAAAGAGAGCCTTTCAGCCTTAACAGCAACATAGTATCCAATCCAAGTGAACCCATAAACAAAAAGACAAATCCAACCCGACCCAATCCAAGTGAAAGCAAGCAGGCACACATAAACAGAGTGCCAAATCCACAGAAACAAGAAATTAATTACGTCCAGCTAGAATTCAACCTGGAATCACTGTATCAGTTTTGAAGTCAAGGCTAGATATCAGTTCAAAACATCTGACAACTTATTCCTATATCAAAGACTAAATAAAATGTTAGCATAATTAAGTCAAACACTTTCAAACTCCAAATCCATCATACTCCAGAAAAAAACAGTTTCAAAATTGACAGGCCAGGCCCTACATATAGCCTGTGAATGATTTTACAAAGCTCAGTTAGAAACATCCACAAATATGTGTTGCAACCTTTTAGCACCTTTGCATACAAGGTGACCCAAAACACACTCACAAGTCACATCCATACACAAACAAGACATGTTTTCAAAACGTATGCAGTTGCAGAGCACATCCCATGCACTTTCTCATCTGAAGAATTACATTAAGGGTCAGTAGTACTTAACTCTTTTCACTGAAAGCAAGGTATTCAAATTTACATAAGAGGACAACGATGGCACAGTCCAGCAAGAAAAAGAAAACAGACTGCATAACCAAAAAGAACAAGAAAAATACTGCATAACCAATAATATTGCATTGTGACAAAATTTTCACCTGTTTTGGCTCAAGTAGTAAGGGGTGAGGCGCAACTGGAGTAAATCTTATATTTGAATCTTGCCAAGTGTAAATGAATTTAAGCTTTAGTAGCAATTCCTTGTCAAAGATACACCCGCTGTTCATCGTGCCCAGAAAAAACATGTAAGTGTTACCCTCGTCAAATAAAAAGTTACTGGTGATAAACATATAAAGGATAGCAAGTTACCCCAGATATTAACACACAGGAAATGAAAAATAATACAACATAATGATAAAATATAACAAAAGATATGGAACAGCTTCACTAGGTGATAAAGATACCAGTTAAATAAATGAATGCAAGAATAGATGCTTATGCTGCAGATACATCTCGATATCTGTACTATAAATCTCAACAATCATAGCTAGAGAAAACACATCTCTTCAAATCCTTATTATTCTGGAAATTATTTCAAATAATAATCATAAAAAATCATAGCTACATCGAAGTAACCCCCTTTCAAGGACCTAATACTTCCAATCCTTATATTCTAGCAACCGTAAAACAGAGACAGACAAGGAATGCACTTGTTGTGCCACACTGTAGTTAAATCACCTGATACTAAAGTTTTCTCTCTTGGCAAGCAGCCAATGATTTTCATATATGATTTATCTATTTGACAGTAGGTAACCTGGTAAGTGAATTTCACAATTTCCCATTTCCTACAATGGAGCATCAGAAACTGAAGACCATCATCCATGGGCCAATTTGCAGATGCAGATATATGATGCCTATAAGGGGGGGGTTATTAAAAGGCATATGTATATATTCACCTGCCAAGAACCCACACACACAAAAGCACAGCTTGTGAATGATCCTCTCTTGTAAAATCAATAACCATCCAGAACCACTTTCCAGCACTAAACAAGTTCTAAAATATATGCAAACCATTCCACAAAGAGTAAAACCAAGGGATTTATCATTATATGTTAATAAATCAAAATCAATCATAAACAATGATGTATGGGCACAAAGGAGCACCCATATCCGGGGGATCACAGCTGTACAGCCTCCATAATAAACACACATGTAAAAAGTTTAGAGTGTTTAAACATGTGGAACCTACAGGTGAAATTCTTTAAAGTGACTGCATGCAAAGCTTTCAGAATGCAGACTATAAAGATGCAGAAAAATGAGGTAAGCGCATTGTGCGAAAAAACAAAAAATGCCATAACAGAAGTTAAAAAAAAAAAACAATTACATTGAGATTTTTCAACAGAAAAATAGAGATGTGGCAGCCGATATGCATTATAAGAAGAACCAATCTGAAAATTCTGAATGCCCAGGACATGGTTAACAAATAGTCATTAAATAGGTATGTGCAGAGAAGCCCAATTGGCTATACTTTACAGAACAACACATAGTAAAGGAACCTAAAAGCATGTGAGAGGCTCCAATCTTCTGTATACATAAATGTACAACCCACTTCCAACTTGAGAAGCGACAATATACACTCATAACTATGTTAGGCTTAACCAGCTCCTCAAGAGACTAAACAATCTCCCCATGCCTGAACGCACTATCCCCACAATCTGAAACTGGGTCCAACCCACAAGGAGAATCATACCATTTAGAATTCCCTTGGTAGAAACTATCAACCTGTATACCAGCAAGACCTACATCTGCCACTATACCCTCATCATGTCTTAAGGGCTTGGTTAGTTTAGTATCCTCACAGTCAAGGATGCTCTTCTCTCTATCATCGAAGTCGCTGCATTTCAACCACTTTTCAGGCTTACAGGGCTCACCCATCAGATCCTTCTCTGTCCTCATCTGGTCCCAAGGGACAACATCCCCAAGGGTTCGCCCAAAACTATCTTCATCATCATCGATCAAATCAGTGTCCTTGCCATCTCCATACATACGTTCATGATGGTGATCGCTCCAATGTGCCAAATCATTCTCCCCAACCAAAATATCATCTGAATGCGGCTTGTCCGGTAGCAAACCCATCGGCTTCAGACTCTCGTCCCCTATTTGTCTAACTTTATTCACAATTTCAAACAAGTCTCGAGACACTGAACCCAAAAGCTCTTGTGGGATTTTCCCAATTTTCTCTTCCAAGAACCCAACTTCAGCTCTCAATTCCTGCACCTGCTGCAAAACCAAGAGCTGCATATCCCCTTCATCCTTCCCCAGAAATCCAAACCCGTCGTTCTCCAACTCCTCACTTACACCATACACAGTATCTTGATCCATCAGAAACCCGCCTTTGTGTCCCACAACCCGATGCATAATCCTCGCATTCCCATCCAATGGACCCGGCTCATGCCCAGAATGCACAGCATACAATTTAAACACCGCGACCCCCTCTTCCTGATACACAAAAGTCTTGTCCTTCTCATTATAATTCGCGATAGGCACAATAGCCCTAATCCGAAACCCACACCCGCACCTCTTGGAAGCATAGGGTTCCCTCTTCAAAATCTTGGACTTCTTAGCGGCCGGCTCACCCGCCCTATGACAAGCATAGTCCTTAACCTCAGCCATAAAGGGCTTATACCTAATATACTTCTGCCTTATACAAAGCACTACCTTATGCTTAGCAGCCAACTGTTGAAGCCTATGGGGCACTTCCTTGGCGGGCACATCAAAGGACTCCGTGTACTCAAAGCGGCGCCGTTTGTTCCTCCCGGAAAGCCCCGACGAAGCGGAGGAGCAAGCGGGGCAAGCCGCAACACAAACCCTAATGTAACTCTCGGGAATCCCGTAAAACTTAGCCCCTACTGTCCAAACCTGCTTAATCCTATCAATGGTTTCTTTGAGCCCCAAGTGCTTTAAGTCGGTGTCGCTGTGAAAACTCATAACAATGTCTTGCCACTGATTAATGTGCGAAACGAATTGCTGGGTATTGTTCTTGAAACACAGAAATTCGTTACCGTTTTGGTCGACGTGGGCGGCGAGCTTGTCCTGGATGCGCTTCCAGGCGGTGACGTAGGCGGTGTCCTCGTTACGGTCCTTCCAGACGGCCCGCCAGGACTTGAGGACGAGGCGGGGCGTGGCGGCCCGGATCTCGGGCGGGGTTGCGAGCCGGCCCTCCGCCAGGCACTTGATCATCAGCGCGTGGGACTCCGGGTTGAAGGTGTAGAACTGGGTCGAGATGTGGGGCTCCGGGCTGATGTAGAGCGGTTGCTGTTGCTGTTGGGTCGAATCGGAGTTGGGGTTGGGGTTGGGGTTGTTAGGGTTCGAGTGGACGTCGTCGTTTTCGGAGGAGGAGTGGGAGGGGGATGAGGAGGAGGAGGAGGAGCGGAAGAGGACGATTTCCGGGAGGGAGAAGACGGGGTCGTCGGCGGCAACGACGTCATTTTGCGGGACGGGAATGGACGGCTGGGATTGGATGATCTGGGGAGGTGGGCCCAGATCATGATGGTGGTGATGGTGATGGTGGGGATGGAAATGGTGGTGGTGATGGAAGAAATCCTCTTCAGTTTTGTGGGGATTCATGGAAGTGAAGAACAAGAAGAGAGTAGAAGAAGAGTACAAGGCACTGCTGTTTTTCTTGTTTCTCTTGTTTCTCTAAGCTTTGAGTTTGTTTTTTTGGGGGCTCAGAGGGGTTTGTCTCTCCAAAGTCTCATCCCCTTCTATGCCCCTCACTTTCTCTCCCCTCCTTTTTCCTTTTTTTTTTTTTTTTTTTTTTTTTTTTTTTTCAGTTTAATATATTATTACGTTGTTGGTTTGTCTTGTCCTTGACTCACTGTGTTTTTTTTATTATTGTTGTTCGAACCTGTTTCGGTGTTGTTTGTTTGAATGCTCTTGAAAATTAAGGATAGTACCGCCATGTCTTTCGTCAATCCAACTCTTAAGTCCACATCTCATACTCTTTCTTCTCTTCCTACTACAATCTCGATCACATTTCACACATTTTGCCTCCATGTGCTGTTTTACAATTACAATATGTTTTTCATTAATGTCAAAACTTGCAACAACCTCTCATGTATGAGCACTTTCTGCTCCAGCTTAGATTACTTGAGCTTCGATTTTCTTGTGAAACATTTTTTTACAACGGTTTCAAATTTCGTAATATTTTTGGATAGAAATTAGAACTATTTTAGTTTATATATCCAAACCACAATTCTTCAAAATGCCTTTTTTATGGAATTAAAGTCCTAATTTAATTAGTAAATTATTAAGAACCCTCCCAAGATAATTCTCTATATCTAAACAACTATCTAAAGTATAAAATGGCAATTCCCCCCAAAAAAGTTGCACCTTTTCATAAACTAAAATCATAATTTTCTTCTCATCTATGGTGAAGAAATAATTTTAAGAATTCACTCTTTACCTAATTCCCACTAATTAAAATTAAAAATAAATCCTTGATTTTCTACAAAATAAAAATCAACCGCTCTCAAATGACCAAACTAACCTAATCTGAAATCCCTATTTAGTGTGTGTTTTGTGCCAAAATTATTTTCAATTAACTAAAAAATGATTTATATGGTGTTTGGCAAAAACCCACTAATGTGTTTTTTGGTGTTAAAAAAATCTTTTATCGCGTCCTTAAGATGTGCTTTTAGGCGAACATCTATGAAGTATTTAAGTATTAATAAATAAAAAATTGTAATTCTTACAAAATATACAAAAGTACTCCTAAACAACCTCTTAATAATATATGCAACTCAAATATCAAACAAAAAAATTCAAATGGAAATGAAATAAATATCATATGATCCACTTACGAATCTCGTAACATATATGTAGCTCAATTAAGAAAAAACATTCTCGATTTACATAATAACAATATAAATTCAATAATTATATGCATAAATAATCATCGACGAGTCTAATTTAAATAGAACCATTAAATCAACAGTTATATGCAACTCGAAGTTTCTTACCTCTAGGTATGGGTGAGATGAGACTACGAGAAGGCATAGAGAAGAGTTGAGTGTGAGAAAGAAACGAGTCTGATCTAAATAGAACCATTAAATCAACAGTTATATGCAACTCGAACTCGAACTCAAAGTTTCTAACTTGTGGGATATGGGTGAGATAAGATTGCGAAAAGGCATAGAGAAAAGTTGAGAGTGAGAAAAAAACAAGTCTGAGAGTGAGAGATCGAGAGAAAATTTAGGAACGCTAAAAGGTTTATGAGTTTAGAAGTGAGAAACAAAAAGAGGAAAAACAACAAATGAGACGAGCAATCAATGATTTAAAAGTGTGTACATATTTTTCTTTAAATATCTATTTTAATTTTCCAAAAAAAATTGAGGAAGACATGACACATGCCCGTAATCCCATGTCACTATGCTTGGACCACTCGTAGTTTTAAAAGCATCTAAATAAGCTCATTTATATGGAAAAACATGGGTAAACTCCATATGATGTGTGTGTGTGTGATATAATAAGGCAAACATTATTTATACTTTTCAAAAAATTTATTGCATTCTATTATAAGGGAGTGGAAATACTTTAATCACTTACACCACTTAATGATATAGGGTACACAATAATTTCTCAAAGTAGTGATAGTGTTATTTGCAGTACCTCTCAAAAAGGTACAAAATTACAAGCGGAGAAAGGCAAGGAGCATGCCCTCCTTGTTGTAATTTGCAAGTGCAATTGTAAAGTTATTGAAAAGAAACAAGATGCTACGTACTAGTTATGCCATTAAAGAGTAGATGAAATATTATAGAATATAAAACATATATAAGATAGGACAAAACTTCAATCTTGTTTTACTAACTATCTATTGGTTTAGTGATGTTTTCTTTTCTTAGCTGAAAGTCCCAAATTCAAATCTCTCTCCCCGAATAAAAAAATTGCATTCTTAAAATTACCATAATAAGAAAAGTGTGGACTTGAAATTTTAATAAGTTATTAAGTTTAATATTTCCAGCAAAATCAAGAGCTGGTATTTTCTTTGAAAAATTCATAGAATAACTGAGCAAAATAATTCTTAGCAAAAATTAAGAAATAATAAATTGAGCAGAGTAATTGGAAAATTTGAAATTCAAATTTAAATTCACATCCCATTCCCACACAATCCCCACTATTGAAGACCAGCAACACCGTGAAACTCACACCGACTGATTAAAATAGAGACCAACGTCATCCTCCACATCTATACATCTGCGATTTCGCCACGTCATCCCATCCCAATTAAACGACGACGTGTCAAAATCGCACCCTACTTTCACGTTTCCCGATGTAACGGCTCGCTCCATCAACTCTCTTTCTTTCCCTCGCTGACTCGCTCGCGAAACTTTCTCACTCATCGAACAGTCAAATTTAAGCGTTACCAAAATCCCGGCCAAAAAAAAAAAAAGCGTTACAGACACGTCACACGTACGATTTACACTTGTAAGGGTTTCATTGTCTTTTAGTCAGCCATTTCCAGAACCTCCACGGCTCCACTCAACTGGAAATTTCCACAGCAATAAGGTACGTTTTTCTTTTTCTTTTTTATTTTGGTTATGCTTTGTTTGGTTCACTAGAAAACGGCGGGAAAATGCGTTAGACTCTGCTTTCAAAATTTAGTTCATTGATTTGTTTGTGCTTTTGTTTTCTGAAGTGAAAATGTCATTTGAATTCCATTTATTTGAAATTGTTTCTCGTGAAATTGAACACTGCATGAATCACTATCGAAGAAAAAAACTGGATGAATGTAAAATTGTAACTGTTCCTCTCATTATAATCGCTGTTTAGTTTTGATCTCTACAAGGTCCGTTTTTCTTTTTAATTTCGTTTTCTTTTTCCGAAATTCTTTTCTTATGCTTTGTTTGGTTCCCTAGAAACGGCGGGAAAATGCATTACACTCTACTTTCAAAATTTAGTTCATCGATTGTTTTGTGCTTTCAATTCTTTTATTTCTTTTGAAGTGAAAATGTGATTTGGATTCCATTAATTTAGTCTAGTTTCTCATGAAACAAAAAAATGTGAAATTGTTACTGTTCCTCTCTTTTTGCATAACTGGACGATTAGAAACCTATTTTTGTTTTTGTGTAAAATTCTCACATAATTGGTTGAAATTTACAGTGTGGTAGTTGCTTCACCATGTTCAGTCAGCATAGCAGTAATCAGTTTGTGAAGATGCAGATAGAAACAAAGTTTGAATTATTGCTGCAGGAACTGCAGGTTTTCTCAAAAACCCTCTTAATTTTGAATCACCTGCTATGCTTCTCTTCTTATTGTTTTTCTTTCTTTTTTAAATCCAGTTTTTAATCACCTTTTACCTTATATGATATTCCTTTTTTTAATTTGTTGTATTTGAAATCAGAAAATATGGGATGAAGTTGGAGTGTCTGATGTCGAAAGGGACAAAATGCTTCTAAAAATTGAACAAGAGTGTATGGAGGTATTTAGGAGCAAAGTTGATGAGGCGAAAGAGTGTAAAGCTCAACTGCAGCAAGCAATTGCTAATCATGAAGTAGAGCTTGTAGATATATGTTCTGCAATGGGTGACCGACCACCACATGTAAGCCTTGTCTAGACTGCAGACTTAAGCCTTCATATTTCCAACTTTTTGTTGGTTGGACAATAATTTTTTTTGTCCACAGTTTGGTCGAAAGGATGGTGAAAGTTTGAAGAAAGAGCTTGAAACCCTTATCCCACAGCTGGAGGACATGAAGAAGCGGAAAGCTGAAAGAAGGGACCAATTTTTTGTTGTCTTGGATCAATTACAGAAAGTTTCAAATGAGATAAGCAGATCTATGGAAGGTAGTCTGTACAAAATGGTGGTGGAAGAGACTGACTTGTCTTTGAAAAGGCTAGAAGAACTACGTGGACAGTTGCGTGAATATCACGATGAGAAGGTTTTGTTTTCTCCTTGATTAATTTGTCCCATAAAAAATTTATACTTCTTGTTCCTACTGCAAAATCTGTGCTTTGCTGGAAATAGCTATGCATTTTGGATTCACTGAAATATGTCATGAGAGGTTATGCTGACATTTAGCAGCAATACAGGGAATTGTGAAGTGTAGAAACTATTAGAGGCATTTTTCTATTAAGTTGGGTCTAGTTGCAATGCATCACAATTATTTTGACAAGTTTTTTTTATGATAAACTCAGTTATACTTGGATTTTTCTCCTCCCCAATAAAGCTGGAGAGCCGTTTGACTAATTTACATAACTTGCAGAGAAACCGTTTGAAGCTGGTACTGGACCACCTGAACATACTGCACTCACTTTGCTTGGTTCTCGGTGTGAATTTTAACCACACAATTCATGAAATCCACCCCACCCTGGATGATTCTGAGGGATCAAAAGATGTAAGCACCAATACAATTGAGAGTTTGGCTAATTCGATACAAAGATTGAGAAAGGTCAAGATGCAGAGATGGCAGAAGGTCAGTATGAGTGTAAAGCAGTTATTGTATTTTCCTTGTTGCAAAATCTTTACTATTAATATCACTCTTTTGTTCTGCTTAACCTTTCTAACCCTTGCATTTGTACCAGCTTCGACATCTCGCAAGTGCCCTGTTAGAGATGTGGAATCTGATGGATACACCCATAGAGGAGCAAGAGAAATTTCAGAAAGTAACCAGTAATATAGCTACTTCAGAATTCGAAATCACTGAGCCAAACTTGCTCTCTATGGACTTCCTAAATCACGTGAGTATGTTCTTTTCAATTTAGAGTGCTTGGAGCCGGAAATATTTGCTATGTTTTTCCATTGGATCTGCTCTGTAGAAAAAGTTATGGTTGGGAGCTGAGATGTATTTAACTGACTATGTGAACTTTTTTTCTGCAGGTTGAGGCAGAAGTCTCAAGGTTGGAGCAGCTCAAATCAAGTAAACTGAAAGAGCTTCTTCTGAAAAAGAGGTTGGAACTGGAGCAGATATGCAGGCAGTCTCACATGGTTACCGAAAAACTTAGTGCTATGGACTACTCAAATGAAGCTCTAGAATCTGGTAATCTTTTCTTCCTCTCTTTTTTGCTCTTTTTCAGATTTTCTATCTATATATTACTATTCATGATAATGTTTATGGTGTTAAGAGTCTTGAGAATTTCAATTTAGAGCGCAATGTCATAAGTGTGTTACCTTATAATAGTCATTGGGTGGCACATTGAACTATAATATTTATGATGTGCAAGGACTGCCATTTCTTGTGCAAGTCTTATGATTTGATCATTCATACATCAGCAGCTGCAAACTCAATGTCCTCTAATTAGCATTTTAATGTTTTGCAGGAACTGTGGACCTTGCATGCCTGTTGGAACAAATTGAGCTTGAAATCGCAAGGGCTAAAGAGGAAGCTTTAAGCAGGAAAGAAATACTAGAAAAGTTTGAGAAGTGGTTGGCTGCGTGTCAAGAGGAATGCTGGCTAGAGGAGTACAACAGGGTTGAACATTCAATTGTTTCTGGAACACTCGTTTTTTTTTTCTTCTCCTTTTTCAATTCATCACATAGATATTGCCCTTTCCATTTCAGTTTGTCCAAAAGTATGTCCATATTAACAGTCAAAGAAACTTCTTTTCATTTTCCCATATGTTTTCGATACGGGAAGTTCTTTTTTCATCACTTGCATACATCGAGGTAATGACAGTGGAATAGTGCTGAATGGTTCAGGATAATAGTCGGTGTGAATGCATTAATTGTCTCCTTAAAGTATTGAGTTCTTGAAAGAGGACAGTATTTATTATGGATTGATAGCATAGCTCTCTTTTTACCTCTTCTCACTTCATTCTCCCAAATTGTGGGATTTCAGGATGATAATCGCTATAGTGCAGGAAGAGGTGCCCATCTTACTCTAAAACGTGCAGAGAAAGCTCGTGCACTGGTAAACAAAATTCCAGGTGAAGACTCATCTGACTCATCTGACTCATCTAAATGACCAGTTGTAATTAGAATGTGACCCATTTACATTACAGTATGCAGACAAGGATGTATATTTTTGAGTTGAAATCATTTAATGCCTTTATTTGCTCCAATTGTGAATCAAAATTCCAGTTGTTTCATAGCTATATGACCTGTTCACATAGCAATATACAGAGAAGTGAGAATTACTTATATGCAGCTATTTTCCCTTTGCTCTAAACTTTCTCTTTTTTGAACGGTAAATGGAGCAGGAATGGTCGATGCATTGACTTCAAAAGCCACAGCTTGGGAAAAAGAAAGTGGACTTGAATTCTTATATGATGGTGTAAGTAGTTTCCAAGTCAAACCTTGATTTGTAAAATATGTTAGTCACATCCACATTGCTGTTCATTATCAAAATTGGTTTTCTGTGATATCTGTTGTGTAGAGCCAACTTCTATCAATGCTCAAGCAGTACAGCACCTTAAGGCAGGAGAAAGAGCAAGAAAAGCAAAGACACAGAGTATGGATCTTTCTTTTATTCCATATGTCAGAAATTTTTGTTTCCTTTTTAATTCTTTTTGAAACATGCTCCTCTCATGACCAGTTCTTGAATTGCTGTTGTATTTTAGGATCAGAAAAGATTTCAAGGGCAGCTTCTAGCAGAGCAGGAAACACTTTATGGGTCAAAACCCAGTCCATCGAAGAGTGCAAAGAAGGGTTCCAATAGAAAAATGTCCCTTGGTGGAGCATTAATTCGAAACCTTAAATTTGAAAAAGCTGCTCCACATGTGCATTCTGCTAAGAAGAGTGACTTTCTGAATCAAAGTAGCTCTCACAAGCAATACGGTGGAGTGGCAACTCCGTCCTTTGGTATCTTCTAATTTTGATTTAGAACTTTGTTTTACTAATCATACATGAGCTGCATCCAAAACATATTTTAATGTTTAAAGAAGATTTGCACTGTCCAAATGATATGGAAAAGCTGTCTAAACTTGTGCAATGATCTTAGAATTAAGGAGGGACTGGTTTTTGGATAGGTGTTCTAAACATACTGAAAAAAAAAAAAAATGCTCACTATTCATCTGGCATCACTGTATGCTTCATTTTCTGAGTCTTGTCATAAATTTTATGTAGGAAGAAGAACCTCAGAGATTCCTGGTCATTCAGTAAAGAAGCATCCATCCAGTGCTGCAAGGGCTCGTGAAATGGATTCGCCATTGATTCGAAAACCCCTGTCTCCTCTCTCCTCCGAAGTGTCATCTAAGGCCAACATTGCAAATTTCCTAGAAGATCAGAAGAGACAACAGAAGACGCCTTACAAGCCAATCATGACACCTTCCAAGCCAAAAGTCGTTGGTGATGAAGAAAACAGAACCCCAAAGACAATGCCAACTTCAGTGCCTCCCACTCCTTCAACAATGTCAGTTAATATGCTGACAGCCACAACACCAGCTACACCTTTCACCTCTGGTGCTCGCAAGGTTGAGAAATCTGGTCAACCAGTTGAATACTCGTTTGAGGAGGTGAGGTATGCGCTTATGAGTAACAAAGTAAGTGAAAAAATTTACGGCTTGCAGATATAATGAACTCTATTGCTCTGCTATATGACAAGAATTCCACATTATGTTGTGAAGGGTGCTGAAGGCATGTTCCCTAGAGAAAGGCCATGCTTTTGTATTTCATACTATATTAGGGATGATGTGAATTGTGATTCTTCTAATGTTTGTTAATCCACAACTCTATCTATCCACCTTCCATAAGTAGCTGAATTTCACCACATGCCCTTGTAACCAAAATGTTCCCTTGCCACTGTTTCTTTGCTACCCCCCCATATGTAACCTACCTACTAAAAGGAACATCATGCCATTTTTGCTACCTTTACAAGCAAGTGTGTACCTTTATTTTAATGTGTAATTTGTTTATGCCTAACATATTTACATAGTATAACTGTATAAGAAGGGTAGTGATAATGACACTCCAAACTAGATGTTTTAAATTAGACTGCATTCGCATAATAGAGTGCAAGAAGTTCAAATTAGAGTGTCATTATCTCTACCCTATAAGAAATATAAAACTACTTTTGTATTTGTTTCTTAGTTGGGTGAAATCTTGTACTCAAATTTTTGTGTTTAATTCCATACCTAAGATGGAGAGATAAAATTATTAAAGAATTGGGAGATTTGATTCTGATCTAATATAAGTAACAAATTCCCCTACAGAAAAATAACAAATATAAGTAATAGTATCTCATTTCTTAGATAAGATATAAACTATTGATTTTTTCTATTAAAAAAAACAACAAAAACAACAAAATGGGCATAGTACTTAAAAATTAAATTGGGCATGTTTGAAAACATTTTCTGTTTTTTGTTTTTTCAGTTGAAGGGAAGGTGATGAGAAAAAATAAAAGAGGAAAAAGATAGATTAGAAAAAGTGAATAAAAGAGTGAGCTGATGCCCTACACTCTGACCTAGTCAAACCTAATTTCATAATTGTCCAGGACAATCGAGAGTGTTCAGGAAATTTTGAATTAAAGGAGAGATTTTGTTTGAAAATTTGGCCATTTTGGTTCCATAAAATATTCTGTTTTTTTTTTTTTATCCTTTGGTTGGCTGAATCTGAATGGTCCCCCGGCAAAACACTCAGTTTGAGTTTGACAGACATATGCACGAACCAGAATCAAAAGAAGTGGGTCGGTCTGATAGACAAGCAACCTCGGACAGGTGCAAAGAGCTTAGAGCTCACCCAACAACCTGTCTCACATGTCTAACACTTCATCTTAGCTCACCTCCCAATCACAACCTTTTGCTATTGCTTTAATGGGTTTTCAGTTTTTACCCGCGATAACTTCTGTCCTTCTTTCTTGGCCTAAACATTTGATTTGTCACATCACACATACAACATTTTTTTTTTGGGGTCAAAATGTCAAATACATGTAGTCATGTACAACATGTTTATGTTGGATATAAATGATGGCCATGGGGCATGGGACATGCCTAAACATCTTGATGGTTATTGGACTCAGTTTTCTTGAAAAAGGAGAAATGTGCAAATTTGATATAAATGATGGTTGACAATTCAGATGATGCTATTACTTATCAGTGATGATTATTAATAATTGAGTCGAGATGGTAATTATATGCCGTTCCTGTTTGAAAAAATATAAATAAATAAATAAATACAACTAAGGGTCTCACGTTGTATGAATATTTTAAACTTTAATTTTTTGCCTCAAGTTTAATTCACATTTTACTTTCCTTGTAAAAATTGACACTTATTTAAACTCTCTTTAAAGGTTCTTAAGTACTAGCCCGCGTGCATTAATTAGCCTTTTCACCGTACAATTGCAACTTTTTTATTGATTATTAACTCACAATAATATTTTATTATTTTAACTTAAAAAACAAACACTCATAGATAGATAGATAGATAGATGAATAATTGAACTTTTTATGCCATAATTCCTAACTTATCTCTTTGTGATAATAGAAAAATTGTTTAGTTAATCTTTTTTCCTTGGGTTTGTGTTATAACGTGGTTTGATTGAAAAAGAGAGCGGTGGATTAGTGCTTTGATTTATTTTATTTTATTATTATTTTATTGTTCTGTTCTTACTTTATTAGATTATTTTATTGTAGCATTTATTATTATTATTATTATTATTATTATTATGTTTTAGTAGGAGGGTACTTTTGAAGTCTATGAATAGTAGAGTTTACTTTATATATTAAAATATAGATATAGATACCATTTTTTTCTCTGTGAATTTACTACACCTATCGTGGATACCAGGAGCACTTTAATGTTCATATTTTTCTTCACTCACATGTTTAAGGCCTTTGTATTAAACATAAATTTTGCATTATAAGGTAATAAACTTGTAAGATTCGAAAAAATAACTTTGAAGAATAAAAAATGTAGGGCATTTGGACGTCTTTGCTTGGTTTTCTAACACTTTCGGTATTCACAGTGCAATTAATTACTCTAGAAAAATTTATATATAGTTTTTACGCTTACATTTTCTTATTTTGGTACAAGTACATATAGAGTTCTTTTTTGCAAACTTTATAAAACAACCCATGTTAAATAGACGCTCATAATTTTGACGTGTGAAATTATTGAGTTACCTATTAAGTTGAAAAGATCAATATTAGCCGAGAATATTGAGATTAGAGCCAAGCTCATCGAATGAGGAGATGGTCGATATGATTGAGCGTATATATTTATATGAGGAACATTTGAATTAAAAAAAGCCCTAAAAAATCAAGATTTGTTAATTCTTCAAATCAATTAAGGTCACCTTTACTTAAAATAAGAGTGAAATAAATAAAAAGTCATTCTCATTCTATTCAAATCATGTGTTTACTTATACTAGGAAATCAAATGTAAGTGGGGCCCACTCCAAAATTAGGAATCACACTCCTCATTTTTCATCAATCATACTCCTTGGAGAACTTGATATTAATTCTCATTCCACCTAGAGTTATAGTTTTATACCAAAATTATTTTCAAACTTTTTTAATAATCCTAAAATACCCAATAAGAAAATAAAACTTTTTCAATAACCCTCAAACTTTTTATTAATTAAACTAGTTTTTATTCTAATTCATGATTATTAATAAATACAAGAGTGAGAATTAACTTTATTTTAATTATGATTTCAGATAGTTAGTAAACAACTTAACGAGAGAATGACTAATTTCCACTCAAATTCTTTCTAACTTTGATTCCTTTTCTCTCCCAACTTCCATACAGTTTTTTTTTTTATGGTCTAACACTTAAGTATTAGTTCAATTGAATTGTTTAGAAGCAGATATGTCTAATGATCAACGAAGCTTTCAAATGTCACACATATATGACAATCAAAGACATGTGTTGGCTAATAATTAAAAATAAAATCCTTGTGAAATTCAAATACATAAAAAATGGGCAAGAGCAAGTAACTCAACCCACTAAAGTGCTAACTATTAAATGAAACTATAGAATAAATATAATGCATATGAAAGGATGAACTCAAATGATTTTGGTCCTAAAGTCATATTTGGTCAAACTAATTTTTTCTAGGTCAGAAAATCAAAGTTGTTTGACATTTCAACTTTTGTTTATTTTTTTTTAATGAAGAAAAATAATTCATTGATCATCAAGATGCTATGTGCACACAAGTGTTATCGTTTCCACTAATAAAAAAAGTGTTGTACTTGTTATTCCAATACAAGTTTTTATTTTATGTTTATATAATAATAATCAGCAAACTCATTCATAAAATGATGTCAATTTAGCATTTAAATGAAAATAAATTTAGACTTTTCTTATCTTTCACTTAAAAATTAAGATGATAACCAACTTATTTTTAAGAAAAATATGTTTTATAGAGAATAAATACAAACCATCTCATTATCAATTGTGCCATGTTTGGCAGGTGTAAAACTTCCATGCAACATGTGTGTGTATATTTGGTGTACATATCTCTCTTATTGCGTG
This sequence comes from Dryas drummondii, assembly GCA_003254865.1. Lineage (NCBI taxonomy): Eukaryota > Viridiplantae > Streptophyta > Magnoliopsida > Rosales > Rosaceae > Dryas > Dryas drummondii. The sequence goes on from QANW01000555.1 coordinate 287,676, forward strand.
TTAAGATGAGAACTTACGTGATAAAAAATAAATAAATATAAAGAGAGCATATACATGTGTTAAGTCAATTTTTTCGTTTGACACAAGCATAAGCATCATAACATGTATTTTATCTTTGCTTTGTGTCAGATTGATCGACTTGATAAGTTTCATTTTAAAATTTTGATCATTTCGTTTTTTGTTATGTGCCCCATGTTGATTTATCTCTTAAGTATATTGTATCAAAATTACACAAAACGAAGTGACACAACTCTATTGAAAGATATACCTTTTGTACCTTAACCTTATCATAGTTTTACCAAATTTAAGACAGGACAAACACATTATTATTTAAATTGATCTATAATTAATTATTTAATGATTAATTAGTTATTATTTTAGTAATATTTGTATGCATAATATTAAAGATGTTTTACATTGGAATCCGTTTTGGTCAAGTTATTAGTGAGGTTTATTCTTAAAACTTTATTTTTTTTATTTACCAAAATACCAAGTGCAAAAATTAACCGACTTGGGCAAATAATTCCATTATTGCATCATCCCAAAAAACATTGTGTGTGTTTTCACGTGTGAGGACTGAGGATAGCCATTTCCCATAAAGTACACTAACGGTTCCACTGCTCTTGCAGTTTGATCCGTCATTTCCACGTGCCACCCTGCGTATCCAATCAGATCTAAGCGTCAGTTACCCCATTCTCACCTCCAGGTGACGCAATCACCACCAACCCCACCACCAATCTTAAGTTCTTAACTCACAAAATCACACTTCAAAATTTTCAGTGGCATTTTCGTTATTTAACACCTCCACATACTAAACCCTCACATTTTCCTTGCCGAAAATGGACAAAAAGCTGGTCACCGTAACAAAAAGGTCAGTTTGGTAAGAGTGTAAGACAGCTTTTGACGGAAAAAAACATATATAAATAAAGAAAGCTATTTAGTTTTTCCCCTTATTACACATTTACACTTGACTTTTTCCTAAATTACCTTACTAGCCATTTATCCAATTTATTTTCTTCAATTTCAAATTTCTTCCCCCGGACGTGAAAATTTTCTTAACTAAATTGTATTTTATCGGGCTTAGCAAAATATTTACCAATACTTTTAAAAAAAGAAATTTATATATTTATGTTGAATTTTCCGTTTTAGCCATTTTTATATTATATTTACCCTCACAGTCTCCCTCTCTCTGCTTTCACAATCCGGCAGTTTCTTCATAGAGCTTTTCAGTTTTCATATTTTATTTTCTGAGATAACAAACAGTAATTTTCTCTTAATCATATTATCTATTTATTATATATATATTTTACATTTTTTGCTCACTAAGTGAAGTGTGAAGAGTAAGTTGAGTTCTGCAAATGTGTAGTTTGAACTAAGTGTAGACTGTAGAGTAAGAATTTGAACTGACAGGTGAGTTTTGGATTTTGTTTAAACTAGATTTTGAGTTTATATATATTTTTTTTGTGCTTAAAGTTTTGATCTTTTTTGTTTGCTTTGTATTTTCATGCTTTACAGTTTCTGAGTAGCTTGTATAATGAGTTATATGTTATAAGATTTGATCTTCAAGAACCATGAAATAAATGAGTTTATCAGACCAAAAAATAAATAAATAAAACTGAGTTTAAAGTTGGCTTAGACAATAGAAAAACCATGTTTAAAAGTTGAGTTTCACTCTATTTTTTTTTTTTTGTTCACTCCTAAAGAAATTTTATTTTTAAATGCTTTGGGAAGTTTGTTCCGGTTAGAAGTCTTGATCTTTGAATTTTTGAAATAAATGGTTAACCTTTTACATAAAATCTTATCTTTCAGAATCTGTATTTTGAAAGAAATGATAAGTTTTTGGTATTGGGTTCAAAGTTTTAGATGTTTGAGAGATCAAAAAATTCTGAGTTCAAAGCATATTTTATTTCTAGTGTCTGATTTATTTCTAAGTTGAGGAAGATGTTGGGCCTGAAGTCATTTTTCTAGTCAATTCATGAAATTATAGATTTTGACACAGTTCCTTTCTTTTTACTTTGGTGTTTCAGTTGGGTGTTTCTGCTTTAGCTGGTTTTGATATCTAAGGGTTAAAGGAAATATTGACTTATAAGCTTCCCAAATGAACTTTTGGTTTTTGTTTTAATTATTTCTTCTCTTTGTTTCATTTTTCTTAACTTCCATGGGATCTTGTGTTGCAGATGCTAATAGATTTGGAAGTTTAGTGTGTTTGTTGGTGTATGCATGGAAGCAAGAGAAGGGATGAGTACAGGAGTTACAGTGATAGGAGCTGAGGCTCCATCAGCTTATCATGTGGCTCCTAGGACCGAAAATCCAACTCCTGCTGCAGGATCACCTGCGGTAGACCCATCACCGGTGAGTGTGGGATTGGACGGAACTACAGGGAAGAAGAAGCGGGGCAGACCAAGGAAATATGGTGTGGACGGGTCAGTCACAATGGCATTGTCACCAACGCCGATTTCGGCATCTGTTCCGTCAACAGGCAACTTCTCTTCCGGGAAAAGGGGGAGGGGGCGGCAGGGTGGCTCGGAGTACAAGCAGCATAAGAGTGTGTCACTGGAGCGTTTAGGTGGTGCGTGCTTTTAACCATTTCAGTATTTACTAATGTGAATAATATAACATGTTGTTAGGGTTTGAGAATGATTAATGATATATTTTATTGTAACAAAAGGTGGATAATAGATTTGCTATGAGTTTGATATGGAATTTGATGGTTACGATTTGGTTTTGATAAATATTTATAGGTTGTTTCTGTTTTTGATAGTGGAACTGCTTTCAGGCTTAGTATGCTTTTGAATTTTGGACTTGTCCCTCAAAGTAAAGAAATCAAAATTCTCAGTGTGAATAGTTCTTTATAGAAGTCATCCTTTAAAATACTATATGGGACCTTGTTGTAAGATGCTCTTGTTCAAGTTTGGAAGCCTAATGCTGGTACTATGAATAGAGAAGTGGCCCTTGTCAATTGGTGAAAAAAGGTTGGAGAATATTCCTCATGCATGTAGCTAAAATTTGTTATTCTTTCCTTTTCTTGAAGGATATATACTAGATACTCTGAGATGACAGAAATTGAATAAAACATTAGAACTTAGGAAGGCACAAAGATTTTCATAAAGGATGCTCATCCTTATTTACTAAAGGAGTGGTATCAACTTTTTTGAGAATCGATAAATTTATTATAAGTTCTGTTTGTTTATTTATTTACTTTTGCATGGCAAATAATTTTGAACAAATTCTAATAATCCAGTTGGTGCTTGTCAAACTTTAACCTCTAGCAGTTCTAATTTAATGCACACAAGACAATGTCATATTGTCTCCCTATCAGGTGTATGACAAACTTTGCTCCATTGTAAAATGTTATTTCTGCTGTGTACATACTGTTAAAATTCTGGTTGTCATGAAGCCTATGTAACAGAAGCATTGTGTTCAGACTTCTGAATTTGTTTCACAGAAACTCTGAGGGTTAGCAAATAATCATGGACCCAATCCATTAAGCATGCTTTTCTTTCTTTTGAATTTCTATGATATATATTTTCCACCTTGTGAGGTATTCTCTTATCCAACAGAAAGTACATTGGTGACCAGCATTACATTATTGCTTATTCTATATAATTTTTCGAATTTCGTTGATATTTTTCTATTTTCAAATCTCGAAATTTCTGTTATCCTCAATATGTAATACCTTGTGCACTTGTATGGTTGCCTAAATATGTCATGTTTGTGGCTTCATTAGACCTTTGCTGTGAAGCAAATGCATATATTTGATCAATCCTTATTACTATAGGTTTCTACTTTACATTTTTTTTTTGCTCAATTTTAGAAATGAGTAATGGCTGAGCAGTTTCAATAAGTACTGGGGAATGACCTGATTATCATCCTATGAGACTTTAATTTAATAAATCTATATTTTTGCTCAACTATCATGCCAACTATTAAATTCTTTATAAATACTGATTTTTCCATTTTGTCTTGCTAACATCCTCTTGGGTGGCTACTGTTCAGGATTAAGAGAATGATTATATTGGATGCGTTCATATATAAGGAATCTTGTGTTCATGAAAATCCATTTCCGTCATATTTTCCTGCAAAATTTTTGGTGCTGAATGATAGCAAATTATCTGTTTAATTTGGATTTTAAATTAATTTTCTTTGATTGTTATTTTGTAGGTGAGTGGAATTCATGCTCCATTGGTACAAATTTTATGCCCCATATCATCAATGTCAATGCTGGTGAGGTATGGTATTTACAAAACTAAAATATAGCATCATTTAAGGATTGTAAAATTTTCTTCCTGATTTGTACTCATTATTGCTGCTGTTCTGGGTTTGCATATTTTGTGGCGTAAATAGTTATGCTTTTCCTGTTTCGATGCTGTCTGTCCTTGGCACACAAATTTCACCCTAGTTGATACTTCAAAAATTTTCACATTTTAAAAAACCATGACAAGGTTCAGCAAATGTGAGCGTAAATTTTTTTGCATTATTTAGAGACATTATAGGTGTGTATGGGTACATTATAGGTGTGTGTCTGCATGTAAATGTCCGCATGTCTTTCAAGATAACTCTCTGTTTCCTTGTTTTACTATTGCATTTGGTATACTCAACGAAGTCAATAATATTGATATGTCTATTAGAATATGAAACAATTGTTTGCCAACATCTTAATGTTTTAAACTTTTGGGAACAGTGGAAGAAGTTCATCATGGTTTAGAGCAGGTGATCTTGAGTTCAAGTCCCTACAATTCATACCTCCTAATGTATATTGAATTTAATGTATTAGGCTCTCTAGTGCTCTAGAGAGATGTCCACATGTGAGGGAAAGAGTTTAGTATATCAAATAATTGTTGGTTCATCAAGGTCTCAGAGGTTCTATTTGGAAGGAAGGGTTTCGCAAAAGATTTTAGGGCTCTATAGCTCATGGAGTAGACTTCAATTATTTGTATCTTTGATTTCAAATCCTTACTCAAAGTTGATGATAGCCCAAATAGTGCTTTGGTCTTCTACTCTACGTGACAAGGAGTTGCTTCTGAACAAAATTTTAAAAATACTTTACCCATTATACATAGTAAACAGTCTGTATTAATAGATATGTTTTACGATATTACTTTGTTCTGTGTGTAATGATCAATATGCAACCTATTCATACTTTCCCTTGATATCCTTATTTATTTCTTAGGCTGTTTCTCTGTATCTCCAACATTAATGATTGCTGTATTATTTTTTTTCCTTGGGTTTAAGGATGTTACAATGAAGGTTATATCATTTTCTCAACAAGGACCTCGAGCTATTTGCATCCTATCTGCAAACGGAGTAATTTCAAATGTTACACTGCGCCAACCTGATTCTTCTGGTGGTACTTTAACTTATGAGGTTTGCCACACACATTCAATTTGAAGATATTTTATCATTTGAATAGTTTTTACATTTTTCGTTTCAAGGACAGTGAAATTCAGTTGTAAATGTGAGGTAAATTTCCCAAGTCTTATCTCCTGTTGACAACTGTATGCACTCTATGGCACTTTAGCACTATCACCCAGTATGATATTACAATTTATTTTTTCTTGAAAACTGACCTTAATCCAGTGACAAATAATCTTATTGATCCTTATGATAGTTTCGTTTTATAAACTAGTGTGACTAGAAATGGTTTTGAAAGTATGTTTCTGTTTGATTAAATGGTTAGTGATATGGTATTTTGTGTTCACCGGTTCATAGGAGATCATGACTGCCTGTATATATGGAATTATATATAGATATATATATATAGTATATCTATAGGATTGGCAATTACTTCATGGTAAGAGCAATCATGTGTGGATATTCATAATCGTGATGGGGCACTACAGCGTGCAATGGGAGTTTAACCTTGTTCTGATTCTCTAAGATCTATTGTTGTTTTTCTTGTAGGGTCGTTTTGAGATACTTAATTTATCTGGATCGTTTATGCCTACTGAGAGTCAAGGAAATAGGAGCAGGACAGGTGGGATGAGTGTCTCTTTGGCAAGCCCCGATGGTCGTGTTGTCGGGGGAGGTGTTGCTGGACTCCTGGTAGCTGCCAGTCCTGTGCAGGTGAGGCTTTTCTCATATAAGCATTTTTTACTTTTTGGGGATGTGTGCATATTTTTGTGTGTGCCTATTGTGGGAAGGAGGTGGTACTTTTTGGTTTGTACTCTACATTGATTTTCTCTTTTGATTTTTTATAATTTATTTATTATTTTTCCCCTTAAGGTCTATAGCACAAAAGGCATGTTTGATAGGAGCTCTTAGGGTAAATTGTAAAAATAACCATAGTTTGGCCTGCCAAAAATGGTAGTTTTCAAGTTATCAGTTACTGTAATTAGAAGCTTTGACATATAGCTTTGCTTGGTAAATGTAAACCATACCCAGGAACGCTTTTCTTACCTTTCTATCTCTGAGGGTATCTCAGGTTGTGGTAGGCAGCTTTCTACCGAGCAACCAGCAGGAGCAGAAAGTAAAGAAGTCGAAGCCCGAGTCTGCACCAACTCCTGTAACTCCAGCCGCCGCCATGGCTTCTACAGCACATGTTTCCACTGCTGAAAAAGAGGATGGCATGGGTGGACATGGGCACCAAAATACTGGTGTCCCAAAACCAAACCTTGGTTCATCCTCTCCCTTCCGACGTGAAAACTGGACCACCATGCACTCCATGCAAGACTCGAGAAACTCAGCGACCGATATCAATATATCCTTGCCCGGCGGTTAATTTGACAAAGCTGCATTCAAGCATTGAAAAATCTCTTGCTGACATACATTGATCCTTGATATTGTTCTACAATGTACTGAGTCTCACCTTTCCTATCTCAGATTGTCTTTAAACTTATCAACTATTGTCATAGGTTGAAGTAGGGCCACAGTTGATCCTAGGTTTATACATCTTATGATCTGGTAGGACATCTGATTTGTATTAGGCTAATTAATTAGGTTTCTGCAGCTGCCGTAAGCAGGATTTATGGATGTAATGAGGTCCCATTCGCCTATTAATGACTGAGTTTATTTAATTATTGGTGATGGTTTTTCTTGAACTTTTATTAGTCCATGGACCATAGGCAGTTCATCTAGCAATCCTTGCCAGATTTTGATGCACAGATAAATACCATTCTTTTTTGGGTACAGCAGGTAAATACCATTTTAAACTCTATTCAACATTGACATATAAATTTTTATATATATTTTTTACAATCTAATCAATATTGTTATATTTCATAACCTTTGGTTTCATTTCACCCAAGTTCTTTAGTTAATCTATTAGATTCCATTTCATGGTATTCTTCTGATTGATTATAGAATTTATAACCTTAATATGGGAGTGGAATTGGAAAGTTCTCACTTCTCAGCACATAATTTGGGCCTTCTGAGCTTTTATAGTTTTTTTGGCTTTTTTTCGAGTCACCTATTTGGATTATAATCTAGTTTGCATTTCACTATTTAAATTAAAAATTGAATTAATTTACCACTTGAATTTAAAAAAATTTGCAATGTCACGCCTCCATCCAATTTTGTCATTTTTAAGAGATATTTTTTGTCATTCCAAGCCTAATCTTCATCTTCACAACCACCATCAATCTCCAGCCACCTCTCTCTCTCTCCTCCTTTCGGAATCGAAGACGGTAGCAATATAGAACTCGTATTAGGGTTTAGATCTAGATTTAAAATCTAGTCCAAGAAGATGAGAATGTTGGAGGAGTCGAGGAGAGCTTTTTGAATCCACTGCGTTTCCAAAAAAAAAAGGGTTTGATGTGGAGGTAGAAGAGAGAGAGAGAGAGAGCTTGGGGGTGGCTGGAGATTGGTGGAGATGGGGATTAGGTTTGGAATGACGAAAAAACCCTCGAAAAATGACGGAAAAGCTGACGGAATTGGATAGAAGCGTAACATTACAATTTTTTTTAAATTCATGTGACAAATTGATTCAAATTTTAATTTAAATGGTAAAGTGTAAACCAAGTCATAATCGACTTGTAATAAAGGCTAATGTTTTTGGTCAAAAGTTTCTATTCAAATAGGGCTTTATAAGCTCTCTCTCTTGGGCTTTCAAATTTTTAGAATTTCTAATCTTTATGTGCATTTGGAATAAGGAATAAGGGGCTTCTAAATGTAACCCTTAATATTTTTTTTTTCTACCCGTCAAAATTTTCCCCTAAATATTCCATTGCTACTCTCAATTGTTAAAAAAAAAAAAAAAAAAAACCAATCCAACATACCCCCACTCGACACCTCCTTCCCTCCCACCTTGCCAGCGACCCCCTCCCTCCCCTCTCTCTCTCTCTCTCTCTCTCTCTCTCTCTCTCTCTCTCAGGCCTGGAACAAGGGGAGGCCGGCTATCTTGTCAGCCTCTAGATCGGAGGTCTGGATGTAGTGATGAATTTTTTAAAATTATTTGTTAGTGAGTGATAGGAACTTTTGATTGTAAATAGCAACACTCATTAATATTACTATTATAAAAGGAAGTCATTCTTTATACTTTATAGAATCCTCCTGGACTAAAGTGACTTAACCAACCGTTGTAATCCTCCCTCATGCAACGGCCTTGCTGATTTCATTTGCTTCTAGTAACCAAGAAGCTGGCATGATCAATGAAGCTTCCTAGTCTTGGGTGTGGATTGTGGAAAATATTAATTGACATATAAATAGCTATGGGAAATGAATTTTAATAAGAACTTTAAAAATCAACTTTTAAAAAAAGTTGCTCTTAACTTCTTAAGTTTTGTGGACCCTACATGGTTGCCCTGTGACTTAGGAGGATATTATTGTTTTTAGGTTGTAAAGTGACGATCAGTTTCCAAGTCATATACCAATTGAGCTGTACGTTGAAGTGTCACTAGATAAGCAAGTTAGGGCCTAGCAAGGCCTTCTAGTATTCTAGTATATAAGGAAGAGAAATTTTGGGTCTATTGATTGGTTCCTAGCTTAGCAAACTTCTAAGTGCTTTTCACTAACTATATGGATAATGCATATATGTTGGAAAGCTACTTGCCTAGCCGACCAAAGCCTTGTTGGTCTCCTCCATCCCTAAAAAGCAGTCTGTGTTCTTTGTCCCAAAAAACACTAGAAGAATTTTTATTTTATCAAGTATATGCATGACTGATAAGTTTGGTTTACAAATAAAGTGAACTTAGTCTCCAGTTTTTAGTTAATAATATATGTAGATCAACCTAAACACCATAGAATTAATAAACGATCGATAGAATTAATCACATCTTTTGCTTAAAGTTTATACTCTCTTAATTAATTTATTTTCCTTAATACATAAAGTCGTGGACCAATCTTGATCTTACTTCTTTTACAGATCACCACCAAACACTAAAGAGGGACTGAGGGAGCAATGGAGCATGCATATTGCTTTCTCTGAATAATATTATTTTACTTTCATATTTTATTTTATATTGCTTATATACTTTTCTTAGCTTCATCTTAGCCTAGAAAACAAGGAAGCTCAGAAATTTCTCAGTAATTCACACTAAAACTTAGCCTTACTGACAAAGGCTTGGTTATGTATATACTGTATACATAATAATAATAATACTAGAAACATCAATTATTTTAATTTAATTTTAGTCAAAAAGTGACTAAAATCAATGAGGTTCAATTTCAATTCAAATTTGCAAGTAACAATTCATCCACAGATTTTCCACACACTCAACCGTTCTAATTAATCCACAGGACCACAACCTCTTTTCCAATCTTGATCTTCTTCCCTTCACTAATACCACAAGTTCTAAGGTTTGCCAAAACGAAGAGGACTTATTAGTATTGTTCTTTACTTCTTTTCTCTAGTTTTCTCCCTATAATTTTAAGAGGATGTCAAAATTAATGTGTAGATTAATTCTTTGGCATAAATTCAATTTAGACACATAATTATATATGTCATTTCAACGGGGTCCATGAACTTTAAAATATTTCAAATATACACCCGATCTACTATCTAAATTGAAAAATGGACTTCCGTCCATTGATTCGTTAAGAGATCAGGTAAATGTCAGCTTGGCTTTTGCTGACTGAGATTACTTGACTACGTGGCGCCATCTCAGCAAACATTTCCCGCCAAATGAGCGACACGGTGACACATGTCCACCTAACCCTTGACACGGGCCCACAAACTCATTATTTCTTTCTCGCTCGTCGAACACAGGTGAGAGATTTATATTCGAATTTAGGGGAAAACGTGATGTTTTTGAGAGACTAAATGGTCAGGAGAGCGTTCGACGGACGAAAAATAGGTGATGGGTGTGTGGACCGGTGTCAGGTGGACTGTTTTGGTCTACTAATTATTGTACTTGTTCAATAAAGGTTCAGTCCAAAATTTAAGTTTGGAGTTTATGATTTTAAATATTTTGAGTTGTGTTTTATTTATTATAATTGAAGTATAAGTTATATTTTAATTTCTTAGTCATAGAAACCAATTTGGACTATTAGAATCGAAGAGAATTGAAGTTGGATGAAGTTTGAAAAATCTAAAAATTTTCTAGGAAAAATTAGTTGTTTCGAGTACTCTATTTTGGAGTTCATTATCTTGAGTTTTAGAACTCCAATTTGAATGGTTTTTATATGGTGGTTGTAAAGAGGAAATGTATATATTTAAAACAAATATATGTTTTCTGAATTTGGGTAAAATTTAATAGGGTAAAATGTGAGCCAAATTTGAGAAAACAAATCTGAATCTTTATTGAACAATTGAAACAATTAGTGGATCAAACATAACTTAAAAAATATTATGAATCAAAATTAAACTATGTATAAAATAAGTGAACTAAATCTATAATTTCCTCTTAAAATATATAATCACCAACAAATTAAATAGTATTGTATAACAGTTTATTTTGCCACATAGAATTGAGGCACAAATTAAGGCCTCAAATCTTTTCCCTAAAAGTTATCTGATCAATTGAGATAATAGTTGTACGTCGATGCCTCTGATATTACTCTATAGTCTATGCGCGCAGACTGACATGTGTACATGCATACAAAATTTACAAATTAATAGAATTTCCACACAATACTTCCAGAAGTAGACTTTTGCAAAATTTCTCAGAAATTCACCATATTATTTAATTAGAAACTTCTCAACTGGGCTATAAAAGAAAACCTCAAAAGTAATATTCTCCTTCATATATGAAGAGGGTAAACATGCAAAGAACACACCATTCTTGGCTCTACAAGGGCATGAAGGTGGTTTCAGTGCCTGTACTTGTTTTTCTAATTTTGTGCCTAGCAACCCCTCTTATTGTCTTGACTTCCTTCTATCTGTCTTTCTCAGTCTCTAAACACCACAACCTTCTCCTCTCCACCTACGAATTCATCGTGGTGGCCAAGTCAAATCGCGTGGCGGTGTTCTTCATGTTCAATGTGATCATTATCACAATTGTGCTTGGGAGTTTCAGGCCTTACTCCAAATTAGAAGACCTTGAATGGTATGAAGTGAAAAAGGATACAACAGAAAAAGAAGCATTTATATATTGTGATTATTATTGTAGTGATTGTGAAGATGGCAATGATTATGGATCTGATGGTTATGATGAAGATAATGATGATGATGGTACTGAGGATGATATTAATAGTGAAGAGTTTTATGGTGAAGAGAATGATAATGGTGACTTGGAGAGAAGAACTGAGGATTTCATAGCCAAGGTCACAAGGAAATGGAGAGAGGAGTTGGTTCATGAGAAGCTTATGTACCTGACTGCTGCAGCTACAGACTCATCACAATCATCTAGCTCAATGTGAAATTCTATTGTATGCATGTCTTTGTTGTAAATATTGGGGTTTTTCATCTTTAATTTTTCTCCACCTTGATCATCTAAATACTTTTGGGTTGTATATAATGAAGATTGGGGATTAATATTTAGTCTCTAGAGATCTTAATAGTTCTGGTTTTTTTTTTTTTTTTTTAAGGGCACTGTTGTGACTCAATTGATGATGTGTAACTGTGCAAGCATATAATAAATATATACATAGTTGCTGTATTATATATCATGCTGAAGAATGATAAAACGTTAGAATATGTGTCAAACTCCTACCTATATATAATAATTTTGTTTTCTATTTTGGAAAGTAATTCTTATGACAAAAATTTATGTTGGAAATTTCTTCAGGTGAGCATTACTGTAAATAACAAAGGTACTCCCATTCTTAATTGAATTAGGCTTTCACTAAGATTTTTTTCTTCTTTTAATTTGAGGAAATGGAATATTTGACATATCTTAATCTTAACCCTTACCCCAATTTTGAAGCTAATTGTTTAATTATATAAAGACTATATATTAGCCAATTGTTAGTTACTGTTAAATAATTTGGATCCACTTGCAATAAAAAAAGTCACTTAATAAGAACGATTTGAATGATTCACTTGAAAGGTTCGTAAAATTACTTAATGAATACAAGTTTAATCTCTCATCTTTCTAAATAAATAAAAAATCACATTAATAAGGAATTGACATGTGCTCATGTAAGTAGATATTAGAATAAACAGAATTATACCAGATAAGTAATTATTGATGTAGTAATATTTCTTTTTCACTAATTTTCTCTCCTATTAGAAAAATAAAAGGAAACGAGGAAAATGATTCTTTCTTTTCACTCCATAACTAAACATGACGTTAGTAGAAGAGAAATATAATACTAAGGAAAAGCTGGGGGACCACCTTGAATTTCCAAGCTGCTAGCTATATACATGCTGAGGTGTGATGTTTCGCAATTACTACTAAGTCAGCATATCATCATGGTACGTGTCAGCAGATCATGATGAAGGAGGTTGAATATTTCCTACTAATAAAAATATCTACTCCAAAGTCATAATTTTTCCTTTTGCCATTTACAGCTAGTACATGCAAAATATTTCCTACTAAACCTAGGAATGTAGTTTCTTTTAATCTTTAATTAAGGAAGCAAGCCATTTAGTTGTTGATGATATATATATATATATATGTCAATCTCTATCAATTAAACTGAATGCATATTGTCATAAAATAAGCAAAGTTCTATATATTTTACTTATTCATTATTTCTGATGCCTCGGAAGCCAAATACAGTCAATGATACATGAATAGAAGACACCTAAAATACTTATTTTTAGAAGCATGGATTGTGGAGCCTAAGCTTGATGTTCTTTTTTTTTTTTTCTAAAGAAAAAAATTATTCAAGAAGATTTAAGAATAAAATATCTGTGAATAGTCTAAATTATTTAAAAATAATTTAAGAATAAAATATCTGTAAATAGTCTAACATGAATCAAAATCGTTTAATAAAACTATATTTGAATACAAAATTTGACTGTTTAGCTACATAACATGTGAAGACGGACTCACTCTTTAATGAAATGTTGTAATAAATTTTACTTATCCGTTTGAATTGTAATGACACGTTACAAATTTACAACTAGAGAAAAGAACGTCATATCTTCATATTTATTATTTTGGTGGACTACTCACCAACTTACCAACCTAATTCTTGTTCTTTTGGGTGACAACTAATTTGGTGTTTCTATGACTACTAATCTACTCTAGACTGGCATTCATGTTAACTACCATTTTGTTCCAACCAAACCAAGTCGTCCTTGAGATGTCAATGAAAATAATTACATGTGCCTTTGGATTCACATTCAGCCTCAGTCCAATATAATGGCTGATTTCCCATTTCCATACCTGTCTTTGTCAAATTATTATTATTTTTTTGGGTTGATAATAGCTCTCAAATATAAGCACTATGAGAGTTTGGGATAGACTCGTTTACCCAACATAAATTTAGTCATGGTGGGTATATATGATCAGTTTTAAAAGACTAGACAATCATTGGGTTCTTAAATTTAGTCTAAACTTTTTTTATTTTTTAAGTACTTACCAAAGAGAACAATCATGTGAATGCACATAAAGGATCAAATGATACCATTTTTATAATTCGCCTCGTATTCTTAAAAATTTCAAAACTAGTTTTAATCCACTTCCAAATTCCATAGATGAGATTCTCTTTCTGTTTTGCTTGGGCAAATTTTGGGGCAGCAAGAAAAAAAGTGCCAATTTCCAAAATCATCATGTGATTAATTTCATAATTTCTTTTGGGTAAGACATTAATCTCATCCTTTATTCACAAATTTATGTTTCGAATCACAGTATCATTTAATAATTAATATCATCCAGGACTCTAACCTGCCAAACTGCCAAACAGCTTGCTGAACTGTACCCACAAAGTGACAAAACAGACCAAAATGTCATTAAATTAAAATGGACTGTTTCTCCCCATGTCCAGATCAACTTGGCAAGTGTAGTCATCCAAAGGTCAACGAAGCCTTTTTGCATTTTGTGATCGTAGACAAAGTGACTAAAGTCGGTCAAAATTCAGGTACAAGTACAACAACTCGTTCATATTCGAGAAACGTCCGACCGACAGTAGAGTTTTTTGACTATTATGTTGTTGTGGAGTGAACTATTTTGTTCTAATAGAAATTGAGGAAAGCTAGGTCCTTTTCCCGATGTAGATTTTCTTTTATTTTCTCGTTCCGTAATATAGTCTTACGATCATAATCCTTCATTTATAAAGCACTATTTAAAAATTATCTTTATAAAAAATTAATTAAATTAAAAATTATTTTATTATCTAACAGTTATACAATAAATAGATAATATTGATAGCAATTAAAAATATAGTTAACTTATCTCTATTGATCACATGTTTTTTTTTTTTTTTTTCTCTTTCTCTCTCTCTCTCATCGCTCTCTCCTCTCTGTTAGAGGTGGGCATAAGACAGGATGAGTCAGAATTGACCTTATTCTGTTCCCAAGATCGGAATATTTGATCGGGATGAGATGATCATTTTTAGAAATGATATCGTGTCAAACTCATATCATATGGTTCAGGATGGGTCGGTACCCACTTCGGTACCACCATTTGCAAAACAGCAATGGGCTAGGCTTTCCAGCCTCCATTCGCTACAGCTGGTGGTCGACCGGCAAGGGAAAGGGACGAGATATGCATCAGGTTCTTACATCTATACAAGTAGCTTAGTTAAATTTCTTAATTATCCACAGCCTCAAATTCACTGCCCTTTAATGGATATAAAATGCCTTCAATAGATTACCAGTTTCCAGCGACTTGCCAACTTGGCTCTTCTTATATTACAAGAAAGATAAACAGAAACAAAGGTGTGAATATATCATTAAAAAAATGAAGTTGTTATCTACTCTGAAACTTTCAGGACTAAAAAATATCCTACGGAAATATAAATCTCTATCCTAGCACATTTTTCACAGTAGTTCTTTTCAGTTCAACTGCAACACCAAGCAGCTTAGTTATTACTCTCCACCACTACAGGGAAATTAAAAGAAAAAAACGAAAACACTAAAATATAAGATTCAGAAATTACCTCATCAACTGCATTGTCAAGTAGTTCTGCTATTGCTGAAAGCAACAATTAAAAGGAGAATGTAGTATCTATCTCAAAATGAAAAATGGCAGAACATATAAAATGCAGCAACTTGAATTCATTAATCATATACACAAAAAAGAGATGAAGGAACATGGGGTGGACATGTAGATAGTTTTTGCCATCTGTCATCCAGAAAGAGGAACTGACTTGGATTAAATTTTAATTCGGGCTGCATGGTTTTGGAACTGCCTCACCCTCAATTAGCCATCTCTTACTTGAAATCTTTGTAGGATGCATAGTTGAGCATGTCTCCATTAGCATAAAAACAAAAAACAAAATACAACCCCGATTTCTCACCTATTTAACAGGAATGGCATCCAAAAGCCACCAGCTAATCTAATACAAATATTGGTTATCTGTAGTTCAATCATATTGCACAAACCGACAAAACCCACTTCAATGAACAGACATTGATATGTGGTAGTAATGTTGCTTCAAAACAAACAAACAACCAAGCAAAGCATTCAACACAGTGCAGTCTAAAGCAATAATCAAATGGCAAAGTGTAAATAATTTATTATTTAGTACATGAAACTACAATTAGATAGGAACTGTTGAAGCACTGTAAACTACAATTAGAGCCTGAGGGAAAAAGTTATGGATAAAATGGACGAATGCAAGCATGTCCATACAAATAAGTGGAGCATCTGTGACACTACCAACACAAAAATTAAACGCCAAATCAGGTGCCAAAATCAGGCTGATATCCACACGGGTCCGTCTCTCAGGCTCCATCATGAAAAACCTGGCATTAGCGAAAGTAATTAGTACCATCTAGGAAAAAAGCCATACCTGATACTAAGATCATATCAACCAAGGAAAGCTTAATACATGGCATGCAACTGAATACATAAGTTGATCTACACATAAAAGATTGCTCACTTTGGAAACATAAAAGCACAATGGCATAATATATATCTATATGATTCTCAACCACCGCCGAACATAACAGAAATAAAAGAGCAATATAAACTTACATTGGGCAACCTTGGTGGCTTGGTGGGGAGCAACAATGCCTGATTAATCATGTTCATCTCCAATGCTCCAAATCAACCTGAATCACATTTACATGAAAGAAACATATAAGTTCACCCAAATGGTTCAAGTAAACAACAATTTACTAAGGATGTGGCAGCATTTCTTATCACAATACCAGAATAGAGAAAGGACGAATAGGATCAAAAGATAGGCAATCTTAAAGAAGCGTTGTTTTTTCTCCCAACTCAGCTGGTTATAGATCTCAGTGACATCTACGAAGTGTTTTCCCTTCATGTACCTGATCATGGAGTCACAGATTATATCAGATATGGTGATAAGCTCTAATATGGTACCTAAGGAGGTCTTCTGAATAACATTATTCTTCTTTTAATCATATGAAGTAATATGATTCTCTTCTTGATAAATCATTGCTAAACTTAAAGAACAAAAAAACTCGTGCTCTCTACAACTTACAAATTAGAAAAGTTACAAGTTTAATTTTACACGATTCATTCTAAAAAAATGCATGCATACAATACATGAAGAAATATTTGTATAACTTCTTTCTGCATTGAACATAAATTGCAAGGCAAAGTACATTTTATTATGCTGCCTTCCAGACACCACTGTGTATTTAGTTAGATCCTAGCATCTTGGTATGTGCCTATACATGAGAGAGGCTCTGTTTAACCACACACACACACATGGAGGGAGGGAGGAGACAGACAGGGAGAGGAGAGAAAGGGCAGATAAACAGTAGAGTGAGGTTATTTAAAAGTACAATTCGTGTTCTCATTATGGTGAAACATGATATATTTGGTTAAACATATTACAAACTTTCCAAGCTGCCTATCCGTCAACTGGCAGTTCATGGTAAGGATCAAAATTATCCCAGAAAAAGAAATTGCATAAAAATCTGAGTTCTCAAACTCCAACGTTTCTTGCATTTTAAAATTTAAGATCCAGATTTCATCAAAAATATTTCAAGTTAATAACTTTACCATACCAGATGCCCATATCAATAAAACTAACTACAGTCTCAACTCTTAAGTACATATTTCTTATCCCAACTTGTTCATCACATGTAAATGGGGTTGCAGTGAGAAACCAGAAGGCTATAGTCATTTGAATGTAGCAACAATTCTCCTAATACAGTTGATCACACAGGGATCAATATACCATGCAGACATGCCTCACTTGGAACAAAGTTACAACATCGTATTCAAGTTTCCCACCTTTATCAAAGTATTTCTCTGTGCAATATTTTGTTTTCAAGACTAATGAGTTCAAATGGAAAGACACATGGAAGTCAAAATCAAATCAGCGTCATATAAGTTAACTCTAAATTTATATGCACAGAGGTCATGATTTATATATAGTTCTAGAAACAACAAACGTTTGAGTAATGGGTGAGAAAGAAACTTACAAATTCACATTGTAATATAGGTGGGGGACACACAACAAGAACATAAACCAATGTCTCGCTATAAGAAGAATGAAGCACAAAACTCCTTGAATAATAAACTCTGGCACAACAACATTGTTTATCCGGGATGATGAATCATATGGGTTGATGTAATCGTACTCAAGGTCGACCAAGCACACAAGCTGCATTCAACATTTTCAATGGTCATATCGCTAAGCATTACAACAACTTCAGCAAAATAAATGCCCCCGATTCACAAAACAATGTGAGACCATCCCTGTAACTTGGCTTACTATGCAGAAGTTGTAGGACAATTGTACTATATAAAATACGCATGATGACTTTAAAACACAAAACTGTATCTATCATACAAAAAAAAAGCTCATCTTCATTTACCTAGAATTTGTGCAAAATTCTAGGAGCATTGTTTTCATTATCAAGTAACTTATGCAAAGTCATTACTTTTTAAAACTGTCTCACAAACTCAGATTATTCTGCATAAGAATGTAAACTTAGAAAGATGCATGTATAAATTATAACACGCACACACACACACACAGTTCCATTTTGTAGAGACTCATAATTTATACAAAGTTCCAACAAAAAACAAAACAAAAAAAAAAAACCTCATTCTTGGTTTCTAAGATACTTTCCAGTTCAACTTACATTTGATGGGGAAAAAATAATGAAAATTGTCGAAAAAAACAAAATAAAAAACCACGAAAAAGAACTCTAGAGCCAAGGAAAATGAATTATGGAAATCCCCAGAAAACAGTTCACCAAAAACAAAAGAAATCCAACTCCAAGGTGTTAGAGGAGTTGATTCGGAGGTGTAGCTGTAAACCCAAGCACCCGAGTTCGAGTCTCCAGTTCGACCTTGGAGAGCAGGCAGTAAGAGAGGTAAAATCCCTTGTGAATCCCCTAGACCCGGCGTGGATTGCCTGCCTCTACCGGCCCAAGAGATTAGTCTAGTGCACGAAAGCTGGCCAGGACACTCTCGGTTACCAAAACAAAAAAACAAAAGAAATCCCAGAAAACATATGCGAACAGATAATTGATTCCAAATTAAAAATTTTAAAAAATTAAATTATAAACCTAAAATTGAAGACCCAGATGGGTACTAGGCTGTGAATCCATCACTGCCATAAGCCTATAACATGAACATATTTAGAAAAAATAAAAGGGTATAATCGTGAAAGAATACCTGATAACCGATAATGCATAACAGAGTTAGAATGAAGAAGAAGCTCAACAGCCACGTCCAAAGCATTTCCATAGCTGATCACCTCTCTCTCTCTCTCTCTCTCTCTCTCTCTCTCTCTCTCTCTCTCTCTCTCTCTCTCTCTCTATCTACCCGTGCGTGTGTTTATCTATCTTTGTTTTCTCCACTTCTATGTGGGTTCGTCTGTGTTCCTGTTTTCTGTGTTTTGGTCTTCTTCTCTCAGTTTCTGTGTTTATTAGTACCTTTTGACGCCAGACGGCAATTTGTAGTACACTAGTAGTCTAGTACTATGCTTAGATTGATTTTGATGATTATTATTTATTAAGAATATTTAATAAATTTTATGTTTTAATTAAAATTGTTTAGTCAAAAGGTTGAATGGTTCGTAGCTGACCAGTCGTGGCCCATGGGCTTTTAGCCATCGTATGAACATAGAGCGGACCCAAACTCAACCCCAAAGTCTTCGAATTACTCCCAAACTCAAATTTCAATTGACATATGAGTGACGGCCAAAGAATGGCCTAAAACTAAAATTGGTGAATTGCCTTTATATAGAGGCATGATATGGTAATATTAGGTGACGGTGTAAGTGTGACTAATTTAACACGTATAAGTTTTAAAATTTTAGATATTAATAATTATATATATATCGTAATTTGAATAAATAGATCACACTATCATGTAGTATTATGGTTGTGAAATAATTTTTTTTTTAATAGTAACATGACTTATCAATCATAGAGAACCAATAATCATGCTTATAAAAGAATCCCACCTCATAGTCTCGATCTTAGAGACCTGAGTTTTTGCATTATTTACAATCATATATGCCTACACTTTTTAATGAAGATTTGACAATTGCAAATCAGACTATATAGTTTATGCAAATTCAAAATCAAATTTACATTGAATTAATTAACAAAATGTACCAACTAGTTATTAGTCTAGTCATATTTTTCTTTCTAATATAAGAAGAGGTCTTAAGTTCAAATAAGATTTTGAGGAAAAGAAAAGGTTACGTTTTAAATTATAAAAAAGGTTATTGTAGTCATTTGATTAGGAATTGTCAATGACCATTTGGTCTAGTGATACTTAGTCTCACTTTAATGAGATAATGTCCTGACTTTAGATCTTATGTACGACAATGTTGATAAAGAAAGAAATTTAGAAATTTGGGTCCATCAGTTTTAATAGACTTTCATGTGGCTAATATGTGATTTTTCTGTCAATTAATTATGATTGCAATCCTTAATGAATTATAATTATATAATTACTAAAATAAAATTATAATAAATGATAAAAATGTCCACTTTGAAGCTTGTCGTGATAAAATAACTTACCTATCGTGTTGGTGTCAAAAAAATTTCAGTCATTTATTTTGAGATGATGAATCGGCCCACAATATAAATGAGTGGCGTGTTTGTACAGATATGAGCACTCTTTGGTTAGCGCTCGACCTACTCATTTTTATTTCTCCGGTACGATTGAAACAGTTGAACAATTATGTTTTATTGAGTTTATACTTGCATTGAACAATTTTAGTACAAAATAAAAAATTAAGATGTTGAGCGCTCGTCCGCTCGATTCATTAAAAAGTGGGCCGTTTTATCAGTCACATTCGCATTTGGGCCATTTTGTCTAGAGGGTCATGTTTTTGGTCCAGTGTAGAGAGCCCCAAATATAATCACCAATCTGATATGGGCCTTTAGTCATTAGTCCCTAATACCCCGAACGGTGCCGTTTACCCCATTTATTTCTTGAAGCTAAAGACACCGAGGGATCTGAAAGAAGAAAAGCAAAGCTTCACAGAGCTCACCACGCACTTTGCCCCGCGCCCTAAATTTGCTTACACACATCTCTCTCTCTGTCTCTGAACCACTCACCATGACCAAGCAGCACGCTAACTGGTCCCCCTACGACAACAATGGCGGGTACTCTCTCTCTCTCTCTCTCTTTCTATATCTCTATCTCTATATATGTATGTATGTATATGAGTAATTGTTTTTTTTTTTTTTGGGTGTATTTGATTGTTTCTGTGATTATTGCAGATCCTGTGTTGCGATTGCGGGA
>QANW01000555.1:308810-351585 GCA_003254865.1 Dryas drummondii
TTTGATTGTTCTGTGATTATTGCAGATCCTGTGTTGCGATTGCGGGAGCCAATTACTGTGTGGTTGCAGCCGATACTCGGATGTCGACCGGTTACAGTATTCTCACCCGCGAGTACTCCAAAATCTGCAAACTGTACGGACTTTTATAATTCTCTCGCATATATATTATTTTTTTCCTTTAGATATTCTGATTTTATAAATAAATTTGATCAGTTGGTTTTGATTTTTAAGGCAGGCTTTTGCTGTATTTTAGTTACTGCTTTTAGGATTTTTTTGTTTTTAGGTTTTCTCTGATTTTTATTTTGTTTCTGGGTAATTATCACTTGGGTCAGATTGTATGTTCTTTGAGTCTTAGTGATTAGTCAAATTGGTTTTTGGGCAGACACATTGGAGTTAGGAGTATATGTTAGAATTATTTTGTCCATAAACTTGAAATTTGGCCAATATTTCAGGGAATTTCTTGAAATGCTTTCAGTTTTGCTGATAACCATTTTATGATAAGATATTATGTTTTCTAGCAAGTTTTCTATGCTGGGTCAAATGGTCGATAATTTAATTTGAAGAAATAGTGGCCGAATAATTTTTAATAATTGATATATTTTGTTCTTTCCAAATAGGGGTTTACATTTAGGAAACTAAGGAAGTATAGGCCTAGAGGTGGTGACGAAATTATCCATTGCATTTGGGTTGTTTATTTGGCATATGGAGCAAATTCTTGTATCTGTCACCTTAATTGCGATTCTACTCTGCTTCTACATGATATAAGGGAGTGGGAATTAATGATCACTTTGCTCCACCAGGATTTTCCCGTTAACTAATACCATTTAGGATATAAATTTATAGAAATATAGTGGATTGGTCAACTGGGTTGTTTCAAATTGTGAAGCATAAAAAAATGTTTTTGAATTTTTAATCACCTACACCCATGCTTGCACAAGGTCTCGTTTTCACAAAGGCGGCGAGCTTATGTTATGTGTTTCAAAGTCAAACTATTGCTGATAGATTTAAGGTGATTGTGTCTTATGTTTTCAATGAATGAAAAAATTGTTATCCTTTATTTGATATCTAATGGCTTAAATCAGCACTTAGTAGTTGTCTTGCTGATTTAATGAGAGGATTTTTACTGTTTACCACAGTTCCTCAGTAATGATGTTGGGCTTACATATTGTTTTGTCTTTTGAACTTGCAGAGCGGACAAATCTGTAATGGCCTCTTCTGGGTTTCAGGCTGATGTGAAAGCTTTACAAAAACATTTGGATGCTAGGCATTCGGTGAGGCTTAAAAATCCTAGTCAAGCACTGTTTTTTTTTTTTTTTCATCTGTAACAGACAGTGGTTAGTTGGTTGCAACAATTGCGTAGGCTATATTTATTAGCATTGACTCTAAAAAATCGAAGCATTTTCCAGAACTGATGATGTATCATTTTATCCATGTTATCATTGTTTCCCAGATCTATCAGCATCAACATAACAAACAAATGAGCTGCCCTGCAATGGCCCAACTACTTTCGAACACCCTTTACTACAAACGGTTCTTTCCGTACTATTCTTTTAATGTTTTGGGTGGCCTTGATAACGAAGGTAATATTAGAGTTTAGAAACTTTTGTTCCCAGTTAAAGAGTCTTTCTGCTAACAAGTTATTTTAATTTCTAAACTATAGGTAAGGGTTGTGTCTTCACGTATGATGCTGTTGGTTCCTATGAGAGGGTTGGATATAGCGCCCAAGGTTCTGGTTCCACACTCATCATGCCTTTTTTGGATAACCAACTGAAGTCTCCCAGCCCTCTCTTATTGCCTGCTGTGGTTTGCTCTTGACTTTGATTACTAGTGTACCCATTTGCTTCAGAATATTGGTAACTTTTTATTCACCCTTTTCACTATTTATGACATGTGCAGGATGCTGTAACACCACTTTCTGAAGCAGAAGCAATTGATTTGGTCAAAACTGTTTTTGCATCTGCAACTGAGAGGGATATATACACTGTAAGTTTTTGGCCCTTTGCAGATTTTTCCATCTTTCAAATCAAGCTCATCTTCAGGCCCAAAAAGGAAATATCATTCTCATTTGCACCTCTCTCTCACTCACACACACACACACTCAATTTCTAAAAGGTGTTATGGATTTCTTACAGGGTGACAAGCTGGAAATTGTTGTCTTAAATGCTGATGGCATTCGGTACGAATACATGGAACTCAGGAAAGATTGATGTCTACCCAGAACCATGGTGCTGGTTTTGACCAAAGCAGAAATTGGAAATTCATGCTGTACCTTTGGGTGGTAAATCAAGACAGTTCAGTCAGTGTTGTCCTCACTGTTTGCTTTTGATAATTCCAGTTTAAGAAAACTACCATCTACTTAATAGAAATGTTGTAGCAGTGCTGCTTGTATTGGTTTTGAGTTTCTTGTATTTAAACTATAATGACTTGAATTATGCAATTAGCTTTGTCTTGAGTTATCCATTTGAGTTTGGTGCTTTGGAAAAGTATATTTGTATGGTTGTTACTTAAAATTGCACTCTTTTGTTGGGTTTCTGAGTAAGAGATATTTGATATCTCTGTTAGGCATCATGTTCAGGAAAAATGGATTGAAATGTTTTTCAGCCCCTCACTCCCCTTTCTTTTGGTTTATCTTTGTTCTTGCTTGACAACCATTTGATTTGTTCTTTGATGGACAATACCTCATTTCTTCAAATATTGCATGTTGAAAGATGGTCATCTATTCCAAGTCTTTGTGGCAGTCATTTCCCAATTCCCAGGGAAATGGCTTCTTTATTAGTTTATTCAGTTTCAAAGTCTTAAATAGTACTCAACTACTGTTATTACAGTGAAACATTCAAAGCAGTTGACAGCATGAGCACCATTCTGTCCTGATGCAATATTTTTTATTTAAACATAGTCATCAACACATCATATGATTACCAATGTTTTGATTCCTTTTTATTAGCCTCAACTGCTGCACTTCTTTTATTTCCTGCCTTGTTTTGGCTTGGAGTTAAGTTTCTAGAGATGTTCCTTTCCTCTCCTCAGTCATTCATATGATTAGAAATTTCTTTTGTGGTAAACTTGCTTCTATGTGCTGTGCATTACATTTCTTGTTCAAACATTTGTTATTTTCTGTTTTCTTCACATTCATTCTTCAATACAAAAATCATTACATGATTGCATTTGTGTAATATGAAAACTTTGAGGTTCAGTGTTGATCTATCTGCATGACTGAGTGTAGTAAAATTGAAGGTACAATACAATGCAGATTGCATATCATCTTCTTATTGTATAATAGCAAGTAAGGGTCTCTCAAAAGCTGTCCTTAGAAGCCCACCCTTTGTTCTCTAACTCCTTCCGCAACGCCTACCATGATGTCAGTTCAATTGAGTTTATAATGTAGTTGTAAATGCAAAAGCAGAGGCAACAAAAAATGAGTTGTTTGTATGCAGTGTTTAGTTGTTCACCTTGATTCTCTTTCTGTTGATGTCGAAATCAAAGTTCCCCAACCGGGATGCAGATCGATACTCCACTATTGAGTCTTTGCCTGGTGGGAACCAAAACTCAACATCATCCACAAACTACACAAAAACAGGAGAACTAATCAATAAAACTATTTGGATCACATTTACGATTGAATTTTTGCTGTAGTTATGATCAAGATAGGGGACTTTTGGGTTATGGGTCAACACTCAAACCTACCCCTAGAATGGGGCATTGGTATTCCACTCGCACATAGTCATCTTTCTTCTCCATAATCCTTGGTGTGAACTTGTCTGGCTTTGTTGATTTTATCTGCAAAATGGAGTTTTATATTGGGCTTTGTCCATTGAGTCCAATGTTCATATTTACAAGGATTTAATGTAAGTTGTCATATATGATGGAGATGCAAACATGTTTGAAAATCCTTATACCACTTGGAGAAGTTCCTCCATAGCCAGCTCTCTGCTCACTGGCTTTTTCCTATTGCGTCCTCCATTGTAGTCCCTGTAATAGAAAAAACTCACGTGCACCACATTTTACTTAAAGGGTCGGTGTGAGTTGGCCCTATACAAATGGTGAGTATGCAGCAAAGGGAAACAACATTTTTTAAGCACACAGTATTGGGTTTGGGTCCCATGATCCTATGATCCCATCCTTTATAGACTTTACAGCAATCCTTGTTTGACCCCCAATTTGGTCAAAGTTCCACACTGTCATCTGCATGGGTTTGGATTATACCTAAGATCCCATCTTGCAGTGGTAATCATTAATCAGATGAAAGATATGGATTCAATCTCCTCCTAGTCTCCTCCTTACCCATCGGTTCAATTCATCTATAAAAAAGGTTTGGTTTTTAATATGAAAAATGAACAGTCTTAATAAAAAATAAAAAAAAAAGAGCTCCAAAAGAATAAAAAGTATGGTATTTAATGTGGTTGGTAAAGCTTCTGATATGGAATTCTTAATTATATAAAATGAGCACTAAACACAAAAAAAGAAATAAAGAAAACTATGGCACTCAATGTAGTTGGTAAAGCTTGTGAATCCATTATCCTATCTAACAAGAAAAAGATAAAATGAAAGAAGAATTAGAAGTAGCATACCAAGGAGGGGCATAATGGTTGAGGTCAGTGACATTCTCAGAGGTTGAAATGCAAGTCCTAGTAGCTGGACAAAGAGCCAAAGCCGGTTGGTTTTTCTGCACCCCAAGGTAATCAGGCTTTTTACCACTGCACCCATCAAATTAAATTCAACAAAACTCAAATCACACCAATTAAGTTTATATTATAGATTCAGTCCAAAAGTGCCCTGAGTTTGAGGGATAGATTAAATAGATAAGATTGATAAGGATGAGCTTAAAATGCGTAGGACAAGTACCTGAAGTTGAAGAGAGTCCCTACCACAGCCAATTCGCTGCTCCTCAGTATTAGTTCCCTTCAATTTTTTGCAATGTTGGATCATAAATTTTGGTTCAACAACCATGTGGGTCTGTGTGTGTGTGTGTGAGAGAGAGAGAGAGAGAGAGAGAGAGAGAGAGAGAGAGAGAGAGAGAGAGAGAGAGAGCACCTTCGACCAACTGGGTCAGTGGGTTTCTGGTCCTTGTGCTGCTGAGAAAGAACGATTAGAGGAATGGTGGAGCTACTATTCACTTTGTTGTGGTTCCTGTAGTAATAGGAGGAGCTTGGGTATGCCATAGAAGCCATTTTGTGTGTTTGTGTGCGTCTCTCTGTTTCTTTGTGCTCTCTGCGTGAAATACTGAAATCTTGAGCGTCTGTTTGTTTGATTGTTTATGCGCATATATATCGCATCTCACTGTGTCCTAATGTGGCTTTGTGGGTTGGACCGTGCGCAAAAGTTTCAACATACCCAATTCTGTAATATAAAATCGTTCCAAAACTTTCTAAAAAAATGTACCTAATTATTGTGATAAAATTTTTTCATATCTATTCAAACCTTTAAGATGGCACTATATTGGCACATGCCTGCAAACTGGGGCACTGACTCCACTGATTTCTTGTCCACTCATTAAATGGGTTTAGGATCTGTCCACTGAATATATTTTCTTTAGCCTATAGCTATTAATTTAACATTTTTTTATGGTCAATAGGTAGTTCATTTGATAAAGGATACATAGAAAATGGCCACAACCAAAAAAAAAAAAAAATCTGACTTTAGTTTAATTTTAAAATTGTAAAATATCAACTAAAATGGCAATATTTAGTTTATTTAAAAATATATATATATATATATTAAGACATGAGTACGTATAAAAACTAATATGAGCAAAAGTATTCCGTTGCCGGGACTTGAACCCGGGTCCTTCGGGTGAGAGCCGAATATCCTGACCAACTAGACTACAACGGATTTGATGCTAATTCACTAGTACTTTTATTAATATTTGAGGGCTATTACGTAATTTGGCCATTTCTCAACCCAAAACCAAAGCGGGAAGATCAAAGAGCAGCACAGCTGACAAGTGACAGCACCATTCACTATTAACTATTTCAAACAAAACCCAACTTCTGCTACAAGCTTTACTAATCCCTCTTCAATGGCTCGAAACAAGGTAAGAAAACCTCATAATCTGGCTTCTCTCTGGTTTTTTCTTCAAGTAAAAGCTGTTGTTCTTTTTTTGTTTTGGTGAATAAAAGCTACTTTTCTTCATTCCACTGTCTAAACTACTCATTCTATTTCTCTTCTTTTTTTTTTTTTTTTTTTTTTTTTTATGTTTTAATTTGATTTGGTAGTTCCAAAAGAAAACCCTTAAACATGTCAATTTCATATGCTACTTGAGTTGCTAGTTTCTGCATAGGGTTTAGGGTTTTAAGGCTGTATTATTGACTTCTCTCAGTTACATGAAAACCCTTTGAGTCTGCTTAAATTTGGGTCCCTTCCCACCAGTTTTCATGAAATGAAATTGCTGTTTGTAATAAGTAAAATCTGGGCACTCTTATTTCCTTAATAGCGAAATATGGTCATTTTTTTTTAAGTTAACATTTTCATGTATTTGGGATCAGGAAGGGTTGGTTTTGTTGATCGACGTCAGTCCATCGATGCACAATGCTCTTCCGGAGATAGAAAAAGTTTGCTCTATGCTAGTAGAGAAGAAGGTGTGACCGAATTTCTTGTGAACGGTTGGTGGTTCTAGAGTAATGCTATTTTTACAATTTTATTCTTATTTTCTTGGTCCCTGTCTATTTTGCAGCTGATTTACAGCAAATTTGACGAAGTAGGAGTTGTTTTGTTTGGAACAGAAGGTACCATTTAGCTCTCCAATAAATTAGTTATAGCAATAACATCATTGTACTTAATTTGTGTGTGATTTCTAGTTGCTAGCTGTGTTTTATTAATTCCATCATATTCTAAATTTAACTTTTTAGTAACTTTTTGGGGAGCATTACTTATTAATGGTGCTATCTGATTGTTCAGACACTGAAAATGAACTGACAAAGGAAGTGGGTGGATATGATCATGTAGTGGTTTTACAAAATATCAAAGTTGTTGATGGACATCTTGTTGAAGCTCTACAACAACTCCCACGAGGAACTCATGCTGGTGATTGTATCCTATTTTTTTCCTAGTGTTTTCAGTGGGTGGCAATTTATGCTTCACCTAGTGTCTAGAAGTTTAATGACTGTGATTTCTTCTCGGCTTGCACCTTCTACATAAAATATTGCCATTCTTACGCTTCTTGAGATTCAAAAGGTTGATGATCCTTTTTTTTTTTTCCTTACCTTATTCTCACAATCCTTCCAATTGCATTTTGTTTGCCTTAGAGATGAACCTTTTTGATAAGAGCTTTACAGATGAACTCTGTACATAATTAGTTACTTATTAATAAATATTGGGTATCTATGTACTGGAAGGTTTAATTTACTATATAGAATTATAGACATATATGTTCATATGTCTGTGGGTATGGGTATGCCTTCAAATTTCATTTATTCTGTAAAATAGCGTATATGCCTTTTTTCAGGATCACCATTTTTCATAATTATCTCTCTCTCTCTCTCTCTCTCATTTTTGGTCATTTTCATTTAAGCTGAAGGGAGAACCTTTTGGTAAAATTGTATAAGAAATTGTTTCAGGAAGGAAATTTGTCCTGTGCTTGATTATGTACTCATTTTCATCTCCTTGGAACCTTAACTTTGTTGGTAGTTCTTGATAGTATAATTGTTGGGTTGGATATGCTAATAAAGAAATATGCAGAAACAAACAAAGGGAAGAAACGTCTTTGTCTGCTTACGAATGCACAATTTCCTACTAAAGATCCGCAAGAGGGAACTAAAGAAGAACAAGTCACCACCATTGCTGAACATATGAATGCAAATGGCATGAGAATGGAAAGTGTAGTCTTAAGAGGAAGGCTTACTGGGAAAGCAGATAAAAGTATAATGGATGAGAATGATCGTCTTTTGGATATATTTTCAAAGAAAACAAGTGCAAAATTAGTGTATGTTGAGAGTCCGACTTCATTGCTAGGTGCTCTTAGAACTCGGAAAATATCTCCAGTTACAATATTTAGGGGTGATCTTGAGCTCAGTTCCAAAATGAAGATTAAGGTTGGATCTTTTATGCTTTGCAAATTGATTTTCAATCATACATTTTTATCTAATTGTGCATAATTATTGTTGCATGCTACTATTTCCTACAAAAAAAAAATTTAGTTTACTTTTTTTTTTTTTTTGTTCATGTATCAAGGGACAAAAAGTTATCACAATGTTATCATAATGCCAATAAAGATTTGTGACCTCCACACTTGAGTATTTCCATGAGTTAGAAGCAGGGTTGTGAACCACTGTCTATGTGGACAAAGTCGTTGACCTTTGTGTGCCTGGGCCAGTGTCTGGTGCCACATATTATCATCCATTGTCACGATAGTCGATATCCTTGTTGGTACTCATATGCCTTTGGGGTTTAATCAGTGGGATCTACATTCTGGTGCTTCTGATGCCAGTTTACTGACCTGTTCTTGGGCACCCTATATTGAGCATAAGAATGGCAGCATTGAAATTTGAATGTCACTTCTATGAGTCATTTCACATGTTACATTGTGATTCTGTGGGGCCTTGTTGAGTCTTGTACATGTTCTACACGTCCGTGTTGGATGAGTTGCATCTTTTTTAATTGTAATTCTTCTCATCTTATGGCTTAATGTTGATTCTTGCATGCCTTAAATTGTCTGTTTTATATTTCTAATCTGTTGGTTTTCTAAATAAATATCATACTGTCCCGAGGATAGTCTATTTTACAATTGGAACTATTTTTCTAGGTGATATTATAGCTTTAAGATTTTTTTTTTGACATATCTTGTTTATACCATTAATGATAATCAGGTATGGGTTTATAAGAAAACGTCAGAAGAGAAGTTTCCCACTCTGAAGAAATATTCTGATAAAGCGCCTCTAACAGATAAATTTGCTACACATGAAGTCAAGACAGATTTTGAGTACAAAAGCATTGAAGATCCTAGTAAAGTAGTACCTCCAGATCAAAGGATTAAAGGTTATCATTATGGACCTCAAGTAATTCCCATATCATCTTCCGAATGGGATGCTGTCATGTTCAAACCAGAAAAAGGTTTGAAGCTTCTAGGGTTTACTGATGCTAAAAACATAATGCGGTAAGATTTTATCTGCTTTAATTTGTTTTCAAGTAATATGGTTTCAAATATGAATGGGAATGACAATATTTTGATTTTTTTGGTCCTGCCCTACACATAAACGAACATTAAAGACACTATTGCATGAAAGATGTCAATGTTTTCATTCCTGAACCGGGTAATACAAGGGCCATTCTTGCTGTTTCTGCTCTAGCAAGAGCAATGAAAGATATGAATAAGGTAGCAATTTTGCGTTGTATTTGGAGGCAAGGACAAGGGAATGTTGTTGTGGGGGTCTTGACACCAAATGTATCTGACAAAGATAATACTGTGAGTCTCATGCCTTAATATGCAGTTTCACAGACTGCTTCCTTGAAGTACTTTTTCTTTTCATGGTTTCCTTTTAATTCTGGGTGCTTTATTGTTCTTGGTGGGCAGCCTGATTCGTTTTACTTCAATGTACTTCCTTTTGCTGAGGATGTTCGAGAATTTCAGTTCCCATCTTTTAATAACTTACCAGCATCGTGGCAACCAAATGAACAACAGCAAGCGGCTGCAGATGACTTTGTCAGGATGTTTGATCTTGCACCACATGGAAAAGAGGAGGCTCTGTTGCCTGACCTAACACCAAATCCTGTTCTTGAGGTACTCAGTCATGCAATTTTGTCAATCTTTAGGTGCCCCTTTTTCTCCATGGAAATTTTTGAAATGGCCCAAAAGGCCATAAAGTATAATGTTTTGAAAATTTCTAAAAGGGAAGTGTTTCAAAACTCTCATTTAAAGATGATAATGTATCCCTGTCTTCTTGATGTCTTTTTCCTAAATAATCCTTTATGGTTTTTCAAATGAAATTCATTGCAGATTTTATATATTTTTTTCAGCGTTTTTTTCGTCATCTTGAGTTGAAATCAAGGCAGCCAGATGCAGCTGTACCTCCGCTAGATGAAACTCTCAGGCAGATTACTGAACCTGATAAAGAGCTACTTTCCCAAAACAAGTTTGTTATTGATGCATTTCGTAGGCATTTTGAAGTCAAGGAGAACCCAAAGGTCATTACTGTGCAATTTATTGTATTCTTTCAACAATAACAGGAATTCAAGTTTTATATGTAACTGGTTTGCAGCTGAAGAAAGCAAGTAGGCGATTCTTACGAGATAAACCATCTGGGTCAAATGAGGGAGAGGGTCATGCGGACATTTCTGATCAAGCTAATTCCAGTGAACATAAATCTGCAATTAAGGTTGAGAAAATTGGGGATGCTACTCCTGTCCAGGATTTTGAAGCTATGATGTGTCGTAGAGATACCCCAGAATGGGTTGGTAAAGCAATTACGGGTATGAAAAACAAAATATACGACTTAGTAGAGGACTCTTACGAAGGGGATAATTATCCTAAAGCACTGGAATGTTTGATTGCCCTTCGCAAGGGTTGTATCCTAGAGCAGGTATGCCTCTCTCTCTCTCTCTCTCAATAAATAGTAGAATAATAATATGATAATATCAACATAGAAGCCAACTTTAGTACCTTGAAAATAAATAGAAAAATAAAGTGTCCTTTTCATAATTTTAACTAATCTAGTTTGAAACTCATAGATAGTGTCAATGTAAATTTGTTCTCTTTTAATTACTCTTCTTTCCGATGCACAAGTTAGATACTGGTGTACTTTGACAACTATGGCTATACCTGACAATTGCACTTTAAATTCAGAAAGTTTTTCCCATGCAGGAACCCAAACAGTTCAATGATTTTCTGCGCTTTCTATGCAAATTCTGCAAGGAGAAAGCCCTTGGCAGTTTCTGTGAATTTCTTGCATCCAAAGAACTCACCTTGATTTCTAAGACAGAAGCAATAGACAGGTTACACATTCTTGTGCTCTTTCCTGTTCTTCAAGCGCTTAGTTTCAAGTCATTACCTGCTCTTGTTTCATTCTCATTTCTTTCAACACTCACT
This sequence comes from Dryas drummondii, assembly GCA_003254865.1. Lineage (NCBI taxonomy): Eukaryota > Viridiplantae > Streptophyta > Magnoliopsida > Rosales > Rosaceae > Dryas > Dryas drummondii. The sequence continues at coordinate 319,828 of QANW01000555.1, forward strand.
AATTTGATATTTGTTTCTATATGTTTCCCTAAGCAGTGAAGTTACAGATGATGAAGCTAGCAGTTTTCTGGTTAAGTCAGAGCCCATGTTGGAATGAATGTTTGAGTGCTTTAATTGACATCTGGTGGTTCATTGTCACGTTCAGTCTAGTGTATTTAGGATACTTGATGAGAATTACATCAATGTACAGAACCCAAATTTTGTTTAAAGATATGGGGATTGATCTGTAAATATCTTGGAAGTAAAGTGTGGAAACATGGTCTGCTAATATATTGTTATGCGTTTTCTGCAGTAGCTCTTTAACAATTTCTCTTTCTTGACATACCTAAAATGGAATTTTTGAAACAAAACAATTAAGTAAAAACAGTCTAATAAAATAAAGGTATATGAGGGTATCATTATAAATTTAATGTAAAAAGTATAATTGTAAATGAAATAATTAAAACAAATTGAAAAATTGAGAAAAACTCACCCATTACCTTAAGAATGTTTCAAAGGCGGAGGAAGTGGGGAGTTATAAAAATTTTAGGCGTGAGAAATGTAAACATAAATGATAAATGATAATTCAAAATATTAACATGTGTAATCATAAAAACCCATTGACATCAAGAGGCTAGTATTGTTATAAACTTATAATCCAGGAGAAATTATTCTATATGACGGTAACTTATATTTTACATGTGTTAAATGGTTCAATGAAGATAAAGAAAACCCATAAAGGGAGGAGAAAAAAAAAAAATATTTATACCAAAAGCCAGTTCCCTATTACAAAAGCCTGCGTTTGAAAACTAAGGCACATTTGCGCATAGAAAATGCTCCCACATTTTTGGTACTCCCTATTACAACTTTGGTACTCCCTCATTTTTTTGTATTGATGAGAAGGGGGAAAAATCTCAATACAATTTGCACTTAGGAAATACTAAGGCAGGTACCAAGGGCAGTAGAATTAATCAGTCAACGAAGTTTCACTAATTCAACATCGTATACAAGCCATGAGTTTGGTGGTACATCTTTACCATCTCCTTCACTCCCATAACTGCAACATGTAGAGCAAGGAAGTGAGATCCCAAAGAAAGAAAGGCACAAAAGGAATTGGGTCAGCTAAGGTTTTACAACATACCCCATTGATGGTGGGATAACAAGTCTTCTTTTGGCACCAACTTGCATACCTGAGAATCATGCATAGATCACAACACTCTCAAAATAACAATAATCAAAAAGCAATTACAATCGTAACAACAAAGTTCGATTATAGAATATAAATCTAAGTTCCTTAATCATTACCATCAAGACCAACATCCCAACCCTCTATAACCTTTCCCGAACCTGCAAGAAGCAACAAATGTAAATACAAGGTGGAAACAAACACTTCAGTAAAAATATGATTTTATCTCATTTAGTAATACCTAAGCGAAACTTATGAGGAGCACTGCCAACATTCGAGTCAACTACTCTTCCATTCTCTTTCAATTTGCCAACATAATGAACACTGATCTGAAAGCCATACAAAATCGAAAGAGTTTCAGTAATAGTTTATTTCAATTTGCGCTAGCAGAATTGTTCAAAGTAAAGAATATTATTTAGGTTGCTACCATTATACAGCCAAACAAACAAATTTAAAACAGGATCAGTAACAAATAGATCAAATACAGATTCAAAAGACATGCCTTTTTCCCTGAAGTGGCAACTTTGCCATCTGGTTTTCCCGCTTCTAACTCCTCAATACTCAATCCATTTGGGAGGGTCCTAACTTGAGATGACTTGGCATCAGCATTCTGGGCCTCAATCTGTATGGGAGATCTGATCTTCTCTTCTGCTGACAAGAGAGGTACATCTGTGTTTATAGCTTCCCCATGTGCTTGAGTTTTACTTTTCTTCTTCTTTTTAACTTTCTTCTCAACAGATTGACCAAAAAATCTATAGGAAAATGAACAGACAAATTTAAATTAATCATGGGATAACTATTGCAAAATCACACACACACACACACACACACACACACACACACACACACACACACAGAGCCTGAAAACCACATGGATATTGGAATAGAGTGTGGGAGATAATAATAGAAATACATTTTCTTATGAATGGAAACAGTGCTAGTAATTGCACCCTTTTGACAAATGAAATATTTGTGTGTGCATGTGCGCTCGAGAGCGCAAATGCACACCTGGGTGCATGTGTGCATATGCAAAAGGCTCCACATGCACATGCATATTATGATTTACATCCATCTCTTTTGCCTTGTCTCTTCATGCTATTTCCAAGACCAAGGTAAAGGGGACCACAAGAATATATCTTGTGGCATTCAGAAAAACCTAAAGTAAAAATTATATATCTTGGCATACTTCTAATATTAAAAGCTCAAAAGAACACAACATTACGCACTCATCCTTGGCTGACTTCTGATTCTGTTCACTTCTCACTGGTAGATCTTGGCACATGTCACCCTTTGCCTCATCCTGCTGGCCTTTATCCTCTTTGACAACATTATCATGGTTAGTGCTGACTACCTCAAATGTTTTCCTCTCCACCTGCTTCTTCCTTTTCTTCTTTGGTCTTTCACAATTTTCAGGGGCTAGCTCTGTGGAAGGCATTGAGGAAGTATCTGGCACTTCAGCTCCACTGCTTGAGCATAATAATATAAAGAAAATCGAAACCCACAAACATCATCATCCGTACATGCTCCAACCATAAAGAATAGCATGCACACTTAAGTATACTGATGTGAGAATGTATAATATTCAAGGAAGCAAAAAAACTCACTTATGGTTGACCATCTTCTGTTCTTGTCCACCTTCCTCCCCACACAAATTCTGGGTCCCATTGTCAGCTCTTGCCTCATCTTTCTGTAATTTATCCTCTTTTTTAAGGACATTAGACTCAAGTGATTTCCCTTCCTTCGGATGTTCTTTCCTTTTTCTCTTTGGTGTTCCACCATTTTCAGGGCCTACATTAGAAGAAGGCAGCAAGGGGTCTACTGGCAGGTCAACTTGCCTGCATGAAATTTGCCAACCAAGGATCAATAATTGAAGAGGTTAGCTGAAGCATCTACCTGCGCTAGCATATAATGGAAATCAATGCCAGCATGAATGGTAAATTCTAGTTTGGGTTTTTTAAGCTTCATTTGCAGTTATCCATAAAATTCCCGGATATTGGTAGTTGATTTTTCTGTGTCTTTTTAATATCTCATATTGTTGTTCAGTTGACATCAAAATAAACATTAACAGATTAAAAGAAGCTAATAAATTTATGTAACTTATGTGTTAAATATGCCTTTTGAGGGTATTGTATGACAAGTGGAATTACCATGGTTATCTGTTAAGCAGGACAAATACCTTTTTGACTGACCATCTACACCCACATCATCAGCATCTCTAATTGATTCAGTAGCATTACAGACGTCATCTACTGTCTTCTTGTTGCTGGTTTCAACAGTTCTCTTGTCAACTTTTTCTTCCACTTCCTCTGTTGTGTCGTTCATAATGGCTTTTGTCTTGACCAAAGAGGAAATTGGTAATTTGTCTTCATCTTCACTTTCCACTTCTGACTCACTCAGTATGTACTTCTTCCTAAGTCGTCTTCGGTGGCCCTTTCCATTCTGAGGTTTCTTCTTATCCGAAACCTCCTCTACATAACCAGCATCAGAATCTCCAAATACAGATAGAGCAAACAGCTCAGAACAATATTGCAAAAATTCATAAATGATATGTGATGCAGAGGCCAAAAATGGTGAAATATACCACTAAACTCAATGTAGATGAGCATGGACATGTTGTCTACAACAAAAGCCAAAAAATTTCTGTAGAGCTACCGTCATTGATCAAAATTTAAATCACGTATACTAAAATTTGTGGGGGTAAACAGTTCAAAGGGGCATATAATTTGGTAATCATACCTCCACCATCAGAAATGGGAGAAGGTGGGAAGACTTCTGGGTCACTATCATCAATAAAACTATCATCATAGTTATCTTCTTCACTGTCAACGGATCTGTGTGTTTCTGAGTCAGCAATATCTTCCCCAAAGGATTCTCTTGGCACATAGTAAAGGGAAAATAAAGGGAATCACATATGGACTACTAGAGAATGAAAATATCCATATCCCAAAACCATATATTTGTCTGCAAGAAAACTGACGATAGGAGGTGAAAAGATAATGACCTAAAATATTTTATGTAGCTTTGATCTCTGATATATATAAAACCGCTGATATTATCCACCAAAAAAGAATCAATAGTCTCGGTCTCCATTTGTTGGAAAAAGGAATAGAAACAACAAAATCCCATAGTTTCTTTTCTTGTCTTTTCCCAGTTAGGTAGTAAAAACATAGAAATTTTGACCAAAATATTAAGTTGAGCGAAATAAGATCCATGCCATAAACAATAACCCAATTCAACAAAAGGATACGAATCATCCGGATTGTGATGTCGATGACCATGAAGATAGTAACCAGAGAGGTGAACACTCCGGGGACCAAGAACCGAGAAGATGACTTCATCAGCCTCCTCAAATTCCAAATTTAGTTGCAAAGACTCGGCCGTCTCAGGATACAAAGAGCATAGATAAACTGGACTCTTGTTTCCTATATTGCACTGAAGTATGCTTTTCTTTGTCGCAGTCCCAGTCCCTAATGTTGCCTGTGTATATCATTATATTCATCATTGATCAATACAATAAAAACCAAAGTCTATTTAATTTTCACACCACAGACATAAAAATGGAACTAAATTCTAACATACAGTTAACCAAATCCACAAAACACATGGGTTTCTATTATAATTTTTCCTAGCAATGAATTATAGCAAACAAATAACAACAAGCCTCATTCTAATGGAAAACATTACCATTGAAATGTGAAGCCGTCCTTTCAAGCCATCATATACATGAGTGAAAGGCTTTCCGGGTTTCACTTCAATTCCTGTAACAATCAATAACCACACAAAAGATTGAGAACCCAGTTGAACATCATTGGTAAAAGTTTATTTTTTTTTTCATATGCTCCACTTGGTTGCTGAGAAAGACTGAACAGATTACTAATAAAGTTCAAAATTTGGAATATACTTTTCAATGATTTGAATTTTGAAACCTGAAAAACCAAATATCTTCAACCAGCTCAGCCTAGTTCATAAATTTCATTTTTTTATTCTACACTTTCTTCCTTTTTGTTTAACATATTTTCAATAACCAAGCAAAAATTTTTATTTTTTAATAACTCACCCCAGAAAGCCATTTTTCTTTTGCAGAGAAACGAGTAAGAGCTCGCTCAGAGACGTCTTCTAAAACCCTAAAGAGACTCTCTCTCTCTCTCTCTCTCTCTCTCTCGGACCCTTAAACCCTGCTGAGAAAGTGAAAAGCCTCGCTGTGCCCAACTCTTGTAAAAAACCTAAATTAATCTGAATGGAAGAAAAGGTAATCTTTCCATTGTGTTGTGGGACCCTTTGTTGACGTGGCAGTCCCTAATAGGACACCGCTTGACAGCATGGGTGACTATAGTGTTCCCCAGCGCGGGAGATAAGCACGCTCCAAATTTCCAGCGAAAAATTAGATGGAAAAGACAAAACTTACCCCCTTCTCCAATTTAAACACGTGTCTATTGTAAATTATAAATAAAAAACAAAAAAAGTCAGCAAAAAATGACTAGAATTCGGACATTTCAGTGTTGAGAGTTGAGAGTTGAGACACGCAGAGCAGAGCCATGGATGCCAGCAGCAAGAAGCAGGTACCAAAATTTTTAGCATTTATTTTCATTTCACTTTTATTTATTAATTTATACATGAATTTATTGGTTTTTCTTTTGTGAAGAAAAAGATGGAAAATTCATTATCGTCTTCTTCAAAGCTCTTGCTCTATTCCTACTGGCAGAGCTCCTGCTCTTGGCGCGTCCGCTTCGCTCTAAATCTTAAAGGTCTCCATTTTCTTTAAAAAAAATTATTTTTTAGCTTTTTTTTTTTTTTTTTTTTTTTTTTTTTTTTTTTTCTAATTTTTGCGCGATCCTGAATTTCAAAATTCGTGAATAAAAGCATTCATAAAAAATATGAAGTATGACTGAATTTCACATATTTCAGCGAATTTTTAATATTTTGATTTAATTTATAAGAATTCGAGTGTTATAAAAGAAATTTGATAATCTTTGTGGTCGATTGTGAATCATTTGCCGAATATGACTGCAATTCATGTTGAATTGGAATTTTACTTGTTTTCAGTTTTTGTTTTTGAATCGAATGTTTTAGGAATTCCGTACGAGTACAAACCGGTGAACCTAACAAAAGGAGAGCAGTTTAGTCCAGGTGAATTTGAAGAGAGATGTTATGCTTATCGCAAGCCATGTTCTATATATCAAAACGAAAACAATATTTCTTATGTTTTCTCTTTCCAAGATTTAATAAGTTAAAGCCTTATTTTTATGTGTGACTCGCAGAGTTTCAGCGGCTGAATCCTCTTCGTTTTGTTCCGGTGTTGGTCGATGGTGACGTGGTGGTTTCGGACTCATATGCAATATTGCTGGTTAGTGTAATTTGTTGGAAAATGAATTATATGTTTTTTGTGATATGTAGCCATGGAATCATAGACCTAAAGGCCTTCCATTATGTTTCACTTCACATTTGATCATCTGCATATAGTTTGTGAAGGCTTTACTCATGTCCCTTTTGTTCAGTTGTCTGAGTACAATGTATTCTTGTGATTCTTGATTAGTATCTGGAGGAGAAGTATCCTCTGAGACCGTTATTGCCAGTTGACCCTCGGCTAAAAGCTCTTAATCTCCAGGTAAAGTCGGTTCTCAATGTCACTTCTCTCAATGTGAAGTCCATATATGGTATGAAAAGTTTCAGAACCTTAAATTGACTAGCACAATTTCTAATGGTACTCGTTTGCACCATGCACAATGTAAGCTCTAGATTCAGAAATCTTAGAAATGAGAGCATGTGTTGCAACCACAAAAAAGGAGCTTACTGTGTTATGTAGTAGGCTGACGGATTTTCTATGTTTGATGGCCTTGGGAGGTTTGTAGGAAGGAAAATCAGGTAGCTCATGAGTTGGCTCAGGTCCCTAAGGGATTAAAAGCCTCTATCTGAAGTTTTTTTTTTTTTTCGGCGTTTCCTTATTATTATTATTTTTTTACTTCTAATTAAAGCATGTTGTAGACTGATGTACTAAATAGCTTATCTTGTTCTGATAATGAAAGAGGTGATGAGAGAAGTGAAGTAGTTGCTGAAGTTAAGAATGAATTCTTCATGAAATTATTTTTCTTTGGTGATGCTAATTAGTCAATGATATTGTCACAGGCTGCAAGCATTATTAGCTCTAATATACAGCCTCTTCATATGCTCTCAGTGCTGGTATATTCTGTTTCCTTGTGTATTTAAAAAATGAAAATTGGTTTTAATACTTGTACCCATGCTGTTATCCTTGATTTTATATTCATGCGTATGTTATTATCCTTTGTTTCTGTAGAAGTATATTGAGGAAAAGATTGGTCCTGAAGAGAGCCTATCATGGGCTCAATTGAATATAGAAAAAGGTTTCCTCGGTGAGTGGATTCTCTGCATGTCCTTGCTCATTTCTTTGTTTTCTTGAGTGTGTGTATATCCGTACACATATATTTTATTTCCATCATGTGAAACTGTTAAAGGTTAAATGTTTCTATGTTTTGATGCTTACAGGATTTCTTTTTCTCATTTGTAGCTCTTGAGAAGTTGCTGAAGGAGTTTGCTGGCAAATATGCCACAGGAGATGAAGTGTATATGGTCTCTCTTCTGAATGCTCTGTGATTCTTTTTCAATTCCCCAAAAAACATCAATTCCATCTTAATTCTTTTTGTTTAAACCAATGTGAATTGACAAAAATGTTTCTTACCTAAGCTAAGATCCTAAGATATTGTTGGATGACATCAATGGTGGCAATTTGATATCTCCATGACGCCTGGATGTCTTTGTAGATGAATTTATTTGAATTAATGATTTTTAAAGCAGAAACTGATCAATTAAAGGTTTTTAATGGCAGACTGACGTGTTCTTGGCTCCACAAATTGCTGTAGCTACTGAAAGGTTCAATATTAACATGGTAAACTCTTTTTCATTTTCTCATTCTTTTATTTGGTTGTGAATTTTCTTTTCTACGTTATTACACTAGTAGTTTCATTCGACTCTATAAGTCTTCAGAGCTGTGTGTTCTCTGTAAATTCCACCAGATAACTTCATGGGCAGTTGTTAACTGTTCGTACGTACACATGTTGTCCTTTAAAAGACTCATTTGATTATATGTGGATGTCTGAATTATTCAGAAAAAAAAAAAAGGGTTATATTTTGGTTTTCTTTGCATGTTTCTTTAAGGTCCATATATTTTGGTTTTCTTTGCATGTTTCTTTAAGGTTGAGAACGATATTTTTACTCATCATCTTTATTAACCCTATTGTAACATTATCACTCCACTCAATGCATGTCACATATCACAAAAGTTGATTATGTTTAGCTTTTATAATAACAACCACACATGTTAATTATTATTAACTATAGGCAAACATTGAATGTGGAGCCAATGCTACACCGTTGCTAACAGTGAGCGAATTTGTTCTCATTCAGGCCCTTGTATGCTTGCAACACACCAATTCACACAAGCATGCACACCCAAACGTGCACTTAGAAAACAGAAGCACAAAATAAATGATCTTTTAATATATATTTTAAATTGTTTGTGCAGTCCAAGTACCCAACTTTAAGTATGGTGTATGAAGCGTACAAGACTTTACCAGAATTTGAAGCTTCTTCACCTGAAAGGCAACCTGATGCTGTCAAACTAAGTCATTGATTAGGTCTCGTTTCAATGCGCGATCAAGATTCAGATATATGGCAAAAGAAGATTACCAAATGTGTGTGTATATATCTAAATGATGTATTGGTATGAACAGAAATTATGTAGCTCAACGATTTCTTATTCCAAACTAAACTTTCATGTTCAAATCAACCAAAAAATAAAAGAACTTGAACCCTATCCCACTATTCTAGACATATATGCAATGAGACAACCATAGCCAATTCCTACAATTTCATTATCTATCTAAATCTTCCATTGCAACTTATCGCCCTTGCAGAGTGGATTTTGCTTGGCCAAAATCTCTCGCCCAGCCATCTTGAGATCCACATGGCACGAATGTTCTTCCGGGTACCGGTGCATACCACAGAAAACACCACCACAACAGCAGTTGAATCCCACCAGTCCAACCCTTTTGTTGCAGCTCTGGCACCTCATCTTCTTCACACCGATTGATGAATTAGTTTGCTGCGAAGGCAATGAAATTCCACCACCACCAGCAGCAGCAGTAGTAGTAGGGATGCAATTATTAGAAGCCAGATCAAGTTGTGTCATAGCTGACTTGGTGACATTGATATTTTGTTTCAGATAATCTTTATAGCACTTTGAGCACAGCTTCTTGTTTTCCACAGAGCCATAGAAGCCGCAACCGTTTGCGCACAGTGAAGGCACGTCCATGCTGTTGTTTTGTGACTGATCCATGCATATACAAAATATTTGCTTCCTGTCTATCTCTTTGGTTCTTTAGCAATTGATGACTAGCCAAAATATTCTTCTTCTGGTTCTTTTGATCAGTTGATTTCTTCTTTTATGGGTGAAAAGAGGGTTGGTGTGTGTGATTTTTATATAGGGCTTAGGACGGTGGTAGTGTAAGATTAGGAATAGCATTACTATTCCGTTTCCACTTGAGAATGACTGATTCTCCTACTGTCGCTTTTTGGTAAATTTTCTTTCGAGAAACTTCTTATTTATTTATTTCGTTCTTTCCCTAGTTTTTCTTGGTAAGACTTTCTTTCTTTCTTTCTTCCTAAGCGACGTTTTTTCTTTTCATTGTGTCTATCCAATTGTGTCTTTCGTTATAAATCTTCTAATATTATATCCGAATTCTTTACCTATTTTCTCTTTATTTATTTTAAAGCAAATTTTAATTTTAGATTTATTATTCAAGGGAGGGGGCCAAAAAATGAAGAGGAATGCTAGCTGCGTTCTTCTGTATACTTTCTCATTCTACCTTTTCTCTTATAATTTTCATTCTGTGATATAGTTCATGATCACAATCGTTTATTTTTTAGATCACCCTTTAAAGATTATTTCTGCAAAAAAATCAACAAAAATATTGTTTAGTCATGTAGCTGTCATAAAATAAGTAGATCAATCGTTTTAGTAGCAGTTACATTCACCGTCTTATTTTATAGATTGTTTAAGTAGTAGTTACATTCACACCGTCTATATATTTGATAACAATTTTTTTTATATCGATAACAGTTATATGACTAAACAATTTTCGATTTGATTGAATTTTTTACAAATATGATGTTTAAAAACGTGATCTAAAAAATAAACAGTTTTGATTATAAGAATACGCTGGGAAATGAAACTAATAAGAAAAAAGGTAGAAAAAAATAAAAAAGAGAAGATAGCTAACATTTCCTTTTTTGTTTGCAATAGAACCCATAAAATAATTGTTTTCAGCCATAAATCTGGACTTTTTTCCTTCTTCGAAATTGGCAATTGTCTAATAGTCTCAAAGATTTTTTTAAACAAAAAAAAAAAAAAAAAAAAAACTCTATAATGTACGTTATTTACAAAACGCCTACATATACATGTTGTTATATGCAGGCAACTCGATCAGACTTTTTTTTTTTTTTTTCCCCAATAATAAACACATTAGATGTAGAACCCATCCTCTATATATAGAAGTGTTTCTCCTAGTTCCTTTTCATTTTTTGGGGGCAGAGAATTTCAGGGCAGTTCTGAACGTACCTCTGGCACACGGTTTAAGTATTGTCCCGTAATAATGGCTAGACAGTTCAGGATTAATGAACAGATATTGTTCAGCCTCACTGTCTTTGCACAATTCCTGAATTTTTTAAACGAAATCATTCACACACACACACACACACACACACATATATATATATATATGCACATATACACTAAACACAAAGTTTACAACAAAAAGAAAAAATGTTGGCTTATCAGAACCTTGAAGAAGCAGAGCAAGCACTTGGCAGAGCCCTAAGTGTTGCAGAGAAGCTATGGTTCAATTACTCAGCTCAAAAACCAGATTATATACTTCACTACCATAACATTGTGTTCCTCATGTTGTTCTACACCTTGGCTCCTCTGCCATACGTCTTCATAGGACTGGGATGGTTCAAGAACATGGACAGGTACAAAATTCAACCAAAATTCAAGGACTCTTTCTCTAACATGTTCAGGTGCTATAAGGATGTCATGCGCAGCTTTGTTCTTGTTGTTGGTCCTTTGACACTCATTTCATACCCCACCATCCAGGTAAGTAAGCAGCTTTAAGGTTTAAGAATTCAGAGAAATGATGAGAAATCTGCCCAAAATTGCACTTGGGCTTTGGAATTTTGTTTCATTTCAAGTATGGATTGCGTTTGAGGTGTCATAATGACCTTTTTAGCATGACAAGATGTATAATACGATTAGAATTTCATCACAAAGCCAGCGAAATAGGGCTACAAACTTCTATAAATTTGACCCGTTAACAAATAAACATAGAGAATTAGTGTTAAATAAGAGCATCAACAACAAAAAATGTTAAATACAAACAACCCAATTCTGACGAATGAATGATACTATCAGGATCACTTTGATCTTTACTTTATAACGTATGAGTGATATGCTTGATTTATAAGTAAGAAGGCGCTTATTTTAAGTTCTTAGTTACAATATATGTGGGTTATCCAAAATGTGATACAACTAATAATTAGGTTGGATTAGTATCAAGTCATTTGATATAATTAATTAAACGGATCGATTGATTTAAAATTGATTAGTATTTTATAGGAACACAAAATAACACAAATTGTCACTCTTATACATGAGACTCACCCATTAGAAATGTGTGTGATATCAAAATCTAAATAATTGTTCATAGCAAAAGTAAAATAAAAAAAATCTAAATAACTCTATAAGGTTACGTACGGTAAATTGTCAGTTTTTTTTTAGTTAAGACAACTTATTCACATTTGTAATTTTTTTTAATTTCAATTTTCTTATATAAAATCAATGACTTATTAGCTTGTTAATTGTGATGCACTGAAACTTTGTTCAAGAAACAACTTTTGTTTTTGTTTTGCTACCCACCCATAGAGGGTGAAGTGTGCTACTAACCCGAGAGCTTAGGGTGTGCTTAGAATGACCTCACCATATATTATGGTGGTGAACAGACACAGATCACCTCGTCCACCTGACTTAACATTCCTCATCGAATTGAAAAATAATTGGGTATAACCGATACACCACCACGTTGTGTAACTAATTCAACGTGTAAGGGTATTATTGGACAGCATGTAAAGGTATTATTGGACAACATTTTTATATGTGTATGATATAATATTAATATCATCCACTCATATTATGACACTGTGTATCGGTTACACTGAAAATCATTCAACTAATCACTTTAATATCCATATCCTGCTTAATTACAACCACACGCTATTAATCTCGACTTTTTTTATTATTAAGAAGTGCTTTTATCTTGTTAAGCCAAATTTGACCTCTATCTTGTTGGGTGTATTGTAGTGGATAAAGATTCGGACAGGTTTGCCATTACCATCCTTGTCGGAAATGTTTTTGCAAATAGTGGTGTATTTTGTTATAGAGGATTTTTCAAGTTATTGGGTCCATCGGATGCTCCACTTTAAATGGGCCTACAAGAATATCCACCGGGTCCACCATGAATATAGTGCTCCAATTGGGCTTGCAGCACCATATGCCCATTGGGCTGAGATTTTGATCCTGGGCATTCCATCATTTCTCGGACCAGCATTGGTTCCTGGCCACATCATCACATATTGGTTGTGGTTCATTTTGCGGCAAATGGAGGCCATCGAAACTCATAGCGGGTGAGTGTGTGCACTAACCATCGTCTTTCAGGTGATAATAATAATTTCTTTTTTAACTTTGTTTTTTGAATTGCCATTTAGTTGAAGATTAAACTAGAGCAATCCAAAAATATACTATACCACTGTTTTTTTAATAGGTAAAATTCAACATGATACAAAAGTTTTATTTTTACAACTAACTTTACGTGATGAAATGATGTACATTATTTGATTATTTCTTTTTGATTTAGAGTTGACTCATGCATAAATGACTAAATGTACCTAATTTAGTTTAAATGAAAAATTATGGAAACATTCATGAACAACAAAGATTATAGAATACACCTCTGACAATTCTAATAAAAATTAAGTGAAGATAATTTTATGTGATAAATTCAACATGATTATTAATAGAATCTGACGCTATATGTAGGTTAAACCGGTTTAAAATTACAATGAGTCAAAATAAACAGTATTTAAATTGAAATTCTTGGCAGTTGACATCTACCAGACTACTAGATTTATGTCTAAATCTTGGCTTGAAGACTTTGCAACCCCTACCCTCTCCTACTATATAAGGCTAAGATAGCCTAATAGGCTGACTTAATAACTGTTTGAAGATATTTTGATGACCACAAGCATACATTGAATACTAATTACTATTTAGAGCAAATTACAATTTATAGCCCTCATGTTTGTTTCACAACTTGCACCCTATGGTTTTAATTTTTTTAATTTAGTACCTAACGTTTTAATTTACCTACAATTCACTAGTGCCATATTTTTTATTGTCTAATTATATATTAATTGATGACTTGACAGTTGCAGATCCCACATTTTTGCTAACCTGTAAAGTCAAACGACCTTTATGCATATGCATTTTTAGTACATCAAGTTTGATATGGATTTTGGGAGGTCGTTCAAAAACCAAAAATCCATATCAAATTTCTAAAACACTTATAGGGCAGTCTTAGAGATCGTTTGGCCTTACAAGGTTGTGAATGTAAGTAAATCAAAACGTTAGGTATTAAGTTGAAAAAATTGAAACTATAGGGTGCAAGTTGTAAAACCCCCCAAACGTGAGGGGTGTAAGTTGTATTTATTAGTTTAATTATATTAAATTTTGCTTTGTTAGAAGAAGTATTAAGTTTGAATCTTCCTCTATTCATATTACAATACATAAGTATGAACGTATGTATGTATACCGTACAGGTACAACTTCCCTTGGAGCCCCACAAAATACATCCCATTTTATGGAGGTGCAGAGTACCATGACTTCCATCACTTTGTTGGAGAACAAAGCCAAAGCAACTTTGCATCAGTCTTCACCTATTGCGATTACATCTATGGAACAGACAAGGTTATTCCATTTCTAGCTTTTAGTTATGTCTAATTATATATATGAAAAACTTTAAAAACTAGATCTTGCACTATGGGATGTGAAAGAGCTAGCATTTAATTAACGTCTATGCTCCAGCATTTGAATGTTTTCTCACACCTCGTGATGCAAGATCCTGAATAAGGATGATTGTACACACATATAGAGTAATGAATCTTTTAAAATAGTTTAGTATCTTATATTATTATACTGTCAATATTACTTGTTTAATAGTACAAATTGACAATCTCACAACATATAATATGAACATAAAACACATATGATAATTGTACATGATATATATTTTTTTATTGAAACCAATGCATCATTTGTATAAATCTTCTTCTTCAGGGGTACCGGTATCAAATCTTTTAAAATAGTTTAGTATCTTATATTATTATTATGTCAATATTACTTGTTTAATAGTACAAATTGACAATCTCACAACATATAATATGAACATAAAACACATATGATAATTGTACATGATATATATATTTTTATTGAAACCAATGCATCATTTGTATAAATCTTCTTCTTCAGGGGTACCGGTATCAGAAACAAGTCCTTGAGAAGGTAAGTCTCTAGAACCACTGTGCATGACAAAGTAATAATTCATGGATTCACCACACTCCCTAAAATGTATTACTTGCTTCCTAATCAGTTGAAGGCGAAGCTGAGACATGAGGATGATGCCAAACAAGAAGAGGAGACATATCACATTCCTACCCATAATCTCAAATCTGAGTGATGGACTTGTGGGAATGCATCGACATTAATTATGGACGCAGTGACTTGTTTGGATCCCTAAAGCAGGAGCTAGTCTAATAAATGAATTAATTCTGATTGTAAGAGAATTGAAATATTGGTGCTATTTAGTTATGGAACTTTTGCAAATCGTTAAGTACAAGTACAAGCCTACAATAATGAAGAGAAATTTATAACATTATAGTCAAGTACCTAAACAATCATGTCCCTTAAAAAGAAAAGCAACTGTGTAGCTTAGGTATTGATTTTACGAAGTATATAGGGGAAGGGGAGGAAATGTAAATTTGGAGCTTAATGTAAACACACTTTTTTGTATATGAAGAGACTCAACAAAAGCTCGATCAACCAACGACAAGACAAGACGTTTGATAATTCGGCAAAGTTTATGTTTAATACCATTATCAGTTATGAATGTCAACAATACCATTTCTTGAATTTAATTATGGATGCAGTGACTTGTCTAATAAACGAATTAATTAATTTTGATTGTAAGAGAATTGAAATATTGGTGCTATTTAGTTATGAAACTTTTGCATATCGTTAAGTACAAGTATAAGCCTACAATGATGAAGAGAAATTTATAACATTATAGTCAAGTACCTAAATAATATCTCATGTCCCTTAAAAGAAAAGCAGTTGTAGCTTAGATATTGATTTTGCGAAGTATATAGGGGAAGGGGAGGAAATGTAAATTTGAAGCTTAATGTAAATGCACTTTTTTTAGTTTTTGTATATGAGGAGACTCAACAAAAGCTCGATCAACCAACGACAAGTTTATGTTTAATACTCTGTAAATACCAATTCTAACTACAATTCTAAACACTAATGCTTTCAATGAGTATTAACACTAATGCTTTTAGTGTTTAGAATTGGAAGTTAGAATCAGTATTTGCAGAGTATTAAACATAAACTTATCGTTGGTTGATTGATTGAGCTTTTGTTGAGTCTTCTCATATACAAAAAAGTGCGTTTACATTAAGCTCCAAAATATTTTGAGATATTGGTGAAGACTAAATACTTATCCCCAAGCTGCACCTTCTGAAGGCAAGCTTTTAAAAGAGATCTCTTTATCGTTTTACAACAAAGAAGACGATACATCAGACATGGGTAAACTTTTTTAGAGAATGAGGAAAGGTTGCCCGAGATTGATGAGTATTTATATTGATTCAAGTAGGAAGACCGATTAATACGTGCGTAAACTTGTAGAAACTGTTCGTGGATCAGATAAATTTGAAAAGTAAAGGTATATTGCATTGTTCTTTTCTTCTTATGCTTTTTTTTTTTTTTTTTCTTTTGTTCTCATTTGTATAGAGGAGCTATTAATGAAACCTGTTTATCATTTATTCAGCGACAACAAGAGTATAACTACAAGTAATTATCTATGGACTTTCTAACTGTTTTCAAGTAATCATCAGTTTTACATCTATTTTAGGTAATTTCTAACTTTTTGCTCTATTTTTCAGGTGGTATAATGTAAACGCACTTTTTTGTATATGAGAAGACTCAACAAAATCTCAATCAACCAACGACAAGTTTATGTTTAATACTCTGCAAATACCAATTCTAACTACTAATTCTAAACACTAAAAGCATTAGTATTTAATACTCACTGAAAGCATTAGTGTTAAGAATTGGTAGTTAGAATCGGTATTTGCAGAGTATTAAACATAAACTTGTCGTTGGTTGATTGAGCTTTTGTTGAGTCTTCTCATATACAAAAAAGTGTGTTCACATTAAGCTCCAAAATATTTTGAGATATTGGTGAAAACTGAATACTTATCCCCAAGCTGCACCTTCTGAAGGCATGCTTTTAAAAGAGATCTCTTTATCGTTTTACATTAAAGAAAACGATACATCAGACATGGGTGAACTTTTTGAGGGGATAAGGAAAGGTTGCCCGGGATTGATGAGTATTTATATTGATTCAAGTAGGAACACCGATTAGTACGTGCGTAAACTTGTAGAAACTGTTCGTGGATCAGATAAATTTGAAAAGTCAAGGTATGTTGCATTCTTCTTTTCTTCTTATGTTTTTTTTTTTTTTCCTTTTGTTCTCATTTGTATAGAGTAGCTACTAATGAAACCTGTTTATCATTTACTCAACGACAACAAAAGTATAACTACAAGTAATTATCTATGGACTTTCTAACTGTTTTCAAGTAATCATCAATTTTACATCTATTTTAGGCAATTTCTAACTTTTTGCTCTATTTTTTAGGTGGTATAATGTAAACGCACTTTTTTGTATATGAGTAGACTCAACAAAAGCTCGATCAACCAACGACAAGTTTATGTTTAATACTCTACAAATACCGATTCTAACTACCAATTCTAAACACTAAAAGCATTAGTGTTTAATACTCACTGAAAGCATTAGTGTTTAGAATTGGTAGTTAGAATCGGTATTTGTAGAGTATTAAACATAAACTTGTCGTTGGTTGATCGAGCTTTTGTTGAGTCTCCTCATATACAAAAAAGTGTGTTCACATTAAGCTCCAAATTTACATTTCCTCCCCTTCCCCTATATACTTCGCAAAATCAATACCTGAGCTATAGTTGCTTTTCTTTTAAGGGAAATAATTGTTTAGGTACTTGACTACAATGTTATAAATTTCTCTTCATTATTGTAGGCTTGTACTTGTACTTAACGATATGCGAAAGTTTCATAACTAAATAGCACCAATATTTCAATTCTCTTACAATCAAAATTAATTCATTTATTTATTAGACAAGTCACTACGTCCATAATTAAATTCAAGAAATGGTATTGTTGACATTCATAATTGATAATGGTATTAAACATAAACTTTGCCGAATTATCAAACGTCTTGCCTTGTCGTTGGTTGATCGAGCTTTTGTTGAGTCTCCTCATATACAAAAAAGTGCGTTTACATTAAGCTCCAAATTTACATTTCTTCCCCTTCCCCTATATACTTCGCAAAATCAATACCCAAGCTACAATTGCTTTTCTTTGAAGGGACATGAGATATTGTTTAGGTACTTGACTATAATGTTATAAATTTCTCTTCATTATTGCAGGCTTGTACTTGTACTTAACAATATGCAAAAATTCCATAGCTAAATAACACCAATATTTCAATTCTCTTACAATCAAAATTAATTCATTCATTTATTAGGAAGTCACTGCATCCATAATTAATGTTGATGCATTCCCACAAGTCCATCACTCAGATTTGAGATTATGGGTAAGAATGTGATATGTCTCCTCTTCTTGTTTGCCTTCATCCTCATTTCTCAACTTCGCCTTCAACTGATTAGGAAGCAAGTATACATTTAGGGAGTGTGGTGAATCCATAAATTATTACTTGTCATGCACAATGGTTCTAGAGACTTACCTTCTCAAGGACTTGTTTCTGATATCGGTAACCCTGAAGAAGAAGATTTAAACAAATGATGCATTACTTTCAATAAAAATATATATATATATATATTTCATGTACAATTATCATATGTGTTTTATGTTCAGATTATATGTTGTTAGATTGACAATTTGTACTATTAAACAGGTAATTAATATTGACATTATAACAATATAAGATACTAAACTATCTTAAAAGATTCATTCCTCTATATGTGTGTGTACGTACAATCATCTTCATTGAGGATCTTGCATCACGCGATGTGAGAAAACGTTCGAATGCTGGAGCATAGGCATTAATTAAATGCTAGCTCTTTCACATCCCATAGTGCAAGATTTCGTTTTTAAAGTTTTTCATATATATAATTAGACATAACTAAAAGCTAGAAATGAAATTAATAACCTTGTCTGTTCCATAGATGTAATCGCAATAGGTGAAGACTGATGAAAAGTTGCTTTGGATTTGTTCTCCAACAAAGTGATGGAAGTCATGGTACTCTGCACCTCCATAAAATGGGATGTATTTTGTGGGGCTCTAAGGGAAGTTGTACCTATATGGTATACATACATAGAGGTTATTCGGCCTTACAGGTTGGCAAAAATGTGGGATCTGCAACTGTCGACTCATCAATTAATATATAATTAGACAATAAAAAATATGGTACTAGTGAATTGTAGGTAAATCAAAGTGTTAGGTATTAAATTAAAAAAATTGAAATCATAAGATGCAAATTGTGAAATACCCCGAACATGAGGGGTGTAAATTATAATTTGCTCTAAATAGTTAGTACTCAATGTATGCTTGTGGTCATCAAAATATCTTCAAACAGTTATTAAGCCAGCCTATTAGGCTATCTTAGCCTTATATAGTAGGAGAGGCTGGGGGTTGCAAAGTCTTCAAGCCAAGATTTGGACAAGTATAAATCTAGGAGTCTGGTAGATGTCAACTACCAAGAATATCAATTTAAGTACGGTTTATTTTGACTCATTGTAATTTTTAAACCGGTTTAATCTACATATAGCGTCAGATTCTATTAATAATCATTGAATTTATCATGTTCAAATTATCTTCACTTAATTTTTATTGGAATTGTTGGGTGTATTCAATAATCTTTGTTGTTCGGGAATGTTTCTATAATTTTTCATTTAAATGAAATTAGGTACATTTAGTCATTTATGCATGAGTCAACCCCAAAGAATAAAATTTCGGGTTTCGAGAAAATTTTGATGGAAATTTCGAAGATTTTTAAATTTCGACAAAAATTAGACGAAAACGATGAAAATTGCTATCAAAATACGGAAATTTTGAATAAAACTTTATTATATGTTTATTTAACATATTATCTCCTACATTGATAAAAAACATTAAAAAAACCAAATTATATGATAGGTTTCATGTGATATGTGATGAATATAATGCGCGCTGGAGATAAATACTGTTAAAAAAATGCTTCACTAATTAATAATTACATAAATTTTATTGAACAAATACCTCAATTGTATAATTATTTAATTGTTAATGGACTAATTGAAGAATTTGTATCATTTGTATTACATTAATATTAAGAGGGTATAATTTGCATAATTTGTTCATACTCTATAATTTGTATAATTTGTATAATTTGCAAAAACAAACATAATTAATAACAAATGATGTTTAATTGTTCATAGACTAATTGTATATTTGCAAAGACATACATAATTTGTCCATACTCTATCATTTGTATAATTTGCCCAAACTCTAAATTATAATTTGTATAATTTTTTCATACAATATGGACCGTACTCTATCTGTATTCCATACAAGAATAAATCATCATACTCTACTTTTGTTCATAATTAATTTGTGATTCGGTCCACATCTAATCATGTCAGTATATTTTATTCAAAAACAAAGTACATGACAAAATGTAAAAAAATAAAAAAATTACAAGTTATTTGTAGTGGTTCAATTCGTTTTATAACAGTAGGCTTATATTAATTAGGAAAATTAATAAAATACTAAATACAACGTTTTTTGTACTGATTAATATATTACAAATCTCTATTCATAGGTAATTTGATATATGAATCGTTACATCTCCAAAATAATTCTCAAATTTATTCTTCTGTGGAAGACAGATTCATAGCATAATTTCTATTTGGTTTTTGTTTTTTAATATAGGTGTTTTTACTTTATTTCCTTAATGATTGATTGATTTCCTCATCTTAATTTGCTGCAATATTTTGAATTTTTTATAAATTTCTTTAATGATTGTTGACTTCACCAATTGTTTTTTTTGTTTTTTGTTCAGTGATGGTTTAAACCCTTACCATGTTTTTATTTTGCTTATNAGTACAGCTCTGCAACTCTATCTTCTCTTTCTGCTTTCTCTCGGTTTCTTCTCTGTCCGACCATGGATAGCCATGAAAACACCCCAGAAACTCTCCCTTCCTCCTCCTTCATCTTCCCTTATGACTAAAAACCCAAAAAACAGACCAGGATCCGAAATCCCAAAAAAATTTCGAAATTTCACTCCTTGGTCAACTCCAAATAAAAAAATAATAATCAGATAATATACATCATTTCAACATGTAAAGTTAGTTGTAAAAATTAAACTATTTGTATCACATTGAATTTTACCTATTAAAAAACAGTGGTATAGTATATTTTGGATTACTCTAGTTTAATTTTCAACTAAATGGCAATTCAAAAAACAAAGTTAAAAAATAAATTATTATTATCACCTGAAAGACGATGGTTAGTGCACGCACTCACCCGCTATGAGTTTCGATGGCCTCCATTTGCCGCAAAATGAGCAACATCCAATATGTGATGATGTGGCCAGGAACCAATGTTGGTCCTAGAAATGACGGAATGCCCAGGATCAAAATCTCGGCCCAATGGGCATATGGTGCTGCAAGCCCAATTGGAGCACTATATTCATGGTGGACCCGATGGATATTCTCGTAGCCCATTTAAAGTGGAGCATCCGGTGGACCCAATAACTTGAAAAATCCTCTATAACAAAATACACCACTATTTGCAAAAACACTTTAGACAAAGAGGGTAATGGCAAACCTGTCCGAATCTTTATCCACTACAATACACCCAACAAGATTAAGGTTAAATTTGGTTTAACAAGATAAAAGCACTTCTTAAATTAAAAAAAAAAAAGTCGAGATTAGTATATGTGCTTGTAATTAAGCAGAACATTAAAATGATTAGTTGTATGGTTTTCAGTGTAACCGATACACAGTCATAATATAGGTGAATGATATTAATACTATACCATACAGATAAACATATCGTCCAACAATATTCTTACACGTTGGATTAGTTACACAACATGTCGGTGTATCGATTAAATCCAATTATTTTTCAGCTGGCCGGATTAGGAACATTAAGTCAGATGAACGAGGTGATCTTTGTCTGTTCACCACCATAACAGTGAGGTCACTCTAAGCACGCCCTAAGCTCTCAGGTTAGTAGTTAGGGCACTCCACCCTCTATGGGTGGGTAGCAAAACAAACACAAAAGTTGTTTCTTGAACAAAGCATATGAGGCACTGAAAGCAAAGAACCCCGTATTTGTGCCCAAAATTGCCCCAGATTCAACAGCGAAGAAATTTGATCAACGCAATGAGGAACCAGGAAAGAGTACATCGAGCAGTGGATCAAAAGTGAAAGTTATTATACAGGAGAAGGTGCAAGGCCAGAAAAACAGTATTCCAGGTTCAATTACAAAAAATTCTGATAAATCTAAAGTGGAGCCAGCAGAGGCCATGGGTGTATCCAGCAATGGACTAAAAAGGAACATTGTTATGGGAAAGGTGCAAGGCCAACAACAGAACCCAAATGAAGTTCCAAGGATGAAGAATAGCCCTTGGAGGTGCAATGTTTGTAATTTTCGCTTCACTGGTGAGATTAACATGGCATCTCATCTCAAAAGAAGGAAGCATAAGGAGAAGGTGCAAGAAGTTATACGTACGGAAGAATGATCCCCTGGGCCTAAACCCTCTATGGTGCAAAATTTGTAAGGTAAGCTGCAAGAGTGACATTGACATGGCATCTCATCTTAGTGGAAGGAAGCACTTGGATAACCCTCTATGGTGTCAAATTTGTAATGCAACCTGCAGTAGTGATTTTGACATGGCATCTCATCTTAATGGAAGGCAGCACATGGATAATTTATCAGGCTGGAATGTAGGTTGTTGAATGTTGACTGTGGAGAGAGAATTTTGGTGGCTCACGTTACTTCTAAAGATACTTTTTTTGCTAAAAGAAAAAATGAAAAATGTTCTAATGTATGTTCTGTTTTTTCTTCCCTCTAGGCAACAGAAAGTACGCCGTCCATAGTAAATATACAAGTTTCAATGAAAATTTTGAGTGGAATGTAGCAAAGAAACTTAACTAATTGATAGATTCTTTAAATGTCCTTAATTATAAATTTATAAGTCAAGACTTTTTCTTTTACCAGGAATTATAAATCAAACTTAACTATAGAGACCTAATTAAAAAAATGAAACTATGAAAATCTATTGAAAAAACACTCAAATTGATCATTTTTCCGAAGTTTCAATTGACTTCTGCAAGTATGGGCTTCAATATGTGAAAGAAGAAAGATGATCTAAAAAATACTTCAGGGTATCTTTTTTTTCTTGGTTCAAAATTGGTTGCTTGGTCTTCAAAGAAGCAAAAAACGATCGATTGCATTATCGTCTGCAGAAGCAGATTACATAGCAGTATTGGAAGCAGTTTGTGAAGGTATTTGGCTGAGGAGAATTCTTACATATTTTCAGCAAGAAGTCAAGGTTTCAACAACCATTTACTGCAATCGCCATGACCAAAATCCTGTGTTTCACAGCAGGACAAAGCACATAGACCTGTGCTATCATTCATAAATGTGTGTAAATTTCTGTATTTTTTTTTTTTTATATGTGCATTGAAAGGGATTGCTGCAATGTTGGCTACTTTTCTCCTAAACCAGCAACATGAGTTAGTGACCAGGGAAGAATCCAAGCAGAGGATCCACTTCCCAATTTTTTATAGTGTCTGAGTGCACTGACCAGAGTACATTTTTGGGTAAAAGTCCAACCAATCTAGTTTGTGTTTATCTTATTTAAAATTTAATAATATTAGAGATCTGGTATCATATTTTACTTAACAATAATGTTAGTTATCCCACATTTTTTCTCTTACATTTGTATCTCATATGATGTGTCATTATTTTACTGGAAGGGTATTTCTTTTTTCTTTTTTAAGTTTTATTTTTTAATTTTTAGTGTCCAATCTATGAATGCCATGTAAAATGATATGAAATCATGATATAAAAATGTGGTAAGTGTATCAATACTGTTTACTTAATTACCACTTCAAATCTGATCCATTGGTAGTAAGTTGAGATGATAATTGCTGAAGGCGACCCCTTGGAGACTTGTTTTATTTTATTTGGTCAAGCGGAGACATACTTTTCAAAGTTTCAACCTCTCCACTGTACAATCCAGTTTTGGTTTCTTTCACTCGGTCTTCTGCAAAGTCTTTCAAATTCCAATCCCAAAAGAGACAGAGGAGGAACCATAAAGAAGACGCAGAAAGGTGATCTAGAAAATAGTCTTTAAACGGTGATCTAGAAAATAAACCATATAGCTTAATCAATAATATTGTCACAGGCTAAAAAATCTTTAAAGGGTGACTATTTATTTTCCGAAAATATATTGGCATGGTTATTTGGGCTTCCGATCAATGATAACGGCAACCGTTTTCGACGCCAATAGTGGCGGCACAGTTTGGTTGTTACGCCGAAATCAATATTGCACAAGTAACCACCGAACCAATCAGTTCGGATAGGGTCGGCAGTCCATATTTTCATTCGTCGGCAAAAAAAACCCAGCCTTACATGTGAGAGACAAAGAGCCAAAGTGAGAAGGAGAGAGTGATGAGAGAGAAAGAAAGAGAAAAGGAAGAAAGTCAGTCACATGAGAGTAGGAGGTGTAAACATATAATAAATTGTCCTTCCGCTTAATATTCATAGTAACTGTTTTTCACTTACGGATCTTGTAACTAATTTTGGGTAATGAAATAGTAGATATGGGTGATGTTTTAAGTTAATAACAATATGCACCATTAAATAATTAATCTAAGAATTCTATAAAACTGTTCCTTGCAAGTCATTTGGTTGTTTTTAAAACAAAAGAAGTTATAAAAATAAATCACCGTTGCAATTTTTTGCAATAATAAATGTGGAGAAAAAAAAATTATATAAACTAAGCTGAGTCATGTATATGTAATACAAAATAATTGGGTTTGAATGAACTCAATCTAAAAAAAAGAACACAAGCGCGCAATATTAATAACTTAAATTCAAAAGAAAAATAAACTCGTATTCACCCATAACCATAAAGATTAAGTATCTAAATGATATATTACCGAAAGTATCTAATATTCATGCTAAGAATAGAATAGAAGAGAAGAAAAAGTGTTTTTACAAACTACACATGCTCAACACATTAATTTTTAGAACAATAGAACGGTATTCTATAACTTGTATTGAATTTTTTTTTTCAAAACTTTGCAGGGGCCATGGCCCCACTTAGTCCCTTATATGTTCCCCCCCTAGGCCTATAGAATTTGTGAAGCAGCTCTCTAGTGCATATTGACAACTAGGTCAGATCAGGAGGTCCATGCCATGCATTAGCTCGATATGCGCCTACAAGATCCCTTTATGATGCATGGAGGGATGGGGCAGCCCACAGTTTTACCTTCTTATCGGTACTTGACGTTGCCAAAACCAATACATTCTTATTATCACCTGTGGAGAGGAGAATGATGAAACAATATTATTATCTTCGAACCAACAATAAAAAGCAATGATTAATGTGAACTACAGACACATGGCACACATCTGGAGAAAATAGCTCCGGATTAAGTTTAACCAAAGCTACTTCCAGCCAAAATGTTTTTAGTCTTGATAATCCAAACTCTCCACCTAATCACCAATATTATCCTTGGTATGTATAATTGGATTGTCCTAGTTGAATGGCATATATTTACACCTTTTAAAATAATTTCCATTAACACAATTGTCAATTGATCTTTAAATTGTCCCCAACACTTTTAAGAAACAGAATGTACTAAAGCATATTCACAGGCTGCTAGATACACTGGGATTTTATATGGATAAATTATTCAGGTTAGCCACAGACTTCTCAGTTGGGGGTTCTCTAAGTAGGAAATTTATCATGCTTCTGGTGTGCCAAAGTCGTCAACAGTGATGTGGCTACGACATCTTGATATGAGGAGTTCAGCCATTGAAATGAAAAATATACCCAATTATTTTAAAATATTCAAAGTAAGCGATTTACCCATTGGAACAGTCTTGGGTGCCCATGAAATGCATGTGATATCACCTGCATGAAAAGGACAAAGATTCACAATGAGACTATTTCAGGGTTAATAATCCATCAATCCAATGCTCAATGGCAAACTGAAATAGCGGTTAAGATGAAAGAAATCATAACCCCCTCCCTCCTCATCTGACCAAAGTAACGCGTAAGATCAACTTGAATCTTCAGTATATATTATATGTCTTGCTCACCAAAGCATAAAGTACTTGTCACGAGTAGAGCAGTTTCTTATGATCATCTTGTGCTCAATCAAACATTAAACCTAAATGATCAAATCCTTCTCTCTTGAAGAATTGGGTTCATATTCATCCACAGAATATGAACACAAGCAACTTGACTAGGCCATAGGAACTATCATACATGTGGTGTAGAAAATAGAAGCTAATTTTCAATCATAAGCTAGCTAACAGGGTATTAAAGAACCAAGAAAAACATGGAAATGATAATAAAGGAAAAAAAAAAAAAAATAAACTCTGATGCTCAAGCATACCATCATGGGCTTTGTCAGCTGTGTCCAGAACCTTTCCAGTTTCAACACATAACCACTGCAATGTTGAGCCATGGGTTGCTGCCAATACTTTTCCATCAGGAGATAAACTAAGACGATCATAGTGCAAAGCAGCGCCATTTAAGTCGAGTGGAATCGGAAACACCTTCAGAGTTTTTGGATCCTCGTCGAGATGGTACCGAACTTTGAGAGAGCAGATAATAAGAAGGTTAGTAGGGGAAATTAAAAATACAAAACAAGATAACAGAAACAAAAGAAACCCATAAATGTGATCAATTTTTGTATGAGCCATGCAGAGTAATTTCATTTAACAGAAAATTGTTTCTATCCCAGAACCAAAGAGACAACTGATGCCAATGCACAAGATATATTGTTTTATAAAACAGGCTTACTGTTCAACATACATGGTAGTTGCCAGATTCTTTTATTGAGAACCTAAACTATAACCATTGCAACTACTACTTACTCCCTTCCAAACATAGTTCATTTATGACCTATAACTACAGAAACAAAAAAAGGAAATTATGACCCTACATGAAAGCATGATCCATATACTAATTAGAAGAAATAAATTTCCAGAATATTCTAATAATCATAACTATATGATCATATTTAAGGATCACAATTATTGTTTCTATCAATGGAAGTGCTATCACTTGATTTGAGCACATGGCAGAAAGAGACTGGTGCAAGAGAATGACTCAAGATTCATTTTTTGACTTACTATTGCCAATATGTCTATAAGACAGTTGATATATAATCCATGAGTTAGACATAGATTACATGGGTGCATAAGTTTGTCTGTGCTTCTTGGGAGGGGGCTGTTATTATCCGTTTGTACATGACAAAAGACGAAAAAAATACATAACAAAACCTTCTTCTTCCGTTATACATACCATTGATATTCCAAATTCTTATAGAACCATCTTTGGATGCTGTGATGATTTGTTCTGAGTTTGGAGTAAAGCATAACCAAGTTACTGCACTCTGAAAAACAACCAAAAGATTTGAGATATAGCAAATACAATTCAAGCATCAGCCAAGGAATTGCTGACAAAAGAACCAAAATCACAATCTTCAGAGGCTGCTAAAAAGAGTTCAGTGATACCAATGATTAAAAAAATAGGGAAAAGACACAAATAAACATATAAATTAAAGCAAGATGACGTACTTTTAAAGACAAATTCTGGCCATTAAAAAAAGAGCAAAGAAACAAAAACAGTAAACGCATGTACCATAGCACTCAAGCTAAGCTGCAATTTGTTTCATAATTTGTAATATGTATGTCAATAGGACAAGCCTACTAAACAATGAACTTTTATTTTGGCCAACACTAAACATTGAACTTGACCTCATCAACATCTGCTGTTCTAAAGTTAATTTTAAACCTCAACAAGCTTCCTGATATAAAAAGGCAGGATGAAAACTTACAAAAAATTAATAGAGCTGACAGAGAGGCTTCACAAAGACATGCATGAGATAATATTATGCAATTGTACTAAAAACATATAACCTTATGCCCTTTAAGTTGCATAGCTTTTGAGACCTCCTTGACTGAACCATCCTTTGAATATACGATCTCCCACACCTGCCAAGAAAAGTCCGTGAATTAACAAGTGCAGTTTAAATATATGGCATAAAGCACCTTGTTCCTTTAACATTCCAAGCAAACACCGAAGTCAATTATGGTATCCAGAAAGTTACTAATGAAGACACAGGTACGATAACTGATAAGTATGCATTATATAAGAAGAATCAAGTTACTAAGGAAAATGATTACGGATTTCAAATTTGCAAGGTATTTACTTTTGCATCCACATATGATGAGGATACCTGGCACAGTTATGTGTCTTTATAACTGAACTTGATGCCATATCAACTTAACCCATGGACTTCTATAAAGGATTTGTGTGTAGCAGAAGTTTTTCAAACAGCTCCTTTGCACATGTCCAACACATAGGAGTATAGGACTACATGCATATATAATAAAAGTATCTAGATCCGCATAATCGTATGTGTCATCATGCTTGCAAGAAACTGTTGCAATTAGCATGCATGTCCTTCTCTTGTGATCAAAGTAAACACTTTTTTTTTTTTTTAAATAAGTAATCAATTGAATGATGAAGTGCATCTGAAACCCATAATGAACACGATGACACAACCCTTAACATGAAACTTAAATAACTCTTAAAACATGGAACTTCTATTAATTTGGAAGTTCCTTAAATAACCCATATTGCTGGTGGACTTTCATACAGCCAACAGACAGATTAGAGATAATTACCTTCACATCTGCAGTAAAAGCTGCAGCAGCAATGAAACGCCCATTTGGTGATATAGCAGCCATGTTGTTTTTCAACTGATTTGTGTCAACATGCCCTAAGCTCTTGCCAGTTTTACCATGCCAAAGTATGATGTCGGTCCCTAAAGTGTAAAAATAAAAAATAAATAAGAACCACAAGAATGGGCATGAAAGTAGAAACATGTCGAATAAAAGACATGCATGCAATTTCTAACGTAGGATAAAAAACAAAAAGATACCTTCAGAACAAGAAGCAATAATTGTACTCCCATCAGCACTGCCATAACTCGCAGTGGTCCCAGATAGGGTAAGAATACCTAATTTCTCATGAACTTTGTGATGTTCCCACTTGATTTCAGGGAGAGGAAGCTTGGATTGCTGCTTATCATTGGAAGAATTGGGTTTTTCCTCCCCATACATGTACAAAGAAGAACCGGACAAAGGTGATTGAGAAGCCACAACTATAGATGATGCATCATCAGAAAACGAAACTGCTACTGGATGACCTCCAGCAGGCAAACTAATTCTCAGAAACCTGCGGAAAAGTTGCAGAATTTGAGAAATGCAAAGCAACAAAAAGCATGAGCATAACTGACACTCTAGCATTATCTAGTAAGTCGTAATGCATCGAGAATACTTGAAATTCATACTTGAAACTTTTACTCGAAGCATCATCCAACTTGAATACCCTGACCACTCCATCCGCACAAGCTGTTTGCAAAAGTAAGAAATCATGAGTACATTGAGATATAAGATGAGTCGTGATCAAAGTCAATAAGTCATCCACCACCGTATGCAAGTTATAAAGTGTCAAACTTTTGCAAATTGATTGACTTTCCATATGATACAAATATACGTCAGCTCACAATCATAAAAGTTCTCTATTGTTTGACTTCGTAATCGATTCATGAGCATTCAGTCTAATATTAAATAATTTCTAATGGCTCCTCTAAAGACAAATATTGGCGGCATTAAGCTCAGAGTAGATTACCTGTTGCCAAACTCCGGCTGTCCGAAGAAAAACACAGGCCAGTGACCGCGTCTCCATGACCTTTCAAGGTATTCACATCCAACGGATGATGTTTCTTGTTTTGATCCTACATTTCATGATCCAACAGAATCGAATTAAAATCAAATTCAATTAGTAAAAAAGTTGTTTTCTTTTAACTAAGAACAAATTAGTGTTCCATATACACATAGATACTGAGTAACATGCAACTCAAGCAAACGGAAAATGATGCATTTTCTCTCGAATTCTCAGCAGCCAAACACAGAATTCAGTACAGAAACTTAAAAAACGATTCGTCTAAGATTGAAGAGTTGGCGTTACCTTATCAGAGGCGTGAGAGTGAGGTTTGGCGTGGAACTTCTTATTCTGGGGAGGCTTGGAGGGGTGCTTTTTGGGATCCGACTGGAGCTCCGGTTTGGAAATGGACTGGACTTCGGAGCTCCGTTTGCTGAAGTAGCTTCCGAAGAAGGCGAGGGCGATGACGGCGCCGATGAGCACTGAAACCATCGCAATTGGAATAAGCGGATCCATTGGTAACCGGAGAGGATTGGGGAGTGAGGGTTTGGATACGGTGACGATGATCAGAATGTGTATGGGGAAATGGAAAAATGAGAGAGAGAGAGAGAGAGAAGTTTTACAGATTGAGAAGTAGATTTTAGAAAAATGAAAAAAGGTTTTTTCTTTTTTTAATTGAATGAAAAATGGGGTTTTTGTTGAAAAATTAACTCTATTTATATCCAAAGATTTGTTTGGCATACTCTACTTATCATTTTCCAATTTAAGTTTTTAATTCTAATTTCATCTATTGAAAAATCAAAACACAAAACTTAATAATCCTCCACTCTTTTATCTTCTTTTTACCCAAAATTAAAATGGTAAAAATTTTACATCATCATCATCTAAAAATTTACATTTAAATTTCTTCCATTAATGTAATAAAGTATTCACAAGCGCTCAAAGTACGTGCTTAGGAAAATATTCTTCTCTTTTCAATTCCCTCCCTTTCTCTACATTCTTTTTATTCTAATTATATTTTTAAGAATCAAAGTTATATTTCTATTTTTGTCAACAATCAAAGTTATATTTCATGATTGTTATCAAAGAATGTTTTTTACTTTGATAACAAGAAAAATCTCCGTCATTAATTCCTCAATTTCTTACTAAGTACACATTAAGATAAATCTACAATCATGTGTAAACACCTATCAAGTAAACTTCTAAACATGTCAGATGACATTTAAGTATTTCTTGGTAATCTTGATAAGAACATTAATGAGCTGAAATTGAAGCCATCAAAACAAACTTATATCCGGGGTGACTTATTTGACTTGTTATAGACAGCAGGGTGGAGCAAGAAGTGAAATCTAAACACTTATGATTAATAATAAAGAGTATTTGTTTTCTCTTTTATTTATGTATCTTTAATCAAAATGAGAATGAAACAGATTCCTATTTAAATTTTAATTAAATTTCACATCTGAAATAGAATTGAAACTAATATACCCTCATGGCTCATCAACAAGGTATTCAAATCATTGTACGCATGCCAGCTCGAACCAAAGTTAATTGACCTTATGAATGAGTTATGGAACAGAACATGGTAAAAGTTTAGTTTACCATACAATATAGTTGTTGAGGCCCTTTGCCTCCTTGGGTAATTTTGGTAAACTAAACTTTTTCCATGTCTGTTCTGTCCCATTTTCCATTACCCCCAACTGCCAAGAGGTAAATTGCATTGCATCCTATGGTACTCTAAAACAAAACTTCACCTCTAGAGCGAGTGATTACAAAAATTCATTACCATTACCAATGAGGTAGTTTGAAAAGATAATAATTGATATCACAAAAATCTGAAACACCCATATTTCAATCAGGTGCAGACAAGAACAGAATGAACTCCTTCAAAATCTTTATATATAACACAATGAGCTGATTCAATTCCAATGCAGCATCCTAATGGCCCCTTAATATTTGGAAGCCACCACGCCTTTCTGATATGAACAGCGATTACTGGCTGAATCATCACAAAACTGGTTCTTCTATGTAATTGGTACACAACCATCCTTCAACAGGTGGTGAATCTGCAGAAAAAAAAAAAAAAAAAAAAAAAAAAAAAAATTCCCACTTTTTTCTTTCT
>QANW01000555.1:351674-386702 GCA_003254865.1 Dryas drummondii
AAAAAAAAAAAAAAAAAAAAAAAAAGCAACATTGTCACTGTTTTCCTTCTCAATCAACACAGCATCATAATTTTTATGCTCAAACTATGCATAGTTAAAGTTAACCAAGATGGCCAACCTGCTTACAAATAGCAAAGGTGCATTTGGGCATCCACTGACACTGTAACTTAGATTTTAAGGCCATCAAAATGATAGTTGTTTTTCTGACAGCAGCTTCAGTTTCTGCAACATACAGAATAATCATGAGCAACTATATAAAACACTTGCAACTCTTATGAATATGTTGTGCAATCTTTATTCTTCGGAAGATGCTATAGTGCCCAACTTTTTCCCCAACTCTCTCACATGAAGTGGGTCTTATGTGTGTCCCGCAAAACCATGGCCCCACCTCATGCGAGGGAGTTGCAAAAAACTTTGGGAAATGAGTTAGGTTCTAAAGCATTTTCCAGGTTTCCTTATTCTTATGAGTCCTATCTGGACTGCAGAAGTAGTGCTTGATGTGATTCCAGAAAGGAAATGATGAATAGTATATGCATTATATACCGTAATATACTGTGGGGGTTCTTGGAGATTAGTAGTACCCAGGATAACTTCCCTTCTCAATTTTGATGTCAGCTTGTGACAAACTCGTAGCTGATGATAGCATCAAGATAAAACCATGAGAGAGATCTAAAAGCACCTATGCTGCACTTATAGAAACCAAGCAGAAAAGCTTTTCACAAAATCTACCTCAGAGCGAGTTGCCCCACCAATCATAAATACAAAAATACGTCGCCCCATCTTCTTGTAATCAGTAGATGCACCTCTCAAAGTCGAGTCACTACAAAAGGTAGCAGAAGAGCAATAATTAGTTGATATCAGCAGTTCAAAGTTGCCATATTCACATCTTCCAAAAAACCAAAAAAAACTTTTGAAGTGCTATTAACAACAAAAAATTAGAACCAGATAATATAAATCTTGTTTCAGATATATTACAAAAAAATGCTGGAGTGACATGGGATATGACCATATCTAGCATAATCTCAGAAGATTAAATCCAACAGATGCCCTCCCCTTCACATTCAAGTAGGGAATGAGCACATTAACCCCAACTAGATGTAGGCACTGTGAGGCTACCTAGAATTTCCATCATCAGAATGCTTCCGTGCCCAATTTGCAGTTCGCCTTGATCTCATTGAATGAGGAGCAGTGGTAGATTGACTTGTCTGTGCTGATGAACTATGGCTGGCTCTCTGGCTGCCCCCTTTGGGATTTGCACTAGGTTCATTTATACATGAATACTCATTCTTTGGTAATTCACCTTTGTTAAGATTTTCAATGAGCTCCTGCAACAAAATCATGTAATCAGATACTGCTCATTAGATGCATCATAAATTCAATCTAAACTAAGTCAACTTCAAATTTGTCCATGTTTTGGAAATAAATTTTTCCATCTATTTCCGTCAGGCTCATGTATATATATGTATAGGATAATTCTCTAATGAGGATGCCCTTAATTTAAGAAAAGTAAGGGCACCATTGTGGAACCATCCCAACAATATATTTTAATAATCTGAACCATTGTGGAGAGGTCTGCATGATGTTCAAGTGTATGTACCTCCATCATGGGATAGAATCGAAATAGTTGCCATGTTTCTTCCTCTTCACCGGTCCGATCCTTTCTCGCTGCCTGCTTTGTCTGATTTTAAAACAAGAATATTTGTAAACTGTATCAGCCTTACTTTGTCAGCTGCTTGTTTTCTGAAACAGGAAACTACACCAATCATCTTCAATAAGCATCTCCACAACTAGATGTGCTCACCTTTGCGTTATTAAACTTCAGCGAGAAGCTACCAGATGTCTTTTTGGCAACTGATGATCCCCCAAGCAATCGCATGTTAGTCACAACCTTCATGTCCTCATGTGATAATTTTGCCAACTAAGTAAAATATACAAAAGCAAATAACATAACTCAATTAAACATCAGAACTGAGGAAATATAGTAATTCCCTCATAAAAAATCATGGATTGAATGCTGTAGCTACCTGCATTAGTTTAGTAGCTTTGTCCCCCTCAAACTTCTCAGGATATACAGATGCATAAATCATTAACAAACGCAACTTATTTTCAGGAGTTGCATCCTGCATAAATCGAAGAGTCTCCCATTAAGAGAATTTAGGTATTAATAAGTACTTAGGAGTGAACTACAAGTCCACCCTACATCACCTGATTTGCCCTCAGATAGTTGATGACTTCCTTGGCTCCTGCATCTCCAAACACAAGATCCTGCTCCAGTTGCCCAAGGTCTCGAAGTCCCATTTCCCTGATAACTCTGTTAACTTTCCCTGCAATCTGAGTCGAAACAATCGAGCAAAAACAATCAGCATCACAGCATGCAAGGTTAAAACTACTGATATCATTTTTATGACTCTCTTAAAAGTAAAAGCATAGATATTAAGACACAAAATGCCTCAAAATAATCAAAGCAAACCTCAACATGGAGAGAGAGCTTTTCAACTTGTTCAGTGTATTGTGGCAAAGCTTGAACCATTTTCTGCAAGTCCCGTGTAGATAATTCATTGCCCTCTCTGCATAAAATCAATCTTCTACATTAGAAGTGTATGACAACAATCTTACATGAGCCATAAAAACTTAAAATATGAATATTATCACCATGTTACATGAGATATATGATCAAGATCTATGATATATGATTTACATTTTAAGAACCATAATCACAAGATAGATAGTATAGAAAAAAAAAAAAAAAAAACAAGGGCTGAGTCTGCTGACCACATCCTAATACCTTTTGCGAGCAATGGTAAACCAACAAATTTCTCATGGTAATAATTTATATTGAAGTCCACATGTTGGGTCTTAGTTGTGGGAGGCAACACATGAAAAGGAGTATTAACTATAAAATAATTGTTGGTCCTCATCCTAATAACTTAAACTTTTGAGAACAATAGTAAACCAATAAAGTCATTACGTAATCATAGGGATGATTTGTATTATTTTCTATCAACAATGACTTCTTAACAGAGTACAGATTATTTTCATGGTGTTATGTGGTCTAGATATGCTAGAAACACCATACAACCATGATGTTAAAGGTCTTCAATCAAATTTTAACAATATGAAGTGCAAGATATAGAAGATGATCAAGACAGAATTGGAAATGAGCAGTAATGAAGCATATGAAGGAAGATAAATCACAAGGGAGGTGAATGGATTAATCATATAATACTGGCAATAATACAAAGACAGCATTGATAAAAGAAAACATTTCTACATATGGCAAAAAATTTCCAAAGTGTGCCTATTAGACTAATAGCACCAACCTGGCACTCTGTTGGAGCTGTGCAGCTTTGTTCTTTGATTGAAAGTTGGTAAACTTGTCGTGCAACCGTTCACTAGCCTGATATTTCAGTTAATGGACTATTGTGTTCACACTTATAATAGGATTTGGATTCTCTGCTAGTTTTTCATAGCTAGTTTTAATCCTAACCGTGTAATATAAATCCAAGGCTTTATGTAATTCCATTCACACCAAAAAAGTGCTACGAATCCATTTCATCTTTTGCTCTCTACCCTTGAATAATAAATACATGATTAAGATTAAAAGACTAGCATCACCTAGTAGAGGATCTGGATCCCTTATATTATACTCATGTAAATTAAAAGTTTGAAATCATGAAATATACATCTGCTATGTGTGCATGGCGAAGGTCAAGCCAGACTGGATCATTGTCGTCCAAAATGACCTCCTTTCTCTCAGGATCCCCACCAGTTTTGCTAGGAACCTAATATACAGTATCTGTTATTCTTGTATCTTGGGAGAGAAAAAAATGCAACTAGAGATAAATATCAAAACAAAACAGAAAAGTTATAAAAAGTAACAGCAAGGCATACCTCATGCACATATTTGTTTCCTTCCATATCCAATAAATCGTGACACATAGCATCGTATGTCCATTCATGTATCACAGGAGCAATCTATTCAAACGAGTCCAACACATTCAACAATTCAAAATATAAGAGCATACAGGAAAAGTAAAAAGGGCTGGCCAGTACAGGACAATGAATAATAACCTGATCAATAGATCTATCCAAGATGAGCAGCTCACATGTTTCATCCTGTGGAAAGTTGGGAATAGAAGATTTATATTTTGAAATGAGGTCCCAAACAGCAGCAGCAAGCTTTTTAGGAACTAAATCATGAGGTGTTGTTTCTTCGGAATCGTCCAGTGTCTTGGCAGCACGGTACCGCACAATTGGAAGCTCCTGAGACAATGCAAACTTGTTTAGACATTTTCAGCCAAAAAGAACATTTAAAACTCATTGTTTCCGGAAAAAAAAAAAAAAAAAAGGTAACCAACTATGTCGTTACTATAATTACAGCAGCTAAGTAGAGGTCACATGAAAGATAAGGTATAATCCCAAAAAACATTATAAATTATAAAAATCACACCTTCATTGAAGCAAAAACAGTGGCCAGTCGAGTTGCCATTGTGTTCAAGCAAGCATCGAATTTGCGAGAATTCCCAACCTCACCAAAGAGCTCCTCCAATGCCCTATCTTGATCAGTGGTAAAGGCCTGCATTAAAGGGATCTCAGTGAATAGTGAATTATCATGCATAAACAATGAGAGACCAAATATTATCAACGAGAGACCAAATATTATCAAAAATACCAAATGTTATCATTGTTTATGCATTACCATGCATAAACAATGAGTGACCAAATATTATCAAAAATACCTGACTATCTATAGGAAAGTATTCCAAATTCATCTGCAAATTTCCAAGAAAGAAAAAAGATCAGACAAGAATTTGAATTGAAAATCAAAAGAACCATTATATGTACCGAGCCATAACAAAGGAAAATACCTCTCTCAATGCACCTATGCGGGGTAAAACACTTGTATCGCACTTTATGTGATTTACTAATTCCTTCGGAATAGGTGAACTGAAAAATACAAATGCTCTGAAACCAGGAAATGAAAATGGACAAGAAAACAACAGAAAATCACAATAAGAATAATGCTGTTTTGAACATATAAGTGATACAAGCTAAAATTTGAAAAAACAGGAATCCTTCTCATACTTCCTGTATAAAGGCTCCCTTCCAGACATATCAGACAAGAACATGACAATACTGCATGGTAGTAAAAGATAGGGTTAAAAAATACCCCAAGCAAAAAATGAAATTGTAAAATTTGGATACTTTTGAATAAGCAGGACTAAGGGGCAAAAAAAAAAAAAAAAAAACAGAAAAGATGAGTGAAAAAATTATAACTGAGAAGTATGTGGAATATTGGTTTAACATAATTTTATACAAGTGATTAAGCGAACAATTATCAGGCCAAAAAAAAATATTTTTGAGATTGTAGCAGTATTACACAAAGGCAAATGCTTACAATTTTCCAACAAAGTAAAGATAAATGAACACAATGGGTGGTGACGCTGGAGGTCCAAACATCAAGTAGCTTTTAACTATTCACAATATAAGGTACAAGACACTGGTTTCCTGGCTAGTTCTTACAAATAGCCTTCCAGTCTCATGAAACTTCTCACACCTCTTCTGTTTCATCTGGAAGTTGATAAAGTAAGAAAAAGAATGCAATTGTGAATCCTAAAGTTTATTAAGGAAAATAATTGGTTTATTTATTAATGTGCATTCTTAAGTCTTTGCATGATGGCAAGCACATTGCGCCATAATGAAATCTGATGCTGAGATTTCATGTGTCTCATATTTACAAGATGAGAAATTTACTATAAAACTTGTACTGATAAACATTCTTTAGAAAATTTATTACTACAGATCAACAGTCTTCCATAGTTTTCTGTAGAAGCATAAATAATTATAAGGAAAGAATTAATGATGGTATGTTTTGAGAATACTGTACTTCTCTTTTGATGGCTGGACGAAATAAACAACATCCATGGATGGCAATGGTTCCCTCCTCCGGAAAAGGTCTTCCACCACTGCAATAAAAGAGAATCAGTTTCTAGTAATTCCAACTAATTAACAATAAAAAGCATAACACATCATGACAATATTTAGCAAAAGATGTCTTAGCAGAGATAGTAAACAATGATATATATGTACAACGTAGCCATCTCAGTTGACTCCAACATTTAACTGGTTGCTTGAGAAATGTTGGTGCCAAGGTAGTTTTTGGTTCATTGGAATAATCAATAAGCCCAAGAATAGAATGTACATTCTCCATATTTAAAGTTGTGCTCACATGAAATTTCTTGGTTTGTGATATCTGCCATTTTACATGAATGGGACAGGACTTTCACTGTTACTTTATCCATAATGAACACCTGGGGAAAAAATTTCAAATAAGGATGATTAAAACAACCACAGTATAATAAATTAAAAGTCATTCCACAGTAAATATTTCAAGTTTCACATAACATAGCCAAATAAATAATAATTATAAAATACTACAAAAAAGTAAAAAACATAAGAAGCATAACTTCTTTAAAACAAATTAAAATAAAAACACTGCATTGAACACACCTTCCAAGACTTGGAACCCTCTGTTCTGGTTGATCCAAGCATTTCGTGCAATAACCCTACAAACCCAATCCAAAGATAAAATCATGTGAGTTACAAAACAGGAACCAGAATTCAGAGCCTTAATGCCGTTTGTTTCTCAGCTCATTCAATTTCTCGGGAATCAAACGGAAAAGAAAGAACGCGAACGAATGCAAAAGGATGGTTCTAGAGAGAGAGAGCTTACGGTCGCGGCTGAATTGACGGAAAACCTTGTACTCTGGGGCTCCGCCGTGAGAAGACGAATCAGAATCTGAACACGACATCGTCGTAGCAACAGCAGCAGCAGCAGATTATATGGTTTCAAATTCAACAACAACAAAAAAAAGAATATAAATTGATGAACGATTCAGAATCTGGAGAGAGAGAGAGAGAGAGAGAGAGAGAGAAGAGAGGGTTCAGTTGAGTTCGGGAGGGGAGGGCGAGAAAGGAGCGGGAAAGATGAGAAGATCGTTACAGGGTGCTTGGACGTGTCAAATAGAACGTTAATTTAGTTTATGTTTCACTCTGTACGGACGATCAAAGGCTTCGTTTAATTACTACTAAATTTGCAACGCCACGTCGTTTTCGGCTTCTTTCTTTCAAATTATCCTTGATCATTAAATAATGAAATCAGAAATTGATTTTTAATTTTGCTAAATACAGTTTTATGGGAATTGTGAATTGATTGGTGTGACCTATTATATATACATCTTCCCAGTTCCCACACATTGTGAATTAGCTTTAGATTAAATGTTTAAATATTTTAAGTCTTTATAGTACTTTTAAATTGATTTCAAGTTAAATACTCTAACTTTTACATAAAAAATGTAGAAACAAAAGTTTGATTCTATAACATCTTCTTTTACAAAATTTATTAATGGACAGGATTGGAAGAAGATTCTCACCAGTCCTCTACATTTTTTTGTCTTTGATAATGTGCATACACCCACCCAATGCCCAATACTGAACTTGAAAGTTGAAATCTGAACATTCCCTAGCTATTAATATTAATAGTCTCAAGACTCTCACCATTGCCTAAAGAAAGGGCAAGCTTTTACCTCTTAACACATGAATATTACATATTGACATGCAGTTGCATTCTAGTTTTTGTTGGTCATCACCACTCAATAACCATTCAAATGTGAACCATTTCATTCATACTGAGAGACCCCAAATTTTTTAGTGCATACAATGGTATCAAACATAAAATGTTCCTTTCCCATCCAACATGGGGATGATCTTCTGTAATAGTAGCAAACTTATTCAAACTTGCATAGAATCATATATATATATATATATGAACCTTATTCAATCATAATAAAACTTATAATGCCAGAAAGGAACTACAGATAACCCTTTTCTTTGCAGCATTGAATTGCATCACTGAACATCTCATCAACCCCATACTTAAATTTGAAACCAGAATCCAAGAGCTTCTTTGATGACAGACCAGGAAATTTATGACCTTCAATTTCCTTTAAGGACCTGCACAAAAAGATAGAATCAACCAAGAAAAAAAGAAAAAGAGATTTCTGTTTTCAATTTTGGGACTGACACAAAAAGAGACTCAAGTAAAATGAAGAAGAATGGTTTAACTCACTCTACTGAGGGTATCTGATATTCCGGGTATTTGGCATGAAGCAATTCGGCCATTTTTTCAAGCGTTATGACATCTGATGAACAATTATACCTCCCCTTTGCATCATGATGTTCAAAAAGGAAAATGTGAGCTCTGGCAACATCATCTACATGCACCATAGACGTATTGGTAAGGTAACTATATTGATCCCTGTAACCTGCATTAAACATGATACAAAGAAGCTTATTTAGAGTGCGTTTGGACTTTGGGATCAGATAAATTCTTCAACTTTTAAAAGATTAATTTATATTTTAAATCCTTTGTTTTCATGTTTGGAATGTTCTATCTGCAGAATTCATTTCCCAAATGTCTTAAAAGGTAAGCATTTCCAAATTCTCTCAAAACTAGAGCAGTTGGAAATGAATTTAATTTACTCTAAGCATTAATTCTTAAAGAATGATAAAGATAATTTAGGAAATAATGGAACATTGAATTCTACAATTTAATATTCTATTTCTAAAATTAGGATCCATTTACAAATGAACTAAAGATTGAGTTTACTTTAAATGAGCTAAACTTGTTTTTTATTTGTCTCCAATTCACCAAAGAGTATGTAGAAAGTACACACAGAAAGACATTTCCAAATTAAAGCATGGAGTACTTATTAATTCTAAGGCCTAAATCATAAAAAGTCCTTGTTGCATTGAGGAATAGATACCTTGCTAATTAAACTGATCGACTTCTAAAAACATGCATCTATATAAGATGTTAATTAGCATAGTCTCACATTTAATAAAAGGCAAAGTATGTTGTTTGCTCAAATATAATTCATATAGGATATGCTAGATCTTTTTGCAAATGCAACCAAAGAAAATGTGTTTATTAGCCATGACAAGCTATAAATACCTAAGACCAGAGCCAATATAGTTTGAACGGAGCCGGGGAACTTGGGACAAATGAAGGGGCCAACAACAAAAGAAGGAATTATTGTCACAACATCCAATCCATATTTCTCCGAAAATTCAAGAACTGCCTTCTCTGTTGATGTCTTTGAAATCATGTATGAGCCTCCATAGCCTCCATATGGCTTTACAGCTTTAATGTAATCTATGTCACTCCAGAAACTCTCATCCACTTCTTCTACATCCTTGCTGCTAACCATGACAGTAGATGCACTAGAAGTGTATACTGTTGGTGTGAGTCAACCCATGTGATTAGTGTGTAATTATTAGAATTAATTAGGTGATTTATTAATTCCTGTATTTTAGTTATAGGCCCATGTATATAAACCACACTTTGTGGTTTTAATTAATTAAGCAAGAATTATATTTGAAAACCCTAAAACATTCTCTGTTCATATACAACTCGTTTCACTGTTTTCGAATTTAGGCACACCTTTAGAATGCCAAGGGCTCCATCAGTTGTTCTTTTGGTCACTACTTCTTCAGGCTCCTTGTCTTTGAAATCAACTGGAGTGGCAACATGGAACACTCCAATGCATCCTTCAATGGCTGCACTGAAACTTTCTGGTTCACTGAGATCCGCGTTGAAGATTCTGAGCCTTTCAGACGCCCCTGGTAGACTTGTGAGGAAGCTCACATCTTTTTTTCGTTCTGGTATGTTGTAAAAAAATTGTTAAGATTTGCTTTTCATGTACACACTAAATAAGTGCCTTAGATAACAAGACAAAAGAAAGAGGGTAAAGGCTTCACTAAAGTTGAGCCAAACTTGAGTTTATGTGTGTTATGTGTGAAGCAGAACAACATAAACAGATATACTAAGAGCTGTTTCATAAGGCTTGGTGGCAACAAACATCCTCATGAGTAAGCTTTATAGTATGGCTCATG
This sequence comes from Dryas drummondii, assembly GCA_003254865.1. Taxonomy (NCBI): domain Eukaryota; kingdom Viridiplantae; phylum Streptophyta; class Magnoliopsida; order Rosales; family Rosaceae; genus Dryas; species Dryas drummondii. The sequence goes on from QANW01000555.1 coordinate 361,629, forward strand.
CGCCAATATTATCTCAAATTTAACCATCTAGATCCATCATCTGGGTGAGATTAGACCTAGAAACCTATCTAGGTGTCAAGTTTTTCTTAAAAGGCTCAGTGCTCCTAGTAGTTAACCACCTACTTATATACAGATTTTTGTGTCACTTTATGAAATTAATGTCTCTGTCAAACAGCGTCCATGACATATGTTTCTGGTGAACAAAGCTCAAGCTCCTAAATTCTCTGCTGAACAAAGCTCGAGCTTTAATGGACAGAATTTTGCTGCATTTTTTGCTTTATGCTATTTCTTAGTTGTTAAGACTTCTAAGTTGGATGGTTGGATACTCAAGCTCACATAGTGGCTGAGATCACTTCCACAAGATATTTGTGTGTTAAAGTACTTTATGTAACTTGATAAATATCATGAGAAGGTGAGATCAAATTTACTGATTTTCACTACACACCAGAAAATACTCTCTCTCAACTCTCTCGGCATTTTTCTCTTCTCTTGTGCTTGTTGTGCTTAACTTGTATCTTTTATTCATTGTGTGTGTGAGAGATTACTTGTAAACTTAAATTCAAATCGAACAACTTTTACGGTGTAAGATTTGTTTCATGGCAAATGCTAACATGGGACATTGTATATGATACAGACTTTTTTGATCCTTATATGCTTTTAAGGGTACACGCACCATAATATGGACTAGTACGTGGAGTATATATAGTTCTACCCATGAATGTGGTGGACATCTATGACTTGTATCAAGTTACACAACTTCAACAAACTTATGATTAATTGGACCTTGTGACACAATAATACTTCACAATTTAAATATGACACAGACAAGGGAGTCTACTCTCTTCTTTTGTCCGAAAGGAAAACAAAATTTATATTTAAGTATGACCCAACAAATAATTTACACCCATAAACATGGTGCATAAACAATTAAACATAAACAAAATCAACTAGTCAATAACCAACATTTAAATTTGTCAATTTTTTAACTTCACAATTCACATTGATCTTATGAAAATGAAAATCCCACAAGATAGCACACGTGCAGAAGAGAAAACCTCCATTAAAAATATACGGGTTGACAAGCAAGTGAAGTGGGCTTTACCTGGGTCTGATCTAACAGTGGTAGTGACAGAGTAGCCATGATCAAGAAGCCTCATAATCAGCCAGGACCCTATGAACATATATACAGTCACCCCCATCTAAAGGGGAATTCCTTTCACGTATTCAATTAAGATTTTAATGAACTTTTGTAGAGTTTTTAAAAGTAATTAATTATAGTAGAGTTGATAAATTTTTAATGACTTTCATAAACTACATATAGAATTTGACAAAATTCTATTTAAAGTTTTCCTAACTTTTCTCATGAATTTTGAAGAATTTTATAGATTTCTAATAACTTTGATATATTATTTTATTATTTATTTTAGGATTTTTCCAATATGTTTTTTAATTTTTTGTCCTTCGTGGGATGAGCTTCAAGACCAAGATGCATGTGTTATAAATTGTCCTAATATTGCAAACAATATAAAAAGTTGGGACTAAAATTGTAGGGACCAAAATTATTTTGTTTCATAATTTATTATAAGTGTTCTGAATTTTATGTTTTTATGTTATTAAACTGCCAAATATTGTGTTTTAACGAGCTGTTAGAATTTGTCTAATTAAATTGACAGGTTGAAAATATTATATGATGTGGTGGTAACATTATTTCTCAAATTATGAATATATAATCTTGTAATTTTGTTGAGTACTTAAAACTGTGAAGTGGTTGGTTTGAATATTTGTTGTTATATTGCATTGTGGCAACGATGTTGGTTCCAACCCAAGATGAGGAGTCAATTAATATAAGAGAAAAAGAAAATTAATATAAGAGGATATAATAATTAGAAAAAAAAAATTAAGAGGTGGGTGAATAAATAAAATTAGGGGGTTTAGCATCACTCTTTAAAAATAAATAAATAAATATCACTTTTTTAATAACTTTTTAATATTTGAAATCCTTTGAAATCTGCAGTGGAAACGCTGAAAAATTATTGACTTTGATATAACATAATTTACACTACAAAGTTCATGAAAGTCTTTTAAAGTCTATCATTTAATAAAGTCAATGACTTTTTGAATACCATATCACTTTTATAAACTCTTTAAAAGTCTTAATTGAATACCACCAGACTTTTATAAACTCTTTAAAAATTTTGATTAAATACCACCAGACTTTTTAATTCTATCAAAGCCATTTAAAATCCTAATTGAATACACCTTACTATTTTCCAGTAACTTTATGAGTGGGCATGCCATAATTTCATCCCTGTTTTGGCCTTTGGGCCTTTGGGAAGCAATAGAAACGGGCTAGACTTTCCCTTTGTTTGCTGGACTTGGCATGCGTTACAAGGAAGCTAGTCAAAACAAACAATGGCATGCCGCATGCGTTACAAGGAAGCCAAAAACAAACAATGGCATGCCGCATGCGTTACAAGGAAGCTAGTCAAAACAAACAATGGCATGCCGCATGCCTTACAAGGTAGCTAGTCAAAACAAACAATCAATAGCAGTGGAAAATAAAGAGGGCTCCCCCCTAAACCAACCATGATTACCAAGAAAAAAGGGCAAGGGTAAAAAGAAAAGTTGTTGTTGACAGTTCATACAAACTAGAGCCACTTGTCCTGGAGTTGTTGGTGGACTTATAGGGAGAGTGAGATAAAGATATGTCTAGGATCAAGGACTAAATTTCGGATTTTTAAAAAATTTTGATGAAAATTTCGATAGAAATTTCAAAATTTTTAAATTTTGACAATAATTAGACGAAAATGACATAAATTACTATCAAAATACATAAATTTTTAATAAAACTTTACCATATATTTATTTAACATATTATCTACTAAATTGATAAAAAAAATATTGAATAAACCAAATTATAATAGGTTTTATGTGATATAAAGTTAATATAATACGCGCTGAAGCAAATATTCTTAAATAAAATTAGTATAATGAATAAATAAAATTAGTATATTATTTATACTGTATAATTTAATTATACACTAAAATCTAAACTCTAATACTCTATATACTCTATATACTGTAATATTCTTTATACTCTATAATCTATACATTAAAGCATATATACTCTATATTTTTTATGATATTAAGTTTTAGACCATTTAGGATATTTTTAATTATTTTTTTATATAAAAATGTATTAGAGTTTAAGGTTTAAAATAACTAAACGAAACCCTAAACTTTTTTTTTCCTTCCAATTGCCCAAAGGCCCCAAACCCCCTCCTTTTTTTTTTTTTTTTTTCTTTTCTTACTTTTTTTCCTCGTGTCTCTCTCTTCAATCCTTTTTTTTTTCTTTTCTTTTTTCTCGTGCCTCTCACCTAGCCAAGCTTTGTCTTCACTAAGTGTAACAACCCAAATTTTGGCTTATGGTAATTTTGTTACTTAAATTTTTCAAACTTGTTTTAAGATTTGTTTAAAGGAATTAGAAATTTCTTTAAGTTTATTTTAACTAATTTAGATCTTTGGTTGTGGTTCTAGAACTTAGTTGTATGGAAATGAATTTTAGAAAAGGAAAATTCAAGAATTTGGCGATTATTATTTTTTTCTGAATTAAATTATAAGAGTAGGATTTTTCATAATTTTTCTGAAAGAAATTTGACTATTTTGAGGTTATAGCAAATTAGTACTCATCAATACAAGTCCGTAAGATTTTTCGGTGAATTATTTAGAATCTCGAGCTATTTTTGATAAATTTTCAAAGTTAAAAAAATAGAAAATATGAATTAATTAATTGCTGACGCGGAAATTTTGATAATTTTGTTAAATTTCGACAAAAACTTCATGAAAAATTGTTGAATATGTGTTTCAATTTCAGAACCCTAATAAAACGAAATTTTCTACAAAATTTTGCCGAAAATTTCAAAATTTAATACCTTGTCTAGGATATGATTTTCAAAGAAAAAAAATAAAAAAGATCTGTGATGTTATATATACTATTTAGCCCATGTTGGTCATTTCCTTGATAATACTAAAATTTAGATCGTGTGTCTCACATTCTTGAGCTTTTTTTACTGTGTTTGTTTGGATTTGGATTCTAAGATGGTTTAAATAAATGTGTAATATAAATTTAAGAGTGTATGTAGCTTCATTCACACTAATAAAGTGTTATGAAACTATTTTATTTTTTTGCTCTCTACCCTTAAATAATAAATATATGACTAAAATCAAAATTTGTGCAAAAACCAGTAGAAAAAGAATAAACAGATAGTTCTCAAAAAATAAAAATAAAAAAATAGATTATCTGAATCCTGCGTGTGGTTTTTATTTGTATTATTTGTTGTCCAAAAACAAACAAAAATCAGTTGACAAAAGAGTCGGAGGTGGAGTGGGAATGGGAATGGGCCAAATGTTGCTTTAGGTTTGAATCTTGGGAAAAAAAGAAAAAAACAAGCTTATTTGTAGATAGCAGGAATGAGCTAACAATAGACCTACTGTAAATTAACAAAACTGCTTTCTTACAATGTTAGACAATTATTGTGTCATAAAAATTTAAATTGTTATAAATAACTAAATAATATATATATACATCCAATAATAGTAGAAATTTTAAATTTATATTTCAAATTTTAATTTCAGATGTGAAATAAATAATCTTTAGAGTTGGACCATGTATAGATCAATAAAATATTGACACATTATTCAAAATTCAAATTTGGAATACAAATTTAATAGAAAATCCCGCTGGACCCAATACATTATTTGGAATACATTATTGGCTAAGTTGATCCCGCTGGACCCATGAATAGCAATAAAAATCAAATCGAATTTAAGATGGTGTAAAAGTAAAATTAGTTATTCACAGGATGAGGGTTGCAATCCTATTTACTTTGTACCAAACATGAATTTAAGAAAACCCTTCTCTTTGCAGCATTGAATAGCACCATCAAACATTTCACCAAGGCCGTATTTGAACTTGAACCCAGTATTCAACAGTTTCATTGATGACACATTTGATCCTTCGTAGCCTTTGATCTCCTTTAAGTGACTGAAAAGGAAAAATTAAAAAGAGAAAGGTTATAAGAAAAGAGTGAGTAGGCCTCACAATTGTTGAAACAGAGCATGAATTATATTGATAAGAAAGACTTTTTGTTAGTGTAAGTTGTTTACATAAGTGTGAGTGATTATGAACCGTTGATTAATGTGAGATTTACTATGGAGTCTATATTAATTAATTTTATCGATGATTTTTAATCGTTAATTAGTGCGAGATTCATTATGGAGTTCACATCAATCATCAACTTATAGACCACATTTGTCTTGTAAAAATATTGGGGGAGAAATAATTAATCTTACTTTGGTATTGGTATTTGAAGTTCTGGATATCTTGCGGGAAGAAAATGGTATAATTCATGAATCGTTGTTTGGACCGACGAACAAATGTACCTCCCTTTGGCATTGGGATATTCAAGAAGGAAGATATGTGCAGTTGCCACATCTTCTATGTGCACCATATATGTGCTAATAAGACATTTACATTGATCCTGGTCATCTGAATACATGTGTAAAGAAAAGATAATTACTAACAAATTAAGCAACAATTAGAAAGACACATCGATAATATTTCAATCATATTTACTAATCAGGTACATCATGTTTTACATAATTCACAAACATGGATGTAAATTGATTTCACTTCTATGGATTAAAAAATGGAATTTTTTTTTTTTTTTTGCATGTAGCAGGTGTATATATATATACATATAACATTTTTCACAATAAACTCCTTACATGGCCATCATGTGATTAACCACTTATTGTGATAAATATATTGCATGTAAAAAATTTCTCTTCTAAAAATGCAATTTATAATGAATAATTAATCTCATTAATATATCAATATAGAGCACATAGGTATTTAATATATATATGTATATATATATAAGGTAATGTATGTTTTCTTACCACAGTTTGACAACATAAGATGTTTGCATATGTTGCCAAACTAGTTAAATCTAGACAACACATTCATACAAAATAATCATAATCAATATATGGTCCTTTCACGGAAAAACTTTTTTATTATATATGAGTGTATATATTTAACGTGTCTATCTTAAATATCACGTAATTTAGCATGTAATATTAAAATATATAAAAACAATATATATATATACACATGTTGCAGAAAAGTTACACCAAATTAACTTAGTCTAGCAAGAAATCCTATACAATATATAATAAATTATTAATGTGTATGTAAATAAGAAGAAATGAAATACCAAATATTGGAGCCATTGCCATGTAGACAGAAGCAGGAACATTAGGACAAACGAAGGGCCCAACCACCAATGGTAAAACCACAGTGTACGTGACAACATCCAACCCATGCTTCTCTCCAAACTCCAGAACCGTCCTCTCCACCGCAGTCTTGGAAACCAAGTACGAAGAGCTCACCATCTCACTACTTCTGCAAACATCGACCTCACTCCACGTGTCCTCATCTGTTTCGCTGAGGCCCTTGCTGTTGAACAGCACTGTGGCCAAGCTCGAAGTGTAAACGACGCGTTTCACTGTGTTGGAGTTTAGGCATGCCTTTAAGATGCCCAGCGTGCCTTGCAGGGCACGGTTGGTGACCGTTGGCTCGGGCTCTTTGCCGTCGACGTCCATGGGGTGGGCGAGGTGGAAGACGCCGGTGCAGCCGTGGATGGCGGCGGTGAAGGTTTCGGGTTGGTTGAGACTTGAGATCTGCATGGAAGATTTTGAGTCTGTCTTGGGCTCCTGGTAGGTTTGTTAGGTAGCTTATGTCTCTCTTGCTTTCAGCTAAAATATATATAGTAGAAGAGAAATGGAAAAAAGAATAAATGAGTAATGTTAAATATGTACGTATAGCATTTTTTGTACTACATTAATTAGTACCATCTCTAATTATTTTTTATTCAAAATAAATTATTATAACAATTTCATAATTATAGATTTTTTTTGTGTGGACAATTAGGATCCGGATTTTTAAATATCCATATATACTGAAGTAATTGCGATTTATTTGTGCAAACCGAGATTCAAAAGAAATCCCACCATATATGTAACAATAATACATATTGGAGTAGCATAACTAGACAAGAAAAATATTAAGATTGTGCGCGTGAGAGATTTATGTGGTTCTACGAATTTCCTGCAACTTAAGTGAGTCTCAAGAATATTGCATTCCATTCACTAATCACAATTTCAAGACAAAATTCATATAATGAGTTTTTCACTCATCTAACAATTTAAAATCACACACTTATATAACTGATTTTGACTACAAAAGTATTTATGAGAAAAAAATATTTTCCTTATGAAGAAATTTAAAGCATTAATTCAACCTAAAACCAATTAGTAATAGGTGAAGAGGTAAAAAACCCTTATAAAAACTTAGAGAAACTATAATTTTTCAACATGGATAACACTCCACATTCTAACACCTTAAATAATACTGGCAAACAAATTCAATTAAGGAATCCACACTAATATATGGCACATAACTAAACCTTTGTCAAGTACTGAAAAACCTAGGCTGCAAATGACTTTCCAAATATTACTCATATATATGTTTGCCTGCATATAGTACGTGTTGGTGCATATATATGTGGTTGACCAGAGAAACTACTACACAGCTTTACAATAAGCATAATTTTGATGCTAACCATATATAGCCCATCGAATTAAGCATCTACACTAGCTAGTATATGTACATAGCAGCATATATGCATGTTTGGTGGTTTGCGCCAGTGCTCATTAAAAACAATAACTAAAAACATTAATATATATATATAGCTAGAAATTAAGAAATTGGAAGGAAACTGCTTGTGAAGATTTAACCTAGCTAGAAACCCAATCAAAGAAAAAGCTCATATATATATACATCCTCTAATTACGAACCAGAAGGGTTGGATCTAATGGTGGCTCGAACAGAGTAACCATGGTGAAGAAGCCTCATAATAGCCACGAAGCTACATATCCTGTTCCCCCAGTTACACAAACTATACCTGATCCGACTTCTTCCATGGATCTGTAGCTCTCTATGTGTCAGATTTAGCTAATTAAACTACTAGCAGTTAGCTGCAGATTAAGGTTCTATGATGGAGCTTAAAGCCTTAAATATGTATATATATGGAATATATATATTTAGGGGATATATATATAAGTAATTATTTGCGCTGGTTAAGGGTCAATAGTTTGTAAAATTGTCATTACAGCTATTTCTGCACATTCTTTACGTTTCTAATTTTCTGGAGGGTATATATTTGACATATATGACAGATACCCGTTACGTAAATTCTTTATTAATTAACCAAATCCCACCACGATATAAACGACATAACACAATATTATACCATAAGAATTTATACGTACCACTCTATCTCTCTCTCTCTCTCTGAGCTAAAAGCTTGTTGTACCTGTTATAAATCTTATGATCGAAACCTCTAAGAGTACTACAGCTCTAAATTAATGAATCTAATTAAGGTGTTGCATGTGATTTGTGATTAAATAAAAAAAGAATGCTTGACTCTATTTATATATAATTAAGGAGTTATTCCCTTTTTGTAAGAAGAGTAGGGCAACTCGAATTGGGTGTAGAGGAAGTAAATTTACGGCCTTTTCAATTGGGCTATTTGCACACAATATTTGACATAAGTATATGTTGATAACATATAGATTTTTGCTTTGTGTCAACTACTAGAGTTATTAGTCTCACACTTACAAATTAAACAGGTATTAAATTGCCATTAACTTGTAAAGAAAAATCATTGCGAATGAATTTACAGCTAAAACAAAAAAGTTGTCATATCAATAGGCAATAATAGGATAATTTCTACATTACCACTTTTAAATACAGCATCACATATATATTTCCACTTTTATAAATACAAGCATTGATTTATATAATTCTCTATGCATGTACGACAGGTATGATTAATTTTATAATTATGTCCAGTCGATCACGAGGATAAATATAACGTTTGCTTGGTATTTTATATGATTCATTCTTGTCAACGAATTATTATATTATAAATCCTTTTCTCATCTTAAAGAACAATATATATATATGAGGTCATTGATAGATATAATATGACCCAACAACTATTTTCTTTTCCAATCCATCCCTTTTTTTAGATTAATCTGTAGACTATATATACATATTGTATGATACCAACTAGCTTGTGGTATCTTCCATGAATATTTCTAATGAGTAAATCTGGATTTGTTGTTTCCATAAATAAAAAAAAAAAAAACTAGCTTGTCTACTTCTAGTGATATTTTTCTTCCTAATATTGGAAAAGATTTCAAATTCGAATCCTCCTCCTTAAGATTAAAAAAACAAAAAAAATCTTGTATGATAATGACTTGCTCAGCCAGAAATAAATACTAATAAAATGATATTTTAGCCCTTAGAGTTACCCTAAGTGATGAAGGTGGGTGAGTAATTAAGGTTTTGGATTAGGTTATGTCCACAATTCAATTCCCTCCAAAATAATCAAAAAAATAATATTTCAAATTATATTAAATTGACCACATAATATGGTATAGTTAATATATATGTAATTACTTAAAGATCGAATCCTACAAAATATATATCATTGTGATGAATTATTAATTAACACATCAACGATTAAATGCATAATAATTTACTTTCTCATTATAACCTTGATGTGATAATCCAATTTATGCTTTCAAATCATTCCATCTTAATAATGGATCATAATGTCACATACACACACATATATAGCTGTAGGCACCAATAATGTTAGGGAGAACAAATTTTGACATCACATGTGTATTATCTCTCTAGTAAAAATGAGACCCACTTATATTGAAAAAATTATAAGATATAACCGATATACCCTATAATTAGATACCTTATATTGATACCTTTACTTGTATTAATGGAGGGACGTTTATCATAACCCCAAAAATACTAGAGTTTCAAGAGAGATCAGGATCTATATATTCATCTTAATTAGTCCAAATCAAATGGTCGCGCCAATTTTCAAATTAATCTGATTTAAAGAAGACCCCTTTCTCTGCAAGATTGAATTGCTCCATCAAACATGTCATCAAACCCATGCTTAAACTCGAACCCAGAATTCAGGAGCTTCTGTGATGATAAGCCACAAATTTTGTAGCCTTCAATGCCCTTCAAAGAACTGTAGGCCAAGAGAAGATAAAAAAAAAGGTTCAAACACGTACAGATAGTTTAATTAATTGCTATAATCTGAGATAAAAATGAGTGATTAATAGAACATGTGGAAATGGAATTACTCACTCAGTTGTGGGTATGCGAAAATCAGGGTATTTTGCTGAAAGAAATTGGGACATTTCATCTATGGATATCTTGGTTGATGAACAAATGTACCTTCCTTTTGCATTAGGATTTTCAAAGAGAAAGATGTTGGCACTAACCAAATCATCTACGTGTACCATATTTGGGCTGATAAGATATTTATAGTGATCTTCATTTCCTGCATACAGCAAAAAATATGTACATGAAAACATATTGGTAAGTATCTGGCCCTGTTTTAAGAAAACAAGCTTAATTGCATTCAGAAAACATGGTAATCAATGTTAGAATCACTGAATCGATCTCTACAAATTTTAAATTGTTCAGAAATGTGTCAACAATATATATCAAACTACACACAAACAGCCTCATCTTAAATGCGGAGAGACATACAAATACTAATATATAATATAGGTTTAGTTGTACATTAACAAATAAGTGGGTCGAGATGAAGTTTTGAAGTTTCGAACGTGAAGACTTAGAATAAGAGTTTTCTAATATTATGTTAGGCAATTATTGAATTCTAAATATTTAAATTGTTAGAAAACAAGTCATTTATTTATATTGAATGTCAAACTAAACCCTCAATACATACCTAAAATCATGGCTAGGACCAAGTACACTGAGCTAGGGAGACTCTTGCAGATAAATGGACCAACAACCAATGGAGGGATCAAAGTCACAACTTCCAATCCACTTTTTTCAGCAAATTCCAGAGCTGCTTGCTCTGTCTTGGTCTTGGCAGCCACATATGAAGTCCCAAATAATTTGAGACCCCTATGAAATTCAATATCACTCCATGTACTCTCATCCACTATGTCCTGGCTGCCGCCACTATATGCCACAGTTGATGCACTAGAAGTGTACACAACCCTCTTCACAGTCTTGGAATTCAGGCATACTTTCAATATGCCTAGGGTGCCTTGTACAGATGTTTTCGTTGCTGATTCTTCATCAGGGTCACTGTGAGTCATAGGGTGAGCAACATGGAAGACCCCAATGCACCCTTCAATTGCTGCACTGAAACTTTCAGGTTGATTAAGATCAGAATTGAAGATGTGGAGCTTCTCTGATGCTCTTGGCAGGCTTGTGAGGAAGCTGATCGATGTCTCTCTTGCTTTCTGGCCAATACCAAACATTGTGGACGTTATTATACCATCACTAAACTCCAACAAGTTGCATTTAATGAATTAATTGTTAATAATATATATTAAACTAACATCTTTATTCACGTATAATTTCGTTACATAGGTGAAAAGATACTCACCCTGTAGATTAACGAATAAGTGGAGATAAATAGTTGAACTCAAAGCCTCATCATCAAATTAAATAGAATTATGATGTTATGTTAGGTAACCAAAAAATTTACAAGCACGAAATCCATTAGAAAAATGAGTCAATAATATATGAAATCGTACCTGGGTCAGGTCTAACAGTAGCTCGAACAGTGTAACCATGTTGGAGAAGCCTCTTAACCAGCCATGAGCCAACGAATCCAGTTCCACCTGTTACACAAACTGGACCCTTATGCTCCTCCATTTCTGATTTCTCTATCTCACACAAATGTGCATTCACTTGAGGTCTTGAGGCAGCCCTTATATAAACAATGTTGTCTAACCCATTACTAAGAAAGTGATACATTTTTTTTATATGAATTATTCTTTTCACAAAATTGTCTAATATAACAAGACAAGACACAAGAGCGGACAGACGCTCATTCAACATTTGTGACCACACCAAGGCCAATACAAACACTGTGGGAATCAAACTCACTGTTGGGGCGGCCAATGGGCTGGGCTGATTGCCTACTGGACTAACTTTTGGATCATGGGTGGGCCTTGGGCCCCAGCCATAAAGGCCCTCCCTCTTCTCTGATCACTATGCCTGGATGAATGGATTTAATTGATATTCAAAGCCTTATTGGCTTACAGCTTTTTATTGGCTTACAGCTATTCAGCTAACTGACCTTATTTAAAATTATGTTACAGTGCATAATTTATATTCTGAATTGATACAAAACCTTTAAGTCTATTTTAAAAATATTTTCCTATTATATATTATAATTAGTACTTTTCTTGAATTCTCATTTTAATTATATAGAATTTTCATGAGGTTTTCATATATAAGAACATAATATGCTAGTTTAGTTTCTTTTGTAAGAACTTATTTCCATTCCTTCTAAAATTGATCTATTCATTATTAACTAAATACATTGCAAAAATATATTCTATTTATAGAATTAAATATATTCAGATTAAAGAGGCTAATATCATCATCATCCTTACCTTAATCTCAAGTTCCATGCACATTATAGCATATTCTCAAATTTCACACTTTTCTGTTATTCTTTATTAAATCTATTACTTTAAAAAGAGATTGGCATTATTTATCAAAAAAAAAATTTCAGACAATATTCATAAATTTTAGAAAAACAATTACACAGAAATTTCCAAATAAATCATGGTGGCATGGTCAAGTCCAAAAGTACATTCTCTATCTCATATAAATATAATAATAATAATAATAATAATAGAGAACAATGACCATGACCATCAGTCCACCACCTTCTAGACTTATGGATTATGACCAAATGAACCTTCCTCAAAATACAAAACTAGTTTTCTCTTCAATAAATGCAAAGTAGTTGTTAGAAATTTAGAATAACTTGCAAGTTAGCCTAACTTTGCAATAGAAAATTCTCAACAAAAAAAAAAAAAAACTTTTCCTAACTTTTTTACATTAAATCATTTTCTTAAAAACCTACATTAAAAATCATCAACTCCAGTCTCCAGCTCATATTTAAAGAAAAAAATTAAGAAAAAAAAGTCCTTATTTTCTTCTTGGTTTTCTCAAACCTCATCTTGTCTCCAACAACATCGATTCCAATTCCTCACACAAGCTGGAATCCCCTATAAACCCTGAAATCCATAAATTTCGCTTCCAAAACATATAAAACAGCTGAAAGCATAGAAAACAAAAAAAGGGAGAAAAATACATACTTTCTCCGTTTTTCAAAACACTGTTTCCCACTCTGTTTTTACAGCTTCTGTGAGCTCGGACTTCCAAACCAATCCAGCTGAAAATCACAAACCCCAGATCACACTCAGCTTCGAGAAATCAAAAACAAAGAAAAAGGGGGATTTTTTCTTGATGTGGGTTCTGTTTTTTTGAGCAATATTATGCATAGATCTGGAGCTGCTATGGCTTGGAACGTGTTCAAGTTCTGCACAGCTCTGCGCGGTCTGGGCTCGGTCATGATCCTCTTGGTTCTTGGGGTCGTGGGTGTCACCTATTACACTGTCGTTTTGACTAATTATGGCCCGGCTTTGTACGACGGTGGCCTTGACTCTGTCATTGCTCTTGTCGTATTGATCTTGTTCCATTGCCTGGTAAACCTTCGAAAAGCTATCATATTTTGAGTTTTGTAAATGATTTTTGTGTGGGGTTGATGGGTTTTCTTTTTAGAGTTGTTGGGTTTTAGAATCTGTGCTTTTCGTTTTGGTACATGAGAATTTTGCATCTTACAGTAAATTACAAAAATCTGCCATTTTTCCAATATATTCTACAATCAGGTATTGTTTTTGTTTTTTTGGGTAGAGGTTGAACTTATTCTAGAAGTCTGAAATTACTTGGAGGCTCTTTTGCAGTGGTTTCTAGAAATTTTTTAGCTCTCTTGATTATTATGAGAATTTCATTTCTGCCGTCTTTTTGCAAAGCTTCTTCTAGTCTAACTGCTTTTTCTTTTTCCCTTTTGATTTCTGTTAGTTGAGACTGAATCAAGGATTTGGTGTGGTAAATTGGATAATTTATTTGTGTATTCTTAGCTCATAGATGTCAAAAAATGGTGTCTGATCAAGTGTGAAGGAGAAACTAAAGCTAAAAGTGGAAAATTTGTTATAATTGTGCAGTTGATGATGCTATTATGGAGTTACTTTTCTGTTGTTTTGACGGATCCGGGTAGTGTGCCTCCTAACTGGAGGCCTGCTATTGATGAAGAAAGAGGGGAGGCTGACCCGTTGAATGGGTCAGAATTCAGTGGTTTGCAGCCTGACCCATCCAATCAAAGAATCCGGTATTGCCGAAAGTGCAACCAGCTGAAACCACCTCGTTGCCATCACTGCTCAGTTTGTGAGTCACATTTTGAGAACTTTCTTCATAGTATCTTTTAGCAATATTTTGTTTTTTCTGTTCTTTTGTTTGTTTAAAATCAGATCATAATGTTGCATGGATTTCTTTGTCTCAGGTGGGCGGTGTGTACTGAAAATGGATCACCATTGTGTATGGGTTGTTAATTGTGTCGGAGCCTTAAATTACAAATATTTTCTTCTTTTCTTGGTAAGTCTGTTTTACTGCCTAAGCTGAAAGACCTTTAAACAGGAAAATTTATTTTTTGTTTGAGTTGACCTTATTCCAACTACCAAGGTTTCATTTTCATTTTTTTTGTTCTAATGTGCTTAACTTCTGTTTTCTTCATACTCTTGCCTGTGAATATTGATTTGATGAGTCAATTATCATTTTTCTCGGCATGTAGGCTATGTAGCTAAATACAATGCAAGAGTTGGTAGCATAGATGTGCTTCTGCAGACTATTCGAGTCACCTTTTAATTTTATTCTCTGACATTACATGAGTATGAGTAGTGATAATCATCCTGGTAGTGATAAGGATACCTTCATTAGAATTGTGTGCCTTGTTCTGAGCATTTGAAAAAAATTTATGCTGATAAGAAGTTAAAGGTGTTGGGGATAGTTTTTGTTGTATTTAAAGGACTCTGAAATATGTTCTATTTTATTTTGTTCAACAAATATTAAGCTTAAATTCTGATGTGCAACAGTCATTGGCACGTTGATAGGTGAAAACACATAGGCCACATATATGCCTGTGTATCTTTGTCACAGACATGAATGTACCACATAAGCTTTTGTAATGAGCTTTTGCTAGCATTAGAAAAATGGTTCTGGACAGTATGCCAAGCCGATGGTTGCAAAATTTGATAAATAGAAGAACATTTGAAGAGATGCAGAAAATAATTTTGTTGGTATGGGCTGGGACTTGACCAAATTCTCACTTCTTTATGAATTTGATTGTTTCACAGGTCAATACACACACATTATAAGGCTCACCTGTATGTTTACCTTTTTCATTTAACTTATATTATACCAATATGGCAATTATATTAAATAAAAATCTCTACATAGCAGCTTATGATGTGAGTTATGTCAATGCTAAATACTTGATATACAAATCTGTAATTTAATAAAGTAGGGAACATTATAGTTTGTGTGGAGTTACTTACGTATGAGAGTTTGACGCTGTTAAAAATCTTTAAGCTAGGTTCAGTACGTAGAAAGTCATGAGTTTTAAGTTTTAAGTTTAAAGTATGGTGTTTTTCAAGAATGCAGTCGCTCTTAGTTTCAGTACGTTATTGTTCTCAGTCTGGTCTGGTACTGGCAGTGGTTATATCATAGTGCTGTTCCATAAATAGCTTGGCAATTCCTTTTTTTTCTTAACCGTGTTTGTGGGTCCATATTTTATCAACGTGATGATAAGTTTTATTTATGATGGAGAAGTGCTTGTTGCTATACTTATTTTGTTCTTATCATGCACCCAAATGATTTATTATTGGGAATTATGATTTATAGGTTATGAATACACAAGTAAATTATTTTATCCATTTTGACTGATTTCATTCTTTTGTTGTATCCCAATGCAGTTCTACACATTTCTGGAGACAACTCATGTAACTTTATCCTTGCTGCCACATTTTATTTCATTCTTTAGTGATGGAGAAATACCTGGATCACCTGGGACCCTTGCGACAACCTTTCTTGCTTTTGGTATTACCTAATTTTACCTATTTTCTTACCTATCTAGGTGGTTGCATATCTATTTTGCTAATGACCATTGTTGCTTCATTTACAGTCTTGAATCTTGCATTTGCGTTAAGTGTTTTGGGGTTTCTGATCATGCATATATCTTTGGTCGCTGCAAATACCACTACTATTGAGGTAATGCCTTTTGCTTCGATCCATTAACATTATTTCTGGTTTTTGCATACTACCATTTAACTGGGGATTGCCTTATGCTTATATCTTAACGGTTTCAAAAGAATGAAGGCTCTTATAGAAAGATTAGACACCATGCAAGGCCTCTGTTGTATGAGTGACTGGCTTTCCTTGAATTGCAGTATCACATTTTACTGAAGATTCTTAGATTGGCATGTGTCCACTGTTACATTTGTAGCTTTTGTTTTCAGTGGTTAGGCCACTAGTGATGTGGCAAATCTTAATTGCATGTATTAGTAAATCACGGATTAGGCTTACAGACATACCAACATATAAGCAATAGTCTTGCGGCTTCTGTTTGAAATTGGTACAATACCCTTCCCCAAGGGGAAAGGAGTTGCAGTTTGGAATTAGATGCTGATGGGATTATTGTTTGTGATCAGGCATATGAGAAGAAAACCACTCCTAAATGGCGCTATGACCTTGGTCGGAAAAAGAATTTTGAACAGGTTAGCACAATATCTTTTAAATTTAACAAACATTCAGCATTCTGAGAGTAAGTTCTAATTGTTTTGAAAACACAATGCCAGTAAATTAGCATCTACGTCAAGAACAATGAATGTTTTGATGTTCAATGGCAATGTTTGGAAACCTCAGAGTACGAGGGTCTTCTCTGCATGTCCAAGTATAATAAATCAACAACTTAAATCATTCAAACACAAGCAAACCTTCTTAAAAAAAAAAATACAAGAAAACCTAATTTCTGGGTAGGTGCGCCTTAAAGTGTTGACTTATGGCCTCCATTGCTGCTAAAATTTTGAAGCATGTATCACATCTCACCAGAAAAGAGGTTCTAGAATCTAGTCTTATCTTGTTACGGTCTATAATATTTGGGCAACTTGGGTCAATATTTCTGATTGGGAGACTTGACCTGACCTTGATGCTTGGACAAGAAATTCTTGTCTAGATTTTTAAAAAATTGCGCATGCTGCAAATTGGTCAATTGATCTATTCCAGTTTTGTTAATGCAATCTGGTTGAAGCAGTACACTTTGGAACAAGTGAGATTTCAGGGTCTTTAAGCTTTGAATATGCATACTAGTTGTAGGACTGTATTTTAATATTGAAAGAGGATTTGTATATCACTTACCTTGTGGTTCATCATTTTCTTGGATGTCCCGTTATTTCTCTAAATATGATGTGGATAGTATGCTTATGATGGACCTGAGTGTGTGCTTCTCTTCACCAGTCTTTAATCGACTGTGTGTGTCTTATGGAATTACTCTTAAAATTTCTGTTATTTGTATCAGGTGTTTGGGCCAGACAAGCGATACTGGTTCATCCCTGCTTATTCAGAAGAAGATTTGCGACGGATACCAGCGCTTCAGGGCCTTGAGTATCCGTCTAAGCCTGAATTTGACTCCCAAGAGTTCTAAGTACCATATGTTCGACATGTAGTGATACGGAAATTTTCCTTGTAACAATAGATATGGGACTCACTCCACACAAAGTTCCCTTGTAGTCATAACTCATCAAAGGGCTTGCAACTAATTCAGGATCATAATTTTTCCTTCCCATGGGCACCTTCTTGTAAGCATAACAATTAGAGTGAGTGAGAGAGAAGGCATTACCAGGAGGCAGATCAAGAAGAGCGGTTTATGAGTTGCAGTCTTGAAGAGTAGTGGGAATGGCTTGACTGACTGATTTGTTTATGTTTTATATGTCTTGGGAAAATTGGGAACTGTAAAATAGGGAAATGAAACTCTTTCATGTGGTGGCAATGGCATCAAGCATGATTATGTTCCTTTAGGTTTGTTATACCCATCATTGGAAATACAAAATCGAATCAATCTCTGTGGCCTGCCAATCAAGTGTAAACTGTGTAATGCATGCTCTATATGTATCCATGAAATATCTAATTTCATATTGAATTCATGCTTCTCTATCTGACACACCAACATTTTTGTCCTGTTAATGAGCAATCACAAATGTTTTCTTCTTCTTTTCAAACATAAGAAGTGTTTTTAAAAAGTCTAAAAAACCTTTCAAATAGTAAAAATTGCTTGTAATAGTGTTTGGTATATACTAATTTGGGAAAACTTATTTTATATATTGTAACAATGTTACGGAGTAATAAATTCGCATATATTATAATATAAGTGGATGAATTCTATATTAATAATGTCTACTATATTATGTTATGATTATATAAAATAATTTTTTCAAATTTGGGATCCTATAATACTACTCTTGCTGCTGCGCTACCTTCTTTTCCCTCCCATCTCTACCCCTCTAAAAATTAGGGCAAACTCTTGTGGTTGCAGAATGGAAGAAACGCGTCCAAAAGCTAAACGAGGTCGCCCTGGCACTTCTGCCATGCCACCAAAACTCACAGCTGATCTCACCTTGATCAAGGCTATCAAGGGCAATGGAAAACTACTTATTCCTCGTGCAGTCAAGCTTTGGGTTGAGCGATATGAAAAGGATCCAAAACCTGCCATGGTTGAACTCTTGACAATGTTGTTTGAGGCATGTGGCGCCAAGTATCACATCAAAGAAGAAGAGTTTCTGGATGAGACTGAAACCGAAACCCATGTCAATGGTGTCGTGGATGATCTAGTTAAGCTTGCTAGAAAAGGGGAAGTTGAAGATTATTGGACAAACAAGGAGTCTAAATACTTGAAAGATAATCTTCAATTGTTGTTGGATCATTTGGTTCGCAAGTGTCAACATGGACCATTGTTTGATCGGATTTTGTTCGACAAGTGCATGAATTATATAATTGCCTTGTCACACACTCCTCCAAGAGTGTATCGTCGTGCTGCTACATGGATGGGTCTCCAACTCGTCACATCATTCATAGCTGCTGCTAACACACTTGGTGCTCAGCGAGAAACTATTCGTAGACAACTAGATGGTGAAAAGAAGAAAAGAACCGAGGGGCCTCGGATGGAGTGGTTGGACAAGAGGTTCTCAGTGACTCATGAAAAGATTACTGTTTTGCAGCAGATGATGCTCAAGATATTTCAAGGTTTGTTTAGGCATCGCTACCGAGACATTGATCCAGATATTCGGATGTCTTGCATTGAGTCACTAGGCGTATGGATGTTGTCCTACCCATCAATGTTCTTGCAGAATAAATACTTGGAGAAGGGTCTTGGACTGATGTTGAATGACGAAAGCGCCGGTGTAAGAAAAGCTTCGGTCCTTGCATTGCAAAATCTGTATGAGGTTGATGATAATGTGCCAACTCTTGGTCTATTCACTGAGAAATTTTTGAGTCGGATGATTGGTCTTACTGATGACATTGATGTTTCTGTGGCTGTATGCGCCATTGGCCTTGTTAAACAGCTACTAAGACATCAGCTTGTACCAGATGATGACTTGAGTCCTTTATATGATTTGCTTATTGATGAGCCAGTGGAGATTAGGCACGCTATAGGGGGATTAGTATATGAACACTTGATTTCTCAAGGTGATGGCAACAATTTCTCTGTCCATCTTGACAGAATATTGCGAATTCTAAGAGAGTTCTCCACAGATCCAATTTTAATCTTCTATGTCATTGATGATGTTTGGGAGCACATGAAGGCCATGAAGGACTGGAAGTGTATTATCTCCATGCTCTTCGATGAGAATACATTGGTTGGGGAGCTTACTGATGAGGATGCAACAAACTTGGTACTACTTCTTTCTGCTTCTGTCAAAAAGGCTGTAGGAGAGAGGATTGTTCCTGAGATTGATGATCAAAAGCCATACTACAGTAAGGCTCAAAAAGAAGTATTTGAACACAACAGACAAGATATAACTCTTGCAATGATGAACAACTACCCGTTACTTCTACGTAAGTTCATGGCTGACAAAGCAAAAGTAGTATCACTGATTCAAATCATATTGTATATGAATCTTGAGCTATATTCCCTGAAGAGGCAGGAGCAGAATTTCAAAAATGCCCTTCAACTCATCAAAGAGGCATTTTTTAAGCATGGTGAGAAGGAAGCGCTGAGATCTTGCATACATGCCATCAGCCTTTGTTCCACACAGAGTCATGGGGAGCTAAAGGATTTTGCTCGGCACAAATTTCAGGAACTTCAGGATGAGCTTATTGCTAAGCTTAAATCTGCAATGAAAGAAGTGGCAGATGATGGCGGCGATGAATATTCTCTTCTTGTAAATTTGAAAAGGTTGTATGAGCTTCAATTGTCAAGACCTGTGTCTAACGAAAACTTGTTTGAAGATATTGCCTCAACTCTCAAGACCTATACAAGCAGGGATGACGACGACGATGATGAGTGTCGAATGCAGGTTGTCAGTTTTCTACTTCTCAACATGCATATGCATTTGTCATGGTCTGTGCATTCAGTCATTTATAGTGTGATTGCCTCTGAAACATATGTGCCTTCTCTATTAGCGGAACGTAATTCTTTGTTAGAGAAACTAGAGTACTTCCTTGACAACCCAGGAGCACTGGGGGTTAGTACTCATGGCAATCAGCTGCTAGCTTCCTGGGTTTGTATTCTACTTTCAGACTTGTGGTTTATGTTCAGAAAGGAAAATTTTTGTTCAACAAAGCTGGAAACGTTGGGATATAGTCCAGATGCGTCCATTCTTCAAAAGTTTTGGAAACTCTGTCTGCAACAGCTCAATATTTCAGATGAAACGGAAGATGATGAAAAAGCAAACAACCAAGAGTATTTCAAAGAGACACACAAAAATGCACTGATGACTTGTGCTGCACGGTTGGTTACTATTGATACAGTTTGTAAGGAGTATCTTGGTCCAGAGATTATTTCACAATATGTAATGCATGGCACAAGTATAGCACTGATTGTTGGGCTTCTGATTACCGTTCTAATTAATATGAAAGATGAAGATCTTCCCCAATTTTTCTTGGAAGCTTTGAAAAAGGCCTACCATCGGCATACGGATGAACTTTCTAGAACAAGTGGTGATGAATCCTTAGCAAGCAAGCGTTTTGCAGAATTTGAAGAACTGGCTGCTCGGCTTTCTGGGATGCTTGTTGGTGCTGCCAGAGCCAAGAACAAGAACAAGCACAAATCAGACATTTTAAAAATTGTTAACAATGGCATTGAATATGCTTTAGTAGATGCTCCAAAGAACTTGTCTTTTCTGGAAGGTGCTGTGCTCCATTTTGTAACCAAACTGCCTAGAGCTGATGTTCTGGACATCATGAAGGATGTCCAAAAACGAATGCAGAAAGTAAATACGGATGAAAACCCCAGTGGCTGGCACCCATATCACATGTTTGTGGATAGCTTGCGTGACAAGTATGTGAAGAATGAAAAGGATGGGGCCTCTTTAAAGCGCAGCAGGGGGTGTCCGCGCAATAGGCGGAACATAAAGGGAAAGAGACTCTTTGATAGTGGTTCGAGTGAAGGAGATGATTCAATAAGCACGTCTCATGACCATGAAAACGCTGAGCAAGATGAAGAAGAGGAGCTAGATGAGGACGAGGATGAAGATATGTTCCTTTGATACATTCAATTGGGTCATCATCTAAGTTAAGGGAAGGGCATTGGAAGCTTCAAGAGAGGAAGATAAAGGCCAGACAAGGACATTGGAGGTTTTAGAAGAGGAGTTCAGATAATTTTGCTGCTTCTAGGAAAGGTTGTAATGCATTAATTTGTGTATGTTAGAAATATGGTTGGACTTCGAATTGAGGTAATTCGCATTTGCTTCCATTTTCTGATTGATAAAATTGGGATTGAAGTAATATGGGATCAACACATCTATCATGATCTAAACTGTTGCCACTGATTTGGGACCAAAAACAAAAACAAAAACAAAACCAGGTTTCATTTATTGAAAAAAATAATTATTTAAATGATTAATTAATTATTCGTCTAATATTATTACTCTTTCTTCTTTCAAAAAGATGCAAACTTTAAATCTCCCTTGTCAAATATTATAAAAAAAAATTCTCCTCTAAAGAAAAAAATTACTCATCTATACATTTTTATTTTTAACATACAGAATGTTAGCTATCTTTTCTTTTCTACCTTCTCCTTTTTATGTTCATCTTGGACATTCTCTTGTGAAAACGACACCAGAGATATAGTCTTTTCAGAAAGGAATAATGTTTTATTGATTTACAATCTGTTATTATACAGATAAATAGGTTATACAGTCATGAATATACAATAAAGAAAAAAACAATAACATAATAAAAGAAAGTAAATGTATTCTGATATGAGTCTTTATCTTAATAAAGATATGGTCCATGTCTTAATATCTCTTTTAATGATCTCATGATTGAAACTATTCGATTCAATAAATTTTTTGCAGAGATATATTTAAATGTGATTAAAAGCAATGAACGAATTTTATCATAGAATTATATTTCGAATTTTATCATAGGATAATAAAAGAAAGTCAAAAATAATAGCTACCATACAGAAATGTGAAAAGGAATGAAAACTCTCCTCTTTTAGCTCAGATGGATGGTCCATTTACCTTTCAACCATACAGCCATAGTTGCCTCCAGAATTTCTTGGACCATTCCAGAATGGTTTCACCATCTAGGTGGTCGACACGTGTCACTCTGGCGCGCGTTCTCTCTTCCAAGTGTACAAGTATATAAAGCCTGCCAACTGAACAGAAACGCTTGAGGCCATTCTGGAATTTTCTCCTTCATTCTCTTTCACTCTCTCAAACCGTCGTTTCAATTCCTTCTATCAGGTAAGAACAAAATCACCTAAATTTCTCGCATTTTCTCGGCATCCAATCAGACATTAATCGCCGACCTTAACGAATGTTTAATTTCTCTGTTTATGTGTCTGTAAAATTCTGTTTTCTGGTAATCATAAAATTTCTGTTGGGGAATACAAATATGCTGAATTTGCTTGCTGCGAAAGTTTTAATTTCCATTTCGACGAGTTTTCAGTTCAAATTATGACCGCATAAAGCTCAAGGCTTGTGATATTTTCCTTTCTTTTCTCAGCGTCCAAACAAATCATAAAGAAATAGTAGTTTATATGCGGAAAATGGTCTTGTTATATTCGATGTTTGATTTTAGATGATTGTAAATGCAGAGTTTGATAATACTTAATTATTTTTTGCTTGAATATAAGTGGATTTAAGCTGACCTGGTTGCTAATCGTGTATGATTTTCTTTAATTACTGTTTAGGAATTTCTCTTGATTTCTAGGATTAGGATTTCATTTTTTTTGTTTTATCAACCAATCATAAAGAAGGTAGAGAAAATACAGTTTCAAACCTTAGACTTTAATGTTACAGTTTTGAATCATAGATTTTATGGTTTTATTCTGTTTGGGCTTAATTCGTTGGTCGTTTACTTTTTTAATGTGGCTAATAAACATGAAGGATAAATAAGTTTTTTGTACTGGGTTTTGTTGTTTCCAGGGGGATAAACACAAAAACTATGCAGAAGGAAAGAGAAGGTAGAGATGGTTTCTTTCGTTCTGGTGACTTGCTAGATGGTTTCCAGGGCTTTGGATCCCATAGAAGTATGTTGCCTAGCCTTCTTGATAAAAGGGATCCATTTGATGACCCCTTCTTCAGTCGCCCACTTGGTAGTATGTTCGGTCCAAGTACTGCTTCTAGTGATACGAAGCAAAGTGATAAAGGAATATTAGTGGAAGAGCTGAGTTCTGATGATGAGGGAGAGGAAGAGAAAGTTACTGGGGATGGGAGAGATGACAGTAAAAAGCAATCTGTTTCGAGCAAAGAACCATCTGTTGAGCATCCAGATGATGTTGTTGATGGTAATTGAACTTTTATCTCTGGGTTACTTAGAAAGGCGCATGTCTATGTTCTAGCTTGTAATTTAAGTTGCTTTTATGACAATAATGGTTGTGTTTAATCTTGCAGAGAGGAAAAGTAAGAATGTGAGTTACAGAAATGATTGCAACAACGTAGAAGGCGCACAGCCCCAGGGTCGTAGTTTGTCTGTTCAGACTTGCAGAGTCACATATGGTGGTGTAGATGGAGCATATTTCACTTCTACAAGAACCAGAAGGGCAGGAAGTGATGGCGTAAGTAATGGTTTCTGGGATTTGATATGTTAATGGCCCAGTTCCTGCTTTAACTTTGTGATTGTAAAACAGGTGGTGCTTGAGGAGGCCAAAGAAGCAGATAGGACAACTGGTCAAGCAACACATAGGATCTCTAGAGGAATTCATGATAAGGTAAAATTTCTTTTGGTTGTGCAGCCCATGTTTTTTTTTTTGTGACTGGGTTGGATGTAATTGTTTTGTCATATAGTCATTCAGTCGAGCGCATGTTGTTTTGTTAATGTTACAAATTTGTGGCCTTTATCAATCTGTTCCCTCCTTGTGGTTTTGTTAGTATTGCATAGATCAGTTTGTAGCCTTTTCTTTTCCCATCTCTTGTGGATATACATCATGAAAGGACAGAAAGAAAATCTTAATATAGCCACACTGGAATTGAGATAGTTGCATTGCTTATGTAGGGTCATTCTGTTACAAGAAAGCTTAACTCAGATGGAAAGGTGGACATGTTGCAAACATTGCACAATTTGAGTGAAGGTTTGTACCTGCAGCCTATCATGATTAGTTAATAGGCATTATGTCACATGTATGAACGGAGTGATGGTATCTATGCTTTTTCCAGATGAGCTTTCTGGTTTCGAGGAAGCATGGAATGGCAATGTTAAAGGGCACTTGCCTGGCTGGAGAGAGGAATTTGGTATGCATAGGAATGCTGGTAAGCACTTCTTCCCCCCTTGTCCACCCCCACCCCCCCCCCCCC
>QANW01000555.1:386821-604850 GCA_003254865.1 Dryas drummondii
TTTTCTTGTTTTTTGGGGTGTCTTTATTTGTTAGTTTATGCTTAGATGCTTTCCATATCACAATATCAAAGGTCATGCATTAACCAGGCTTTCCTTAGGATCCCAGTTAGTTTTTTTTAAGTGAAAAGTTATGTGTATGTGAATACTGATCTTAACATCAGCCAGTCATTGAGCATTATGCATCGTAATATCGTGTGTGAATGAGCAATGTGGTGTAACCGTGTAAAACAGTAAAAGAGAATGGTGTGTGCTACAATTAATAATTTGTTAAAGTTTGGGAATCGGTTTCTTATGGATCGGTGATAGAAAAATGTTAGTGCATGGTGTATTATTCTTATGTTCTGTTTAGTGACAAATGTGGAAGATTGTGCAATGTGAGATGTAAAAATATGAAAGAATATGGCATGCCAATGTAGCAAATGTCATGGGATATCAAACCAAACTTTCTTATCTCTACCCGTTAGTCTGTACATCATGGCATATCATGGTTCAGAATTCAGTCTATGCCTTTTGATTTTAATAAATGCTTGGCTGAGTTTCAAGTTGTGATGACATGACAAACAGGTTCCAGCGGCAGTGAACAAAGGGGGAAGGCATCTTGGAGAGCTGGGCTGCTTCCATCTTCAGCACAAGTGCAGAGTGCCAGAGGAATGGGATCAGACAATGCAACCAGGACTACTTCTGATGGGAGAACCAAAAAGGTTGTCAGAATCAATATAGAGTAAAGCAGGATTCATCATGTCAATGTATGAAGATCAGGAAGAGGAAATAGTAGTTGGCACATTCTGCCCAATTGTTTCAAAGAGTCGGGTGCTTCTCCCTATGGGGAGGACATCTAGTCATCTATATCTATGTTTCAAATGGAGAGGTTGTAAGTCTAATAATTATTAGTTCTAGTTTCTTTGTTGACATGATTCTCTTCATATAAAGAAAAGGAATCCGGTTTCTGGGTTTCTGGTTTTGCATGGATACTTGATTGTTATTTCTCTTTCGTTTTTAATTTGACATTAAAATTAGCATAATTATGTTCTATTTTGCTTGAAAAAAAATTCTGTTTAATGGTGGAATATATAACAAGCTTTTCATTTTCCGTTTGGTTTCTCATACACTTTTTACTGTATGATCCCTCATGAATGTCGAAGACATGTCAAATCGGCTAAAATCTCATTTAAGATTAGAGCAATATGTGTAAGTATGACGTCAAAATCAGTATAGTTTTGTATCCCTATAACGTTTAGATTTGAAATAGTGTGCTAGCTTGTGAAAAAGTTGGAAGTATGCCTCTCTTTTTTTTTTTTTTTTTTTTTAAGAATTATTATTACCCAATCACTGAAAATTAAGGACATGAAATCACCAAGAGATCAATCATTCTAACCATGTTGTTGAGTCCTACACTAACTAGTCAAAGAAATTCCAGTAATATGTAAATACTATGTGGCGTTACTTGTTTCCTAAACAACGAGCTCCCCCAAGACCCCGCGTAAAACCTCCTTTTGAGTAACCCCAGCATGTGAGTTTGAGTAACTTTTTATGTTTGATAAGATTATAGGGATTTTTAGGCCAATATTGTGTAGCTTATTTTGTTTTCTAATTAATATTGTTTGCTCTTAAAAATGGAGTATCACATTAATGAAAACTTTTTTTTTTTTTTTTAATGTAGCCACTATTCAACGGAAACTATATTATATAGTTCATTTTGGACAGGAACTACGCTCAGAAACTAAAAAAAAAATGTAAGCATGAATCATGATACTTATAAATATACATTTTGTTTCTTACATATGAACATGTCAAAAGTTCATAAACCAACATAAAACACAAAAATTCAATATTATAGTCACATTCACCCTTGTTATGTTTATCGTTGCAAAATTCTTATCGAACATGAACTATTTATGTCAAGTTCTTGTCGAACAAAAATTATCGGCACTATACAGCGTCTCATGTGTATACTTTTTTAAGTCGAGCTTCTTTTTTTAATGTAAACATTAAGTGAGTTAATTGAACATTAGAGAATGTAAAATGAACATTTAAATTTACTTCTTAAAATCTTGGTCTCCTATATTTTGAACAAAAAATAAAATAATATAGTAATATTTCATAATTAAATTAACAACCAAAATTACATAACAATATTCATTTTAATAAATAAATCAAATATTAAACAAGTGAGCAGATTCTTAGATAACTAGAATGACAAAACCTCAGTTTTCACCTTGAGGTTAATTATAGTTCCCTATAGATATCCATAATACATATAATAATTAAATATTATTTACCAAAATTATATAGAAATTAAAAGCGAGTTTAATTTATGTTAATCATATATTCACCATATTCATCCAATTGTACATCATAATCATATGATGTGGTAAGATAAGGACCTCCTGCTGTACGACCATAATTTGCTCCACCATGGTACATACAATAGTTCTGCAGAACTTTTAAGTACCTTAGTTCATATACAATTCTTGTATCTTTTTTTTAGTTTACTCCAATATCTAAAAAACACAAAATAGTAACGCCATGTGACAAATTCATAGATGAGGAACTGGTTTTAAAATGCCGAAAGGTGGATAAGACATGATCATACAGTCTACTATTCTAGTTACACAGCTCAATCAAATCCCACCAGCTTGTGAACTGTAGCATGTGAGATGGATGAGAAGAAATTAGCAGATCATGCTCACAATATGATCTAGTTCAGCAAATCAAAAGATTTTTACTATCTGCATATATTATGTGATCACAACATGCATACAGTTGGCCTAACTGAGTTAGGGGTGGCAAATTGAGTTTTGTGATGGCATATCATCTTGGATTTGGATTTGAATAGTGCATCAATCAAGTAATCAACCATAACTTAACCCATGATACATGATTTGATATTAATCCGATATGTTAAAATGTTAAATAACTTGTTTATTAAAAAAAAATTATAAAAATATTAAGTATTTACACATTGAACCATAACTTAACCTATGATACATGATTTGATGTTAATCCGATATGTTAAATAACTCGTTTATTAAACAAAAATTTATAAAAAATTAAGTATTTACACAATTACACATTGACGTTTGCATAAATACAGAAAAATGTAAAACTACATGGTGCATTGCCGGATGTAACAATCATCAATACCGATTCACTATGTGTGGGTGTGTGCATTGTGTTGTAAGGCATTCTAATTTGGGTGCGGGGATCAATCCCAATGAAGCATTCTCCGATGCACTCTGCCTTTGAGGTTATGATGTTGAGCAATGTAATGGAAGCAAACAGCTAATAGAGCTAATTCATGATCTCATAAATTATCAAATTACGTGGGCAAAACAATAAGGGACAGCACTGACTGCCCCCAAAATTGAGGATAGAACTTAATCCATTTATTTATCATGTTTAATTAAATCCTAATAAATTATCAAATTACATGGGCAACATAAGACAATAAAGCAATGACTGTCCTGAAAATTCTTGAATAAAACACAATCCATTCATTAATCATGATTAATTAAAACACACGTCTCCTACATTTTGAACCAAATATAGCGATTTCATAATCGTTAAATAAAAAACCAAAATTGAAAAAAAGTTTGATTTTAACTAATCAAAAGAAGTACTTTCCAACTACAAGGTTTGACCCGGAGTCTCAGTCTTCCTCCTCCCCTTCATTCTCAGCAATGTTGAAATATCTCAGTTCATAGACATTTCTATCCTTGTTGGAAGCAATCACTCGGAGCCAATCTCGTACATTGTGTTTCTTTAGGTACTTCTTTGTCAAGTACTTCAGATATCTGAACCACATAAACAACAGAAATACTTGTAAAACTGCACAAACACTCAAATGTACTTGCTCAAAACAACCTGAAGTGATGATAAAGTTGAGGAAGAAAGGATGAATATAACTGCAGTTAAACTTGCATATAGAAAAACTAAAAATTAGGCACCAGGCTGTGGGCAAAATGTAGATAAGAAGGTGATGGCAAAACACCACCAAAACCCTCATGCTAACTTTAATTTTGCAAGTGTCGGAACATCAAATGAGTCACAATCAGACAAACTAGCAGATGTACAGAGCCAACAATAGAGTGTTTTCTGTCAAAACTTATTTAGTAGTTCAGTATTTTCAACATAAAATAACTCCATGTAAATGCAGGCCACTATAAAAAGTAAGGGCAAACAAATACAATAGTTATAACAACCTTTTTTTTTTTTGGTGAAAGTAGTTATAACAATCTTCTTCACTGCTTGGAAGTATCAAAAAATAAATACAAAAGTAAGATAAAGGAAAACAACTTAATGAAACTTTAACCCTAGTATGACTACATAGATTAATTTCCTTTTATATCTGTAAGAGTGACAGTTAAGAGCAGCATAGATATCATAGCCAAGTTGGCAAGTCCCCAAAATGATGCTACATGAAAAGATGCTACATTTCATTTATAAAGCTTTTTAAGCAGAATCAGAACTAAACAAAATTCAGTAAGTATCACACCAATTGCTAATTTAAGCCACAGGCATTCCATACCAAAAAAACCCACACCATTCAATTAATACAAGCACACCAATAATAAAAAGCAACCAAATTACCTCTTAGAGAAGTTACTGTCAGAAGTGACAGTGATCTTGCTCTTCTCACGGGTCACACTGACACTGTCACCGAGGGCACCAGCCTTGCCTCCAACCTTGATCCTCTCCTGGAGAAACTTCTCCAGGGATGCAATGTCCATGATTTTGTCTTCCACAGGCTTTGCACAATCAATGGTAAAAGTCACACCCTTCTTCTTCCCCTTGGGACCCGCTGCAGTTCCTCGACTCATTGTTGTTATCTCTGCAACCCACACATAAATTGAAACTATGACTAAAATTCACTGGAGAAATATGTCATTTGCATACATCTGTGTATATATGAAAATCAAAATATGTGTGTATAATCACATAGCATATTGACACATGAGATTCAGTATCACCTCTCACATACTTTATACATCTAAATTTACATACAGAGTTACAAACACAAGCATTTATGACCTCAGATTACATCCATTCACATGTATAATTAATATCGCACTGATTCACATTGTAATCAGTTTTCCTTTTTCCCATCCATCAAAACAGAATTGGACCACAAATCCAATTCACGCCAACACAATTAAAGGTTTGGATTGGATTGATTTCATAATTGGTTTTTTTTTTCTATCTTTTTTTTAAACAATTTGGGATTCTTTTGCAGATTTGCTTAATTTAACAAGTGTGCACATGCAACAACTTATGTTTTCTTTTAGAGCTTTGTTTTATTTGTCTGGGGGTTGTATAACTTGATCTGAATTTATCATAAATTTTCAATTTCTTGTTACATTTTTGTATTATTAAAATGTATATCTTCTTGACTTTCAGAATTGAAAGTCAGTTGAATTCATAGCAATTATAATGTAAAGATATTTGAAGTCCAAAAAAACCCAAGCATAAATCATAAAAACAAACCAAACAGCCACAAGCACAACAATCAAAAGTTAATTCAAATTCAATTAAAAATAATGAAATCATCAATATTAGACCAAAACCAACAATCTTGAAAACTATCAGAAATTTTATAGCTTGAAAACTATTAGAAACATTATAAGCATCCCAGTGCCAGAGGCACAAAGCCAAGGCAACNTGAAAACTATTAGAAACATATAAGCATCCCAGTGCCAGAGGCACAAAGCCAAGGCAACTAAGGGGCCGAATCAAATGTCCATGAAGGATAAGCAACATAAGTATATGAACCCTCTTCTACAAGGCTAAGTTCCAGCTGCATGTATAGAGAATGAAGTCCAACAATCAATTATTTGCTTGTAAAACCACATAATTACATCACTGTGCAATAAACTTCATAAGTTGAAAACAGTCAGGTTCCACATTTTGATTTCAAACTCAATCTAAAATCACCAACAATTAATTCGAACTAAAATGAACCCAAAAAGCAGCAAGTCAAAGTCTGAAATAAACCCAACAAGAAATTAGAACTAAAAAGAACCCAAAAAACAGCAGCTGAAACAAACCCAATAGCAACACTATCTAAAAAGAACATCTGCAATGTGTGCAATGGAACAAAACAAAAAGAAACAGCACATACCTAACGGCGAGAGAGAAGAGATGATGGGTTCTGTTTGAAAATGGAAAATAGAAAAAGACGACCAAGGTGGAAGAAGTGAAGGCGGGACTGAGGAGGCGCTGCGGCTTTATGCTGATATAAAGAGAAAATAGGGAGTTAGGGTTTCTAGCATGCCGAGTACAATATCAGGTGTAAACAGGTGTATGCTAATACAAAGTTTCATTTGAAAGAAAGGGATAATTACAAAAAGAAGCCCCTAAAGTATGACAGGTTTTGCACATTGCCCACTTAAAAATATTTTATGACACTTAACCCCATGAACAGTAATATGAACTATTATGTGTGTCTCACAGTGCCTAATTCCGTCAAGTTAGAAAAACTAAAATAAAAATCTCTAAGTACCAGCAAACCCCCATAATCCGACCTCCTCACACCAACTTGCAAGGTTGGTTCGATTCCTGAAGTGAAGAAATGCTATTAAGATCGATGTTGAAAGGTGGATGACACATGATCATGCATTATGGTCTATATCTCAATCACGTCTCACCAACTTGTAAGTTGGGACGAATCCATGACTTAGGAGGTAGTATGTGAGATGTATGAGACAACATTAGACGATCATGCTCACATTATGATTTAGTTTTTATTATTTTTTGACAAAACACTTTGCTTTAGTTAGGTGCCCAAAAGACTTCCAAACAATCTGCATCAGTTATGCGATGCAACATGCGTGTGTATGGAGTTCTAGTAGTTAAGGTGGCAAATGAGTTTTATCTTGTTTCATTTTGAATTTGTACCCACCCCTCGCAATGCCACTTGAGCTTCAGCTCTTGACCAATTTGATTATGTAACATGCAACATACAAAAGAGAACCCGCTATACCTCCTTGAGCAGAACCTTTTGGTTTCTTCAAGGAAAGGGTATAATATCTAGCTTTCCTCCAATAATCATTGATGAATTTGTTTCGCCGTTTTATAAAAAAGGTGTGGGAGCATTAAAACGTCTGCAACCTCTCAAGTGAAACTAAGGATTTAGCATAATGAGTTCTAGAAATAACCCTTCCATAAATTAATAGAAAAATAATAATAATCCACACAAATAAATTATGTGAACAGTTAAATATTCAAAAGAAAATCAACTACCAAGGAGTTTCACCAAAGTTTTTCATGAAGTTCCCAACTTGAAACAAGCAAAAGAAAATAACAAACTGAAAACAAGTCCTGCTATTCTAATGGGATGGGAAAGATCATATCTAAGCCACAAGGGTGCTGGCGGTGGTGGATTCACTGCAAAAAGAGATCAAAGAAATAAGCATGTCAGGTACTACTACTACAATGTTGACATAAAAAATATGAGACAATTTCAATTGAGCAAGCAGCAGATGCAAATGATGCAAATTAACAATAAAGCACTCGTGGAAAAAATACAGTTTAACATAGAGAACCGCTTCAGTCACACTATACAGATGCCACTCTATAACTAGCATGTTTATGGAATTGGGGGAAAACCAAACACTACTGACATAGTTTACATAGATTTCATTTCTGAGAGGAATAATTTCTAGAAATGTATAAATGCCTTATACAGCATGTTGAAATTTGAATATTTGTTTCCCACATACAATAAGTTCTTCAGATTTTGAATGTAACGCGAAAGGCTACATCATTCACTGTATGCAGTAGAATCATAATTTTTTTTGGAGGAGCTAAGGCAGCATTTATTCTCAAATAGAGTCCTTTATTTTAGTTCTATGAACTGTATAATATTTGCATTGATCTTTGGGTACTAGTAGGATTATGACAAGTACTACAAACTAATAAACTCCATGCAACTCTCAATGTTAGAGTGAAAAATTCCATTACATGTCTTCAAGTGAGGCTAGTGGAACCTGAATATTCAAATGTAGAATAAAAAACAATTCCAAAAAGAACAAGATGCTTACTATTTCCACACTGGTGGAAGCTTCTTTGTCTTCTTGTAGTAACGAGCTAGGCGATGGATCCTGCTCTCAACCAGAATCAGCCTAAATTTGGAATCCTTGTCTTTCCTGTTCCTCTCCAAATGCTTCCTAATTGAGACGGCTTTTTTGATGAGGTGGTACAGATCCTCAGGTATTTCAGGAGCAAGACCTAACCCCACAGAAAATAAATAAATAAATCATTTACTCAATTTTTCTCCAAATATAAAACACTGTAGAAAACAAAATCAAGAAAAGACGCACCATGAGCCTTCAGTATACGCAATATCTTGCTTCCTGTGACACTCTTCACTTGAGCAATCCCATGAGAATCTCGTAGAATCACACCAATTTGAGATGGTGTCAGACCCTTCTTGGCAAACTTGCAGATGTTCTCCTCAACCTTAAGGACAAAAACCAACTTGATAACTATAATGCACAAAAGGAAACCTTGAGTTTTAATTCTTTAGCAGTAAGAGTCGATTCCCCTGGGAAAAGCAGTAGTAATAACAACCAAACAAACTTTCATTCATTCAATAAAGTTTTGAGGGGAATAGGTAATGCCTTTGCCACTAATGTATGGCCATTAATGTAAATTACTAAATATAAAGAAATAACAAAAATTGATTAAATGAAAATGGGACACAGAAGACATACTTGAAGTTCTGATTAGTGTAAAATACCAAAAACCACTGAACTAGAAGAAAAGAAAAGGAACAGGTTTTCCAATGTTTCAATTACAAAGATACTAAGTACAAAAACTTGATTCTAGTTAGAATGATACTAGTGTATAACACAGTATAGACACAAGTCACACAACAATTCAGACTCCAGGTTTAATTTGGTGCACATAGCAAGGAAATATGTAGCCAAATTAAATTCAAAGAATCTGTTACTTCATATGGCACCCTATAGCTCTAAAAAGATAGTGAGAGAAAAACCCAATGAATATGAGTCTTAATAAATCCTGGATATTTTTTGAGAAAGATGAAATAAATATATCAAAAGCTCCTTTTTTTTTTTCTTCCCCTCTCACTACATTTCTCATCACACAATTCATTCACTGAAAAGATGGATAAAGAAACTTATAAGGCTCGCTAAGTTTGAGCTAAAAATTAAAAATGTAGTTGATTTTCACATAAAGCAAGCAAATCATAGCACAACCCAATTACTGAGTTAAGAATTAGAGTCAGGGTTTCTCACATCCTGAGTAGAGATCTTCAACCAGCTCGGAGGGGTCCTCTTGTACGGCAGAGCAGAAGCCGATATACCCTTACTGGAAAACAGCACCAAAAAGATATCAAGGTCAGACAAATCAATTGCTCGAGCTTGTTACAGAGCTGGTTCAGAGAAGAAGAAGAAAAGAACGAACCCTCTACTGTGCATGCGACCCATGGTGACGGGCTAGTCGTCTCTCAGTGTCGTTCCTGGTTACTCTAGCTTTGCCTCTTGCCGGCTGAGAAACCCTACGAATAGAGAGAAGGTATGGTGGGCCGCAACCTCTCTATTTAAGGGCCCGTTTGTTAGCACCCTGAAGTGGGCTATTTTGGGATTATCCCTTGTGAGCCAGCATGGGCTTAAATAACAACAGCCCACAATAAGAACAACTTTTTTTTTTTGGCCATGCACAATAAGAACAACTTGATCTATAAAACATGTTTCTTATATAACTTGTGTTTTATTTTTTTGTAAATCCAACTGTCATTTACATATAAAACCAAAAATAGTTTCTCATCTTATATAAGACTTCTAAGAGCATTAGTTAGATATATAACAAAATTAAAACAAAATTGGAATCTAATAAAACCGTATACAAATAACTCATAATTCTACATTATATAGGTCATAGAATACATATTAGAAAATGAGAAAATTTATTCATCTTCTTTTTATAATACTAGTTAAACGTGTTTAGCGTGTTACGCTGTTTAACACTAACGGACTAGCCCGTTTATTATTCGTGTTTAGCAGGTCATAACATATTCGTGTTCATGTCAAGAAATGGTCAACCTAAACCTGCTAACTTCGTGTCAGGTTTGAATCATATTATCGTGTCATATCAAAATTTGTCACCGTTAATTTCATTGTTTGCTTTGAAGAAATAGAATTGATTTTTTTGGTAACCAAGGGTGTCTTGGGCCCGCTTTCGCGTACAAGACTAATCCATTGGACTGGTTAAAGACAAGCAATCTACGCCAGACGTAGAAATTCACAAGAAATTTTATCTCTCTTGTTGTCTGGCTCCAAGGGTTGAACACTTTAACCTGCAATACATAAAGAAAGATGAGAAACAATAGATGCTCGTGGTGCCTTTTAGGCTTTGAAATCAACTGAATATGTTTACTGATTGCATCATGCTTCTAGTATTGGTTAGTCCCAAATTCCTTTTCTTATGTAGATCCGCGTACGTACTTTAATTATTTTGATTTAAGTTTGTTTGAACTGATCCGGATATATAATGTTGTTCTTTGATGACTACCATTGGCAAAGAGAAAAATTATTTCATTTGTCACAGAACTGGCAGAGAGAAAAGTTATTTAAATAATCATATATTGGAAATTTAATTTGTCGAATAAATAATGTAACTATGAATCTTAGGACTTAATTATTACACAGACAAGATTTTAGTCGACAAACATATAATATGTCAGGCATCTTTACAAAATTTTAATTTTGTTGGTCAAAAGTCCTTGTAACTCATCACCAAACACCTTCTTAGTCAATCAATTGCCCAATGAACTCTTTCTTTGTCAAATGTCTTGTTTCCAATGGCCAAAATTTAAAGCTAGCTAACTCTAATGATTCTGTCATATTGTTTCTCTCAATAAACTTGTAATTCTAAGGAGATTTAAGTTACAGGACACTAGAATGATTATAAGTTTCCAACAAATATACCAATCAAGACTCAAATACTGACTTAAAGTAAGATAATGATGAAAGTATCTTTAAGTATGCATACTTTGGATTATAAAGATGAGGGAATCCAATGAATTGTATTTTGATGGTTATTTTTTTTTATTGTGGTTTCATATTTTTTGTTAACCATTGTGAGCAATAAGATAACTAAAGAAAGTAAAATCAAATAAAAAATAAACTTTAAAATTTGTAATTTGCTCCAATACCACAAAAACATAATATAATAAGACCAAATAGTAACATATTCTTATTGCCATGAAACTACTAAGGGTTGTTTGATCGAGAACAATATATTGTTATTGATGAAATGTTATTATATAAGATGCTAAAAAGAGAATATACATGATCGTGAATTCTGGTTGCAACTCAATCAAATCCCCCACCAACTTTTAGTGACTTACTATATAGCATGCAAAATTGATGAGACAAAATTAGAAGGTCATATATATATAGGAAACTGAAAAACTTACTCGCGCGGCATTCCGCATAAATTATAAATTATTTATGTGATCGAAATGTGCATGCATTTGGGGTTAGCAGTAACTGATTTAGTTAATATAGCTTTGACCAGTCACTGTAGTAAATTGATTGATATGTTATATAGATTTGTATATTTATGTATCAATGATTTATAATCTATAAGTTTATTCGTGCAAGTTTTCTTAAAAAAAATAAAATAAACTAAAAAAACTGAGAGGCACAGTCTACAGTATATAAACCAGTGAATCCAAATCATAAATAAACCCCCTTTGCACCCCTTCTTTAAAAAAATTAACAAAATTTAACTCCTCAAGCTCTCCCTCGTAAATTTTACAAATAAGCACTCAGGACCAATTCTAAGGAAATCCAAGAAGAGAGACTAGAAAACATTTTGAAAGGGAAAATAGCAAATATAAATACTGGAGGGGTGAATTTTTTATTTCTGTCAAAAGAAACTTTCATCAGAAGCCTAAAACCAAAAGGAAGACAAATTAACCATATAGGGCCAAGGTGTATGGCAGATTACAAAACATACCATACTATTGGTCCATCCGATCATAAGATTTGGCCCAGATAATTAAATAGAGAAAATAAACCAACCCCAAACAACATCTAAGGTAAATGGGTGATTAATGGGTATTTCAGCAAATTTGTGGGCCAAAGTAATTTTGGCTCGTTTTAACTCAATTCCTTGGTTTCAAAACCCTGAAACCCTTTTGAACTAATGAATAAGCTTTGGTTTCATCCACAAATTTGCAAAGTTACTATATGATATCTCAGGTCAAATGGTCTAGATTAATACAAAAAAATGATAAAATATATTCAATCAACATTAAATGCCTCAAATTAAAGATTTATGTGATTTATATGAAAAAAAAAAATTCAATTAATTAAGTTCGAAAAACAAAATAATTTTGAAACGGATTCAAAAATTCCCTATATATTATATGTCATCATTCTTCTTCTTTTTTCACATAAATTTCAAGTTTTTCTTTTCTTTTTCACTTTTTTTGACAAATTAATTAAGGATCGAAACTAACAAAGCTAATACGTACAAATTTGAGAGACTTGAATATATGAAGGATATTTAACATGTACATATGACTTCAATATATAACAAGAGCATGTACAACATCAACATATACATACACAAACTCTCTCTCTCTCTCTCTCTCTCAAATTATCTTCATCGGGATCGATCTCAATATATAACAGCTAGTGTTGAGAATCAAAATTGCTAAGCTGCTTGAAGATTATTTAATTATTTTTCAAGCATTTAACAATTACTTTTGACATTAATTCTATTTCAAACTGATAGACGAAGCTAGCAGTGCTTCCAAAACCCTGTCTCAAAATTAAAGACCCTCTGATAATAAAGTCATGATAGAACTATATACTCATCCCCGAAATAAGTGCTCCTCTCCTGATCGGTGATCTATATGCTTGATCCAACGGCTAGGACCCTTCTTTGGCCCTAGTACACAACTAGTACTTCCACCACTACCACCGCCGCCACCACCAAAACCACCCCCTATATGAGCAATATCCAACCCCATCCCAACTGGCAAAAATACTGACCTCACGACACGTGTCCCCCTCTCAACCACACCAAGCCACCTGAACCCAGAAATGTTTCTCCCTTGCCATGCATTTTTGCATGCAAAAACCGCCCCTCTAGGGCTCACCTGCGCCCTCCCCAAAACCCTAGAAAAGTCCCTCAGCCTGCAGTCCACCACCAAAAAATCCACACCTACCAAATCCGCCGCCGCCGTCTCGGCCTCTCCCACCACCACCTCCGGCACCGGCGACACGCCAGAGTTTAGCATGGCCTTTAGGTATTCCAACTTTGACCTTTCGTCCGGGACTATGCACACGTGTCTTCCGCACGTATGGCGGGCAGCAATGGCGAGGCCAAGGCTTGTGGCTATTGGACCGCCGTAGGACCAGGCTTCAACGATCAGCTTCACGTTCCAGCCGGCCGCCATGGCAGAGAGCAGCTCAGCAACACCGGATTCTGATCTAAATTTCTCACACTGCGTATGCAAATAAAAATATTAAATAACAACTTATAAAATATATAAGCTTGGAAATTAATAATTAACAAAGGCTCTTGGTGATCGATCAGATTGTACTTACTGTTTTCACAGTGTCTATGTAAGCTTTTGAAGCAGTTTCTGGAGACCAAGTGAGCTTCATACTCTCTCTCTCTTTCTTCCTCTCTCAACTGGGAGGATATTGATATATGGAACGGGACTGTGGGCAATGTTAGCTAGATTTTTTTGCTTTTAAATGGGGTTTGAGAGAGAGAGAGAGAGAGAGAGAGAGAGAGAGAGAGAGAATTGTCGCTACTCGCTAGCTAGCTAGCAACTAGCAAGGTATATACGTGGTTTGGTACACAAAATAAGATGGCGTTGACATTTGGCCATTTGGGCACAGAGTTAGAACATGTACGTAGAGTTGGCATTTTTTTTTTTTTGGCCAGGAGTAGAGTTGGCATTAAATAAGAAGATATAAATACAGATCATCTGGACGTGCCTATATCGATCTCTTAAATAGGCCAAAAGGGAAATTTTAATTAATTCATTGATGATATCAGTTTGGCATCAACTTGGCAGTTGCAGGGGATTAATTATATCTTTAATTTCTCCTCTGCTGCATGTACTCATAAATTGACAATTGTACGGTATATTACGTATGACTCTTAATTATATCAAGTATATAATATTTGGAGAGGTTCAAGTGTGAGTCTTGATATATAATATTTGGAGAGGTTCAAGTGTGAGTCTGTGAGACATCCACATTTTAGAAAAAGTATGGGCAGACCGCAACGCAGTTTAATGACCCAAATACGTACGGCCCGATTAATTATTTTAAGTTTATATTATTGTTTAATAAATTAAATAGTTTTTTATGTTATTTCATTTTTTATCAAATTTTTTAATTTTCTACTACTTTTATTTCATTTTCTATCAAATTTCACCACCAAAACCAAAATTAAAAATTAAAACAAGGCTAATAGTAATTGTTAGTAAATTTTTTAAAAAAAAAATTGAAAAATACTAGTATAAACGGGCCAGTCCAAACCCATAACGGGCTCGGGCCGGGCCAGTCCAACGGAATAGAAAACATTGGCCCAACCAGGCCCACTTATTAACGGGCCGAGCTGGGCCGGGCCTACTTTAAATGGGCCGAGCTCATGCCAGATTCGGGCCGGCCCGGCCCATTGTACACCTCTAGATTTAGTTGAACAAATGTATTTTTCTATGTAAGGGTTGTTAAGACTCGTGAGTTTTCTGTCATGAATATTACGGAAAGTCTTGATCCGTTTATTGATCGAAACGAGAATTGAAAACTATAAAAATATTACAAAGTATATATTTTGAGAGATGAGTAGAGAAAGAGAAAGAGAAAGAGATAAATAAATAGAGGAATAAAAGATAGATGAAGAGATATGGGTGAGGTGGGCAGTGGCAGGGGGTAGGGTTGCCGCCAGAGGTGGGTCTGGCTAGATGGGGAGGAAGTGCAAATCACATGTTTTTTTTTTTTTTTCAATTGTAATTTTTTTTATTTGTATCTATATTCTCTATGTTTTCTAAATTCATTAAAAACATCATTTAGTCGTTTTCTAAATTTACACTGCAAGCTGAAATTCTATTTTGTGTTTTTAAAAAACTGTTTTCTCAATACGGCAATCAAACGCATTTTTGTCATTTTTTGAATTTGTAAAATGAAAAACCGTTTTGTAAAACATTACCAAACGCATTATTATTTTTGTTCATTCTCTTAAAATTAATAAAAATATAATGAAATTTGATGACAAATGGAGCACTTAATCTAAATTAATTGACAATATGAGGAGAGGTCCAAAACCCTTATAACCCTTATTAGCACTTATACAAAGTTATAATTTTCCAATATATGACAACAAATTTAAAATTCTCACAAAATCTATATTACTAAAAAATTGATTATAGTAAGCAAATGATTAATATTTTTAATTTATGATCGAGAATGATTCGTGAAGAACTTTAAAAATTAATATATGATTTCGATTATTGAACTACAAGTCAAGCATATTCCCACTATTGCGTCACACTTAAAATTGTATGTACATAATATTTATTTAGAATTTAAATGTATAAACCAAAAATAACACACTTGGAGACAACTCTTAACTATAAATTAGTTAGGCTAATTATATATCTCAAAAAGAAACCAAGATAAGGTTAAAAAAAGATTAATAAACAAATTCAACTACGACTAGATTGCTTTGGGCGGCATAAACAATAGAGATAATTAGGCTTAGGTTTTTCAGAAAAACAGTTTTTAAATGGAGCTGAGAGTGTTTTACAATTTAAAAAAAAAAAAAATTTAATTCATAATAAAGTTTTTTAATTTATAAATTTTTTAAAAATTAATAATAAGATATTTTTAATTTGTAAAAAAAATATTTTATTTTATAATAAAGTTTTCCTCTAATTTGAAGAGTATTTACCATTCTAGGGTATAGAGTGAGCCCAAATTTTTGAAATTAAAACTTAATATAAAATCGTTAAAAAAAAATATAAAAAAACTTGATTAAAAACTATCGATCTTTTAGTCTAAAAAAAACCTCATAAAATGGACTAATTTCATCTCCCTAAACAATATTACTTTCTAAGCAAGCAAATATTAATTAGTACGTAGCAACTTGCAAGTTGCAACAACTAAGGATAAAAATTTTCTTAGATTTTGTCCACAAGCGCTATCAAAGTAAGTAACGTACGTTCGTTTGATATTTCCAATAAAGGCTAAATTATATGCATTTTTTAAATCAACCATGGACTTATTCATGAAAGCTCAGTAATTTATACTATAATTGGTAGATAGTAGCTAGTGATCGAAACGAATAAACAAGCTCAAGCTGCAAATTGACTAATTAAACCCACCAATTTGAATGCCGACATTTCTACAGCTGCAGCTATACATAATGTGCAAGTTTATTTCCACCTTATTTTCAAGCATCCTTTATCAAATTAATTAATCTATAGGCTTTCAACCAAAAAAATAATAATATTATATAGGCTTATCCACTATTATAAGATCATATCCACTATACAATGTGATCTTATAATACTAATCGTTCATTTTTTATAAATTCATTCATAAATCAATTTTGCAAAAAATAAACTAAATCATAATTATTTATCCATTTAATTGTTAACACAATTATTTTAATGTTTTATCGAAAAAGTTTGTTCGCCAATTTTTTTGAGCACAATTACCTTAATAATAGTTTGATTAAACAATTTCTGATTTAGTTTATTTTTTGCAGAGTTGATCGTTGAATAGGTATTTTAAAAATAAATGGTTCAGATTATGAGATCACATTGTATATTGAGCCCAAAAAAATGATTATTAACTAGTTAGCGTCATATTATCTTACTAATTTGTTAGTTTTAAAGCGCTCATCTTTAAAGGTGAAAACTATATATACATACAAGAATACCATATATAAAAAACGTTGTAGGATTAATTAGTATGATAATACGCGCTAACCACTATTTTGGGTTTACTACACAACTTGATCTCATTATTCAAACAGTTCATCTTTTAGATCCTCATTCAAAGATCATTCTTACAAAAACTTATTCAAATTGAAAATTATTTAGCCATTGAATTATTATCAGAAGTATTTCAATGTTTATCAAAATAATTGTGTTCGTCTATTTTATTGAGCACGATTAGCTTATTAAAAGTTGATTCAATGATTTTCGACTTAATTGATTTTTTATGGGGGTGATATTTGAATGGAGATTTAAAAAATAAATGATTTGGATTATGAAATCCATTGTATAGAGAGCCCAAAAGGGTGGTTAGAGTTGTATATCTTACTAATTAGTTAACTTTATAGCGCTATTGTGTCATATATATATCTATTAAGAATTTAAGTTCAAATATTCAAAATAAGATATATATCATAATTACTTTTGATCACATTGATCATCTTATCGTTCACTATACATAATTCATTATTATTATTTTATTTAAAAATTAGAGATTTAAATTTAGGATCTCTCTAATATTATTGGAGAAAAATACCACTAAATGTGGAATTCACTTACCTAAATAAAATTTATATGAATTTCATCTTCGAAAAAATGTATGAAATTCATATAAATTTTATTTAGGTAAGTGAATTCCACATTTAGTGGTATTTTTCTCCATTTTTTCATCTTCAAAAAAATGTATTCAGCTTGGCCAAAAAACAAAAAGAAAAAATGTAGTCAGCAGTTAATAAAGTGCAAGTAATTCTTAATTATATCAAGGTTCACAAACACAAATTGTAATGTTTTGTTTTGTTTGGGTTTGTAATAAAATTATAGTGTTTGCCATCACTTATGGTAGTGATGACAATAGTACGTTAAGATAATTAATTACTAGTAAGTAGTAACCAATACCATTTAATTAATTAATAGATATTTCAGACAAAAAAACAAAATAATATACTATTTGTTCTAAGTCAGTATTCTTTCATGTCTAATTCATTAGATAATGACGTTCGCTTGTTAATTATATCTTCAACATACACAAATCCCATTAATGGTTCACTGTATCAAAGTATGTTGAACTACAACAAAGTATTCCAAACATCATATTTCGTTAATCATAGTCAAGTACCATTTTTTTCTCACAACAAAAAAAAAAAAGTCTAGGCATACACAAAATTAAACATTTATTAAGTATAGCATATTCATTCGTTATTCGTTAAATTTGTTTATCAAATAATGTCTCAATATACATATTAATATCTTATTTATTATAAATAAATAGTATTTCTAAGAGCTCATATTTATCTATATTATTATCTCTACTATTATAAAGCTATAAGCCACTTTTGGTTGAATTGCCATAAATATCTTTTATTAAAAAAAAACAACCTAATAAAATGAGGGTAAAGATGTAAAATTAAACAATAAAACAAAATTAATAAAGTAAACAAAAACTCCTCACCATCTCATTTTGTCATTACATAGAGATTATAGAGAGTGGAGACTGCGAGAGTTATAAAACTGCCAGCATTCCACATTTTTTCAAAAACAAGTAGCCAATAAAGAAATGATTAAAATAAATAATACAAAATAAATGATAATTTCGACAATGAAAAAGTCAACTGGCACGCGCCTTAAGAAACTAGTCTAAAAGATATAAAAAAGTGTCACGTTATTATAAGATGAACATATCTGATGATTAGTCATTAGTGTATAGCAGACTTTAACTAGTATAATCATAGGCTCATAGCATGACGTACTAAGCCTTAATTATTTTAGAATTGTCGCATCAAGTACGGTTTATTAATATATAAATGACAAGGCAAGTTGCATAAGCAATCTCAAGTTGCTATATAAATATCTACTAATTGGAAAGAGTATTATTAATAAATAATAACCAACATATTTAGCGTTAAGTTAAGAAAGCAGGATATTGATATTTAACTAATTTGGTGATGTAAATGATAAGATGGTACGTTACTAATTTTAAGTCAAGTAGACATTGCACCATTTGAAGTGTACGGTCATGATGTACTATATCTGGTCTGGGTACTTCTAGGCTAGTTCTAGCTAGGCGGCCCTGAACTGAAATGTCAACATAGTACGTCATGAGTTGATGAGATTTGTAGCAAGGGTTTTTGAAGTAGTCAACTAATTTAAAGGTACGTCTTAGTCAACTAATTTAAAGGTCTTTGACCAAAAAAAAAAACTAATTTAAAGGTCTAATTAAAATTAAATTGCAGGTGTGGACTGTGGAGGCATGTACTACTGTAAATATCACCAAAAAAATGAGTTCTATACTTCTATATGCTTTTGTTACGTCTCCGGTCTAATGCATTAGGCGTATAAAATAATCTTTAATTGGAAAAAAGATATTTTTATGTATTAAACCATCTTTGAAATAATGCATGCGTGCAATCCTATA
Organism: Dryas drummondii; assembly: GCA_003254865.1. Lineage (NCBI taxonomy): Eukaryota > Viridiplantae > Streptophyta > Magnoliopsida > Rosales > Rosaceae > Dryas > Dryas drummondii. Next base: position 406,228 of record QANW01000555.1, read on the forward strand.
CATGTTGCGTACTATTTGAGTAAAAAGTTCAAGAGTGAGTGGATAGTTAATTAGGGTTTTGAACTTTTGATTCTTGCGATTGAAATTGACATGGCTTGTCAGTATGTGAGGATCTAGATCCCCTGTTATGTTTTTTCTATAGTCGTTTTTGTTTGATTTTTAATCTTTTTTATATAAAACAAGTTAAAGTATGGGCTTCAGGGAATTCAAATACCAATATTAATTAATGTTTTTGGCTCCTAAAAATGTCTTTGGATGAGTTGTGAGTCTTGTGACACCATGTTAGATTGCTAACATGTCATTTCTGTTAGAGGGAAGTTCTTCTCTAGTTGATGGCCTTGCGCTGATGTTCTATTTTTCTTTGCGAAATTATGTATATTTTAAGTGGTGTTTTATCCAAGAGTTGAAATGAATAAAACGGAATCATTTTTATATTTGGATCATTTTGATGTTTGATTTACGTATGAGCATTCTCGAATTCTCGAAGGTGGAAATACACACAAATTAATTAAATTTCATTTCTAAAATCGACTGGAATGTAGGACTTCCAAATCCCGCATGCAAATTCTAGACTCGGAGCTAGAAACACAGACCCTAAATCCAAAATACATTAGGGTCAAAATTCTCATCCTCTATCTCCAACCACTACAAGAAATATGAGCAAAACACACCCCTCATTAGTGGCACAAAATGGAGTGGCAATTGGGAACTTTGGTCCATATTGCCTAATTGACACTTATTTTTAAAAAAAATTAAGGCATTTCAGTCCCTATTACTTAATTGCCACTAATTAGGGTGTGTTTTACTCACATTTCTTGTAGTGAACCCATCTTCTAAATTTCAATCTATCTCCCCCTAATAGGGCCAATGATATATATCGAGCTAACATATCACTATAATGAATAAGATTAATTCCCTCATCTCACACCAATATATATATATATGCATAGCCTTTTTACAATATATATATATACAGGGTCCTTCTAATAAGGGGATTCCTCATTTAGTGTTAAATTAGGGATCACCTTTTGGGGCCCACACGAGTCGTTTTGTATTAATCTGAACCGTTCATTTTTTACATCTCCATTGATAGATCATCCATGCAAAAAATCAGCCAAATTGGAAATCGTTTACCCGTTTGTTTAAGCGGTCAAAGTTTTAAACAAATGAACGAACAACAAATTCCTCTATAAATACCTAAACTTTGACCGCTTAATTGAACGGGTAAACGCCAATTTGGCTGATTTTTCACATAATTGATCTATCAATGGAGATGTAAAAAATGGACGGTTCGGATTAACACAGAATTACCCGTGTGGGCCCCACAAAGTGATCCCTCATTTAACACTAAACGAGAAATCCCTTATTGAAAAAACCCTCACTATATATATATATATCGATCAATAATAACTAGAGCAACAAGAGATAGACTATTCCAAAACTACAACTTTGCTCATCATCACAACAAACGACAAACAAAGAATAAATGAATATAAGTAAAATTGGAAAAGAGATGTTGCCATCACTTACCTCATAAATGAAATTAAGTAAAAGGATGATAACAACCCCAAAAGGATCAAATCCATTTTTCTATTTGGTTTGGTATTTTCTAAAGCGCGCATGGACTCACCTGATCATCAGCCAAATCTTAAACACTATCTAGAGAAATTAATTGAAAAATTCAGATTAATCGACCATGTCAATGTCAATCAGAATTTTAAGAGTTTTCATTCCAACTGCTTCATGTGGTCTCTATTACATATTGGGGTTAGGATGGGTGGGCCAAGAAACTCTTCCAGGCCTATATTATCTGGCCCAATTTTTAAGAGGCTGAAGTATGAATATGTTCATCTGGTAAGACCAGCCTTATTTATTCTTTAGACCCGTTCGATTTATCAGCCCAGATTCAAATTTTACAACCCTCCGTGCTTAACCGACCTGTGTTTTCATAATTTGTGTACAAAATTTGAATCCCAAATAATGTGTCAGTATTTTATTTATTATTATAAAAAAATGAGCCTGAAAGTAAACTATTTGTGATCGAATAAATACTGTCACATTATTTAGAATACAAATATTGTACACAAATTTGGGTCTCTAGAAGTGCTCTTACTTCCCAACTTCAAATTTTTAAAATGTGATCAGCTCAGCCCATGTCTCAAGCCTTTTCTTTAATAAAAGGGCCTACACTGCACACTAATTCTTAGATGGAGTATGCCGTATGCCCTATTGGGAATCCTTTTACAATAAGGCATGTCCCATGTGTTATGTGTCTCACCTCATTGTGAGAGGATGCCCCATAGGGCATGCTCAATGGAAGACTGTCTCCCTACTGCATCACACCATTGTATTTTTATCTGAATATGATGTGGCATGAGCTACCGTGGAGATGTTTAGTAGTGTTGTTCTATGTTGAAGCAATTTTTACTTTTACTGCAGCTCAATCTCAATCTCTGCGAAAATGAGCAAAAACCCAAGAGTCCCTCATTTTGGGATGATTGGAGAGCCAGCCATTTCAATAATCATTTTATTATATATCTTTCTGTACCATTTTCTCCAAGGAAAACGATAAGGAGAGGCAGGTAATTAAAAAACGACAAGAAGCATTCACAGGCATCTTTAGCAAAAGCAATGAATTTGGACCCATGTGTATCCCAGTCTAGCTCATAGATGCATAATAGTTCTGATATGCTACAATACATAGCCTATTATCACCCTGGTTTACATGCACTACCAAATAAACCAATTGAGGATGCTTTTATTGCTTTGTATCCTGTAACCATTTTGTCCATTTCCTAGCCAGCCAGTTCTAAATTCTGATCCTTAAACAGTTTCCATTTTACAAGTTGGGCTGCAACATGCTTGATTAGTTCTGCTGTGGACTGACTGCTTTCCCTTTCCCCTAATTGTGACAAATTCCAACAATGGCAGTTTATAAAGATCAAAGGTAGCATGCAAACCTTGGGAAGTTCAGTTTGCTTCCATTTACAATTTTGCATGAAGTATAGTTCGGCAAGGAACTAAGGAAGATCATAGTTTACATGCAATAGCAAGCCAATGACATTCAAACACAATAGCTTCGATATCTAAGTTATGCATGGAAACTACAAATAATTATCTTGCTAATTGAACTCTCTACATGGCTTACGTGCAACAAAGACAAATAATCAGAGGATGAATCCTCCCATCAAAATCACTTATGATCCGCTGTCATATATTACAAGTTTACAACAAACCAGTACACGCATACATACATACCATTCACGAAACCTTCGGTCATCAAGAAAAGGACACGATAGTGAGAACACAACCTCAGCATTAGTCAGCAGTTAATTGCTTCACCTAAACCTCTAGTTATTTGATGGAGGCAATACCTCCATAAGAAAATCAAGTGCAGACAAACCCACTTAGTTCTTTCACCACATTTTCTATGGATGGCCTGTGATTGGGAGACTCCTGGGTGCAAAGAAGAGCAATCCTTCCAAGTTTAGTTGCCTCTGATTCTGAAAACTTTCCCTCAAGGTTGGCATCAATAAAATCTTCAAATCTGCCTGCCTCGGCTCCTTGGCGAGTCACCTGGGTGATTTTACGTTTTCCAGAAAGGATTTGAAATACAAGCATGCCAAATGCATAAACATCACTCTTTCCAGTGAAGCGACCAGTGGTCGTGTACTCAGGAGCCAGGTATCCCATGGCAGCACTGGCTTTGAGCATGGAGAAGATAATATCATCTGCAAGGAGCTTGTGCAAGCCCGAATCTTTGAGTAAGGGGTTATAGTGGGCGTCAATAAGCACCTTCTCTGCTGATATACTCTGGTGAACTACAGCCGGTTTGTTGCCTATATTTCCATGCAAATACCCAATACCTGTCTCCAAAGGTATGTCAAATATTCAGTATACACCAAGCAATAGAAGGGAATAATATATTCAGTACACAGCAAGTAATAGAAGGGAATAATAATACTTTCAGTAACGGGTAGCCAGTAGAAAAGCCAATAATTCCAGTACTTTGGTGATCTTTCAGTGTGTTTTTTTTTGTTGCCAGACCATGAAGTGAAATTAGTCTTCTGATTTTTAACTTTATAAAGTATCTTTTCTCAGTGTCCATCAACCCCTTTTCAATTTCTTCCAAAACAAGGCAGCATCAGTTCATTTCTAGTTTTTAGTATATCATCAAATTGCTTTAAACAACTGACAGAGAGCAATGCTTCAAACAAATTGTATGGTACACTATGTTAAACATCATGTACAAATTTTTCAAGTGGCTGCTCCCAAGTATATCCTGAATCATCATATATGTCAAAGCCACTACTTGTATAGTAGTGTTGATAGCTCCAAAGTATAAGAAGAACAAACAAGAAAAAGAAAAATAAAACAATGACAGTAACTTTTATTGAGCAAGAGGAGATACACTGACCTTTAGCAATGCCATTGATTATAGATACTCTGGTTGACCATTCAAGAACCTCCCTACTGCCATCCTTAATGTCAAGATACTGTAACAGACTTTCATTTGGGACAAAATCATAGATAAGAAACCACTCTCCCCTGCCTTTGGAACAGCAAAAGCCTCTCAACCTAACAAGATTTTCATGTTTTAATGAGGTCAATATCTTCAATCCCTTCAAAAATTCAGCTTCATCAGACTTACAGCTTGTCTTGCCAATGCAGTTTATAACAACAACTGATCCGTCTCTTAGGATCCCCTTGTAGATGGCAGAAAAATTGCTCTTCTGTAACAGATTGACTTCTGAAAAGCTCTGAGTTGCACGCTCCACTTCTTCTAAATTGAACATAAAACTCTCAAGAACTTCTTGAGAGTACCCACCGCTACCTTTAGCCAATGGGTCCCATCCGTTAGAATACTCCAGACTGATGAGAAGAGACACACTCTTCTTGTAAACTTCCTTTGCCTGGTTGGTACTAAGCCTGCTATCCAAAGTGTCAAAAGTACTCCCAATTTTCTGTTTCTGGCGACGATACCATGAGAAAGTGAAGAGCCCAGCTACTGTGAAAGCAACAATAACTCCAATCACCCCAAAAACTATACCAATTTGTGGTGATTTTGATGATCCTGAACAGTGGGTTTGGCTGCAATGGGACTGTAAATTTGCTGGCTCAGGGAAACCTTCAGCAGTAGGTGAGCCAGGAAGATCTTTTGCAGAAAGGTTACTAGGTTCAAATGGTTCTGGCATGCTTGGGTTCCGAGTAGTTGTGCAAACTTTTAAGCCAGAAAACCCAACCCCACATAAGCTCGGGTTGTTTTCGTATTGGAATCCTCCACTAAGTCTCTTTAGAGCTGCATTTCCATCCACAAACGCAAAGGTCATATCAAAATTCTTAAGAGAGAATAAGGAACGGAAAGAAAATAAGAATGTAGAGCACTAGTTTTTAAGTTGCTGAGACTATATTACCTGGAGGGACATTGCCTGAGAGAATATTGTTTCGAATGTCAAGGACTTCTAGCATAGGAGCATGAGCTAATCTTGCAGGAATCGGACCAAATAAGCTATTAAAGCTCAAATCCAACCTTGTTAACGTCCCCAACTCACCCAAACTTGCAGGGATTGCCCCAGCTAACTGATTTGATTGCAGTGCAAGAACACTTAGCCTTTTAAGATGTCCCAGTTGTGTAGGTATGCTCCCAGTCAACTTATTGTAACACAGCTGCAAAACTGCAAAGTACAAAGTAAACAAAGAAAACTCAGATTGAACTAATATGTTTAATCAATGAGTTCTACAAATAACCCTGAAAAGTTGAAGCTATTCAAAGTTTCAAACTGGAGGAACCATTTTTGAAAACCTAATGATTCATTGGACAAAGCAATTCATTTATTCAGAGAGGTTTTTGTAAATTCTTCCTGGTCTGTATTAAACTATTTCCTTTCCTCCCTCTTTTTTCAGCTAGATTATCAAAACGGTTTTAAGTTCATTTCTTGAATAAAATAAAAAAATTAAAGTTAAGGAAACCTTTCATTCCATTTAATATTTCTAACTTTCCAGGAGAAGAGAAAGTCCATATGAAATAAATGGGAAAAATTAAAATTAAGCTTTTCACTGCCTCCAGTTTTTCTAGAAAGTTGAACTCAGAATTGACCCGGTCAATGCAAATGTCAAACCAAATCAAACCTAAACCAGTAGAGAAAACAAGAAATATGAATTGGGAAAAAAAGAAAGAGGAAATTTAATACAACAAGACTAAAGCTTTCAAGTTCCAAAGACCCAGAAAGCTGGACTAAAGTAAATTCATTTAGTAAAGCTTTCAAGTCCCAAACTGGACTAAAGTTTTCAATGCACCCACTTTTCCCCATATGCGATATTAAAGAAGAAAGCTTTTCACTGCATCTAAATTCATTTAGTAAAAAGTAAATTTATTTTTAAAGAAAAAGGTAGAACAAGAATTCCAACACATTTAAAAAATAAAAAATAAAATGACCATTCTATCTCAAACAAGCACAAAATAGAAGATATTAAACAAAAATCAAAGGCCCACCTTGAAGATTCGGCATGTTACCAATCTCACGAGGAATTCGTCCAGATAGATTATTCACATTGAGGTACAAGTCACTGAGCTGGTTCAGACTAGCAATCTCCTTTGGTATTTTCCCACTCAAAGCATTGAAATGCAGGTACAGACCCGTCAGGCTCTTCAGGGCACCCACGGCTGGGGGTATTTGGCCCCAGAGACCCTTCCCTTGCAGAGAGATGTTGGTCACACGGCCTTGCTCATTGCAAGCCACGCCTTCAAAAGCACCATTGCTGCATGGGTCAGAGTGAGAAGTCCATGAGGTCAAGAACTGGTTTTGTGGGTCCAGAGAGGCCTTCATGGCCATGAGAGCAGGGAGCTCAGTGAGCGAGGAGAGTGAGAGAAAGGGGGAGAGAAGAAGGAGGAGGAGGAGAATGGAGAGATGGTGATGCATGTTTGGTTTGAGAGAAGGTGGAGGAAAATGGGAGGGGAAGTGTGATAATTTTTGTGGGTGGATGGGAAAGTATGGATTTTTTTTAGTTTCTGCTTTCTGGGTTGTGTTGGGTTTTTGAGGTTTTGAAGTAAAATGGGTGGTCTACACACTGCATAATGTCTGAGTAGATAGCAGGTGTTGTGTTTGGTTTGAGGGAAAATGGAAGAAAGTGGCTAGGAAACTAGGAAAGTGCTGAACTTTTCTTCATTTTTGTTTTGAGTGCGTGGGAAAATGTGGGATTTTTGAAGTTCGAGGGAGAGTGAGTGAGTTTTTTTTTTTTTTCTTTTTTTAGGTTTTGAGTTGAGACTGAAAGTGAGGTTTGGTTTGAAAGTGAGAGACTGAGAGGATTCGAATCCTAGTGGACTGAGCAGGTGTTGACAGAGTCACACTGTCACACACTCTTCACTCTTCAGTGCTTGAGAGTGAATGATTTTCCAGCTGCGTGCATATGTATTTTGAGTGCTTTATACTTTATACTTTTTATAGTTCTTTTGTAAGTTCAGCTAAGCATATGAAAATTTAAAAGTAATGGGTCCTACAATTAATTACAATTGTTTAGGAATGAGCTCTCCTTAAAAGAGACATGTCATAAATTATCATACATATATAAATGTTCTCAAAAATTTGATAATTGATCCAACATTTATAATATTGGTTGCAATATTCCCTCTTACCAGTAAATTTTTTTATCCTATTTCAAATTTCTATTATTTTTCTAAAAAAATTCTCTTATAAGTTATAAGTATAAAGAATTTCTGTTAATTAGGCTCTCTAGCTTGTATGTCCTTTTGGTTTTCCTTCTGATTGCTAGTCTCTCTGTTGATTCTAGTTGGAGGTTGCCATGTTTGTATTCTGTTCTTCTGACTTGGCCTTTTAATGAAAGCATCTTTCGACAAAAAAAAAAGGAACTGGAAAGATGAAATGCATTTCAAGTGGAAATTATAGCAAGTAGAAAAATAAAAGAAGCATATAAGATAGATAACCAACTAGAAGTGGAGAGTTGTATATTACGATAATAAATTTTAAAACTATGGAGAAAATGAAGTATCCAACTTAAAAGAAACTAGCAAAGTAACAAGGGATGGAAATACCCCCATACCTTATATTTAATTATGCAAAGTTTTACATTTCTGATGTGGAATACTCTTAAGAAAATTATAATGTAATGGGGATATAATTGATCTTTTCTATACAATGGTTGCAAAGAGTCTTCTCTTAAGATGTAAATATTTTATACTTATATGAGAATTTTGCTATGATATGATTTTCTACTACTAATTTCTCTACAACTGTTTCTAAACTATAAAAGTCAGATTATATATAAACAGCTAGAGTGCTGATAATCTATTTGATCACTCTTGCAAAAGCAGCAAGATACACTTGAGGAGCAACATTTTTATTGCAATGCTACCATAACTTAATCCACAAATAAACATTATGAAAACAACTGTAGTTAGTGGAAGTAGTAATTAATAACAATAATAGTGAATTTGTGAATGAGATAAATCCATTTTTGAAAGGGAACTTAAAACAAAATGAAAAAAGGATGTCATCCTTTCGAAATGGACCATAAAGGGGCTTTAGCGAGACCACTTGAATGCAAAGGATGGGAAAGGAAAAAAGCCTAAAAGGTAGAAGATGGCACAAACAAGGAGGGCAGAAGTTGGATTCTTTAGTGCCTCTTTTCAATTGGGAAGGCAGTGAGGTGAAGAAGAAATGTCAAGCTGGTGCACCATGCTCCCCTGTCTCTATCATTTATTCCAAGACATGTGAGTTGTTTGTCACGGATATACTTGAATCAACAATGCTTGACTCCTTCTCCCAAAGGAGTACCTCCTCTGACCTTATTTTACAAATATGCATGTTTTTTATGGTCTTTCACTATAGATAAATCAAACATTAATTCATACATACAATGAAAAATGTCCATAATGTATATGTATTTGTAAGGTGAGATTGGAAGATAGTATTTGTTCTACTTGAATCTATTAAAATCACCAAATCATACAATGAAAAATCACCAAATCATTGTGTGAATAGTCTAGTGACATAACATACTAAATTGGACTTAAATGATTTTTATTTTATACTTTCTTTGTTTGGTTAAAAGAAAGCCTAAAGTTTGGGGAGAATGAAGAAGATGAAACTATGAGTCCCACATTTTCATTGTGTACTTTGAACCCCTCAATCTCAATATTAATTTCCACCATATCCAACCCCAGATACACTATTTATAGGTCAAATTCCAAAACCCTTTGAGCTGTAAGATATATGTTGCTCCTAATGAGCCGATGCTGATGCATTTGGAATGTTATGAACTCTTTTTCTTTTGTTTTTTGTTTTTTTTTATTTGAACAAAATCCGAGTGGATTTCACCAGTCCTTAGCCAGAATGATGGAAATCAATGTCGTTCAGACTGAGTAATCCAGCTCTTAATAATTGATATGAGGGTCTGTGGCAATGTCCCTGTCAAAAATGCAAGTACTATCTTAGCTAGTTCATTCCATAACCCACCTTCAATTCATTCAATCATCACCCTTGGCCCATGTCAAGTCTCTTTTCTCTCCAGACTCAAGGTCTCTTTTCTCTCAACGTTCTTCATTTTTACATGTTGCCCATGTCAGGTTGGCTTCGTCTCTAATATAATTAATTTTTACATGTTTAATTGGCTTAATTTAATCACAGTGAAATGTTGTGCTGAGAATAAAAATCTCACCTTGAGTATTTGAAGCATTGCCAATCCTCTTGATTTATGCATGGTCTACCATCTAGCATCTATGGTTCATATGGACCCATTCTTAAGCCTCATGTGAACCCCTTTTTTCACATTTGTACTGAAATTAGGTAAAACCGAACTCCATCATGTGAACTTGAAAGGTATGTTTCATTGTCTTTTTATCTCCAAGGGTAAGGCTTTTTGCATTTTGCAGAGCCTGTGAGATTGATGGCCATGGAAAATAGAATAGGACAGATTTTGTGGGGGCTCACTGTGATTGATTACCCTTCAATTTGTTGGGCATATGTCATGTTGTACTTAATTGGCAATATGCTATAAAATGTGGGTTTTAAGAAACTACTGATTTTTTGCAAGCAGCTAGCTTTTCACAACAAATATAGTTTTTTGTAATTTCATGCATAATGTGACATGTATTATCTCGTGATAAGGTTCCTAGGCCATCTAGCTACTTTGTAGCCTCACCTAAAAGTTCTCAATTCTATGAAAGAAAACATAACGAAAAAATAAATAAATAAATAAATTACTTATATATGCTTACAATTGGGTGTAGTCCACCTACTACGTACCACCATTAGGAACAACTTGTGATTTCCAATCATAATTGAAAATTGGTGCATGAAAAATTGCTCAAAACTTCTTTTTTTATTGAGCAATATTTGTATATGATATTTTATGTTATCAAATTATGAATCTAACATCACACATAAATTAAACATTCACATAATTTATAGTTCAAATCAATGCACATTATGCGAGAAAACAACATTTCCTCATTTTCACCTCTTTTAAATTTCCTCTTGACCTTTAATTTCTAACTTCTCTCTATTTCTCACAAATTTACCAGGAGAATAAATAATAGCAGAGAAGGGTTTGATTCTCCTCCACAACCTGCATGAACAAGACAACGTTCACTTCAAACTTTCTATGCACCGACTACTTTAGGTTAAAGGATATAAGGTTAGGTAAGAGCAAGACACATCATTCCCTTCACTTTTCATGACAAATACTTGTCGCATATGCCTTTGTGTTTGCATATCTGATCTCTCTCCTTTTCATACTGTATAAGCATGAATGAACAGAAGCTACTATTACAGTCTTGCACTTTTCCCTTCTGGCTTAATTTGTCATTATTCCTCAAACAAAACTTAATTTGGAGCCATTTCTTCCTCAGCAAAATATTTTGATCAATAATATTATCCCTAAACCACACTAAAAATATTGTTAAGTGACTTGTACATGATTTGCAAGAATAAAATAATGCATTCATATATATATATTTTACTTTTGATATGAAGTGGAGATTCCAATAAATATTATAAGGGAATGTCATTAGAATAATAACTAGTTTTTTTTTTTTTTGGTTACATAAAATAAACTAGTTAGTCATTCATATATAAATTAAATATAACAAATATAACGCAAGAATAATGAAAAAGCTAGGAAACAAATAGCTTTGTCTCGACCACTACGATCTAATTTGTTACAACTGTCGTCCAAGAATTTGTGAGCTTTGCTTCAAATGACATTTGGATGGATGGACAAAATGTCTGATCTTAAATTCATTTCTTGATCTAAACATTCGAAATGTCGATCATAAATTCATTTCTTGATCAAATTCGAATGTATATTTTGTTTCTAATCTTCGAGACCGGTAATGATACAATTTTTTTTGGAAGTCTATAATTGATTATTTTAAGGTGTAAAATCGCCATTTAAGGTTAGATTTAGTACTTAGCTATAGGAAATTTAGTACAAAGTTTTTTTTTGTTTGCCAAAAAATTTATGGCATGTTTATTAATCCGTAATTGGGTTCGGAGGAATTGAATTGATGATGAATTAGATTGAGGAGAAATTAGATTCTCATTGAAGTTTTTTACTAAACTATATGGATTCAGAGTAAAAATGATATCATGTGGGCATTTGATTACTAAAATGCCCTTGTTATAAATAAATTATTTTATATGCTAGTTAACAATGTGAGGGTATAATGAAAAAAAAAAAAATAAAGAATTGAATTCTTCCAAAATAAGGAATTAAAATACTACCTCCCACTCAAGAATTCAATTCCTCCAAAATAAGGAATTGAATTATTAATATCATGTGGGACTCAGTTGTGTTTTTATTTTTATATGATTAGTAAATACAATAATTAGAATCCAACTTCTTATTTTGGAGGAAATGAATTTTGATTACGAATTAATAAACATGTCAACAGTACAATGTTTGAATAAGAAGGGGACTCTACAAACTACGATTCACACACCAATTCAACAAGATGTGCCGGCCCAAAAAAATCCAACTAGATTATTTGGGGTCAATTAAAATCCAGTCCTTATGGCTTGGGCCTAAGCTATTGAAATTGGCACAAGGACCAAACTAATAAAGGGCAATAAAAGAGTTTGCAGCCCAACAAGTAGCCCTAGTAGTTCTCACACAAAATAAACAAAAAGCAAGGACTGGATTGCAATAAACCAAAATCATAAAAACCCTAGCCACCATCACACTCTCTCTATTAGTTGAGAGCTAGGGTTTCTCGGCGAGCACCAGAGAGCGGCAAAGCTTTAGCAACCAGGAGCGGCGCAGAGTCCACAACAAGCCTTTCACCATGGGTCGTATGCACAGTAGAGGGTTCGTTCTTTTCTCATTCTTTGAACAAGCTCTCTGATTAGCTTCGTGAAGCTTTCTTCACGAGCTGTTGAACTTGTCTGACCTTGATGTGTTTTTGGTTCTTGTTTTTGTGCTTTTTTCCAGTAAGGGTATTTCGGCTTCAGCTCTGCCGTACAAGAGGACCCCTCCCAGCTGGTTGAAGATCTCTACTCAGGATGTGAGAAATCTTTTCTCCAATTCTTAACTGAGTAATTGGGTTGTGTTATGATTTGTTTGGTTGATAAGAAAATGAGCTAAAGTTTGATTATTTGGATTAATTTTGCTCCCCATTGCTGTGGGAAAAAGAGAGAAAAAAAATATATTCTTAGGCAATTGGTCTTAGATGGCATTAGATGTTTGTGATCTTATTGTTACATTATATGGGCATTTCTTTAATCACTTAACAACCACAGATAGAGCCATTTCAGTTTATCTGTCTTTTTAATCTTCAGTAAATGGATTGATTAATGAGAAATGTTGTGATTAAACCGTGGTTTTGAATTCTTCTCTCATTTTTTTATCAAACTGTATAGGATCCATGTATTCAATTGATTTTTTTCTCTTTGAAAGGATAGCTGCTATTCGGGGATACACTGGATGAAACCTCTAGTCTGATTAGTGTGTTGTCTATACTAGTGATATTCTAATTAGCATTCAGTTCTGGTTCTCAAAAGTCTGATAATGCCATGTGGTTCTAGTTAGTTTCTTTCTTTGTAATTCTAACATTGGGTAGTTCAGTGGTTTTTTCTGTTTTACAGTAATCAAAACTTCAATTCTGTTTTCTGTGTTCCATTTTCATTTAATCAGTTCTGTTTTGTCTCTTTATCTACAATGAATGGCCACACACTTTATACTGATGTTTCCATGGGCATTGATTCTCACTACAAGGGATTTCAAACTCAAATATGCATTTTGTGCATTGTATGGTTTATAAAGTTGGTTTGTCTTTTAGGTTGAGGAGAACATCTGCAAGTTTGCCAAGAAGGGTTTGACCCCCTCCCAAATTGGTGTTATTCTTCGTGATTCTCATGGAATTGCCCAGGTGAAGAGTGTTACTGGTAGCAAGATTTTGCGTATACTGAAGGCTCATGGTTCGTATTTTGTTGATTTTTATTTCCAGATTGTGTTTTATATTTGGATAGAAATGAGTAAATGAATTCTTATCCTTTTGTTTTTTGGTGTTTGTTAGGTCTTGCTCCTGAAATCCCTGAGGATTTGTACCACCTTATCAAGAAGGCAGTCTCAATTAGGAAGCATTTGGAGAGGAACAGGAAGGATAAGGATTCTAAATTTAGGCTGATTCTTGTTGAGAGCAGGATCCATCGCCTTGCTCGTTACTACAAGAAGACAAAGAAGCTTCCACCAGTCTGGAAGTAGTAAGTATAATTTTCTTTTTGGATCCATTTTTCACTTCTTTTTCATGCCTATATGCATAGGGTTCATTAGCCCACTTGAAGACACGTAAATGGTTTTTTCATTCAAACACTGAAGCACATGATTGGGATGATTGTGTTGCAAGGAGTTTATTAGTAGGTTGTACTTGTCATCATCTTACTAGTACTCTAAGATTGATGCAAATATTATACAAGTCATGGAGTTAAAATAATGCATTCTATTATGAGAAGAGACACCTGCCTTAGCTCTTCCTTTAAGCAATTTATGTATTGTATTGCATATAGTGAATCATGTTGCCTTTTCCCTGACATTCAAAATCTGAAGAACTCATTATTTGCGGGAAGCTAATATCAATTTTCTTTGCACAAGAAATTTTTACGCCTCTAGAATTTTTTCCCCTCAGAAATAAAATCTATATTAATCATGTCAAATAATAGTGCTTGGTTTCCACCCAATTCCATAAGCATGTTAGTTGTTGAGTGGCATTTGATTGTGAGGCTGAAGTGGTTCGCTATGTGAAATTGTTTTATTTCCAATACTGCTTTATTACTAATTTGCATCACACTGAGCATAGCTGCTTCTTTTTATATTTCTGAACACTGTTTCTTGTTCAATTGTAATTATACCTTATTTTTAATGTTAACATTGTAGTAGTACCTGATGTACTTATTTCTTTCATCTCTCTTTGCAGCGAATCTACCACCGCCAGCACTCTTGTGGCTTAGGTAGGATATGATTGGCAACAGTTTTGGGTGCTCCCTTTAATGTACTTCTAAAAGAGCAGGATCTATTTTAAATTACTTTAGTTTGCTTCAAGTTGGGAACTTCATGAAACCTTCATTGTGGAACACTCCTTGGTAGTTGATGTGCGTCTGGATATTTTATATTTAAGTTTTCTCATCATTTATTTGTGGACTTGTTTCTTGGAGCTGCTATTTCTACTTCCCCGATATGCTAAATCTGCAATTTCATTTAAGATGGCTTTTTAATGCATTTTCAATGTTTCCACAAACCTTGCCTTGAAGTAACCTAAATGGCTGTACAACGCCAACACACAAGCATCATCACAACTTCCTCCCAAACCATAGTGATGAACATCAGATTATATTATCGAAAAAAACTGCATGTCAATGCAGAGATCCATTTGCATACGTTTGAACCTTTAGATCACTTTGTTCCATTTTCTCATTGAGAAGATCCTTTTGCATATTGAACCAATCTACAATATCAATGCTCGTGTTGATACTAGTATTGGCGCTATTGTTGGATTACAAAAGTCTCATTATTCTTGACAAACTTCTTCTTTCTTTTGGTTGAAGAGGTCCATGCTCTAAAATTGAGCAAAACCAATCGAAGAGCATGGGCTGGTATCAAAGATCATGAGTCAAAAGTAAGTCTGCAGAACAAAGAATGCATGTGTACCAGGATAAAATTGATGTTCCAATATAAGTCCAGGCCTATTTCAAACCACAAAGTTAAGGATGCAAGAGTCAAATGGAGGTTTAGGCTTCTACAAAGTACAAAGTAAAAAAAATATAGCTAAAGTAACAGAATATTGATCGAAAGAAGAATATGAAATATGTTTTTAACTTGAAGAAAAAAAATGAATTGGTTGATATTTGAAATCTATGTCCACTAATCCTAACATTTTTGTGGGGATTGAAGTTTAGAGACATCAACTCTTTATGACTAATTTATCTTCTTCCTTCAAACTAAAAATAATACATATTGAATTTAGTCATTAACATATCCAATCTAATTTTAGCCACTAAATGTGTATAAAGAATGGTTGTGTGACACTGCAACCATAATGTTGTTGGAAAGAAGCATTGAAATTTAACATTCTTGTATATAAAATTAGAGAAAATCATAACAATGGTTCTTGAATTTTACTTTAATTATCACTTTGGTCCACAAATTTATTTTTTGAATTATATAGTCCACTAACATTTACTTATATATTACTTTAGTCTGTTTCATCAATTTTTTTGTTAATTTTAATCACGTATATCACTTTGAGAGAAGAAAGAATATGAGTTATCATTTTTACTTTGCAAAAGAGGCTTACGTAGTTGACACGTGATAAAATTGACATAAAAATAACAAAATTGATGGAATAAACTTAAATGATATACGAGAAAAACTCACGTACTATATAATTTTAAAAAACAAGTTGGTGAACCAAAATAATACTAGACGTACCATTGTTGTAATTTGCCCATAAAATTATCCAAATGAAATTTGAAAGACCCATTAAGAACCCATTAAACGTCGGTGAGACTCGAGAGTTTGTCGTGGGAGGAATGGCGGATTATTAGGTTGGATATAGAATTGCCACGCAACCAGCTACTCTTTCCCTCATCACCCTCATATGTCATCTCGGCTTTGTAAAACTTCCGACTCATGTGGGCGTCTCTCACCCACAGCAACACTCGACTTCTACGCTACTACGGTGTTTTCCTTACACGTGCACCTCAATCTCCCCCTCCTCTTCTCCTACCCAGGTATCCCAATCCCATTCCTTCTCTAGTTTCCATGGACTGCAATAACAACATCAGCAGCAGCAGCTCTTCTTTTGCATCTTTTGCTCGTCCCACCAGAAGGTATTTTTCTTTCCTTCTCTGAATGAAGCTTATGTTGCTTTGTGTTATTCTTTTAATCTTAAAAGGAATGCTCTTCTCATGTATCGACTAAGATATACAATCCCCCCTTTTGATAATGTAATTTCGGGCATTTTCTCGTCAACCAAACAGAATTCTTAGTTACCATTGTTTTTACCTTTTTTTTTTTCAGAGGAAAATTGGGGTGTGTGCTTACATATAATAATACTGAGAGTCTGTGATTGGGTATTTTGTGGGCAGTGGTGGTAGAGGAAGAGATGTGGATATGAAAAATGATGGAGAAAGATCGAGGGGCCGTGGTGGCCGTGGAGGTGGTGGCTCTAGCAAAGATAAGATTGACGCTCTCGGTAGGTTATTGTAAGTACTACAATCCCCACTTAGTCATTTTCTTTCTTTTGTAATTTTTGATTTTAGTTCAAGTATGAAAGGAACGTTCACATTGATATATTTGTGTTACATTCATATATATATGGTTAGTGCAATGCAGCTGAATGGCACAGTTTATTTAAAGTTCAGCCTCTCTGTTACATTTTTAGGACACGCATATTGCGACATATGGCTTCTGAGTTGAATTTGAATATGAGGAGTGATGGATATGTGAAGGTTGATGATCTTTTAAAACTGAACTTAAAGACATTTGCTAATATTCCATTGAGATCACATACTGTTGATGAGATCAAGGAGGTTAGTTCTCAACTGATTTATTAGAAGTGAGTAATCTCTAGTAGTCGTTCGCTTTTTAGGAGGGCCCCTTAAATTATTTTCGGCTTCTTCTCAGGCTGTTAGAAAGGATAATAAGCAGCGGTTCAGCCTCTTGGAAGAAAATGGGGAACTTTTAATACGTGCAAACCAAGGCCACACAACAACGGTAATTTATCCTCATTTATCTTGCAAATTTGTTTGAAGTTGAAACTATTGAGCTCATTTTACGGAGATCCAAACCATTTGTTAATACTTTCTGAACTGTTTTCTTGGATTCCTGCTTTAGTCACCTATCTAGGTAGTTGTTCTCTGCGTTATAATGTGAAAGCATGATCAGGTATCTGAGTAGTTTTTCTCTGCGAAATCTTGGGAAAGCACGGTCAGGCAGAGACTCAAGAGAAATGGATTTTTCTTTAAGACTTTGGAAATTGTTGAAGCTAGAGACTTTGTCATAACACTCTTAAGAGTTAATGCCTTTTGTTATTCTCTCTTTAGTTTTAGTTTCAGATCGTCACGCAGTGACTTATAAAATGCTTGTTTCTAAGATGCCCCAGTTTTCTTTTTTCTATTGCGTAATACTGATATTTTTTTCCCTTTGCAACGTTTTGTTCTTCGACATGAATATCAGTAATGTTGTTTGCTCTGAACTCTAAGAATGGTGTTTTGATTTTTTGTTTTCTCCTATCTATTTGTGATGTGCATTTTTTTGATTGAGCATCCACCTATTCTTGTTTGCAGTATTCTGAACTTATTAACATGCTAGCCTAAGAATGACATTTTTTTTCCGAGTTATTTGTGATGTGGATTTTTGGATTGAGCATCCATATACACTTGTTGGCTCTAACATTATATTAATTTTTCATATGTATGCATGTTGGCAGGTAGTTGAATCTGAAAGATTATTAAAGCCAATTCTTTCATCTGAAGAAGTTTCAGGTTTTTTTTTTGTGCCTATTTTCTTTTCTTGTGCAATCTTCTTGTATTCTTAGCTCTCTGTGTCTACAATAAAAAGATTCATAAGTCTTTTCTATGGAAATTATACATTTTTGTTTCCTTTTCTGTCTCCTTGATTGCAGTGTGTGTGCATGGGACCTATAGGAAGAATTTGGAATCAATATTAGAGTCTGGTCTGAAGTGCATGAAAAGAGTGCATGTTCACTTCTCATGTGGCTTGCCAGCAGATGGGGGAGTGATTAGCGGTAATGTGTTTGGTGAATTCTATAATTTCTATTTATCCATATTGATTGTTCTATTCATGAACCTGCTTTTGGTCAGTCACCAATGCTTCTGTAGTCCGTAATGGTTTTTCTATTCCACACCTGCTCCTCTATATGGTCGACAAATGATAAACAAGGAAAGGAATGTGGTAGGAGTATGGGGAAATGTTTACACAACAATTAGAGTTGTTTCTGTTGATGCCGAACTCTTTGTATTTCTATGCACGCTGAATATGAATACTTTTGTGGAGAGGGCCACTTGTGGACCCCAATTGTCATAACTTTCCTATTATCTATGCATGTTTCTGTGCACACTGGTCAAGATTTTGAAGAAGATATATGGTCCACAATTTTCTAGTGGAAGAGACCTATATTTTCTTTGCATACGCCTTCTTTAGGTCAATGCATACGTATGCCAATTTGAAATGTGGATTTGTCCCAAATTCTCTCATGGGTGAGGAACTCTTTAGTGAGTTTGTCAGAAGTTTGCATTAGCAAGGGAGCTAATCCCAAGGTGAACCTTTAGAGTTTGTGATGACAAGTACTCCACATTGTTTATCCATCCTCAGGGAATTTAGCATTCTATTAGGTCACCAATTTATTATAAATTCCAGTTTTCTTGGAAGCTTTTGGGCTTGTATTATTGTTTACTGGGCTAGTACTTGGCTTCTTTATACATTCAGAAGGTAGTTACTACTTAGTGGGCTACAGTATTAATGTTCTTGAAGATGTACAAACATAAGTTAGTCATTTGAATCCAAAACCATAACATTATACGGCTTAAGAACAACGAACAACAAACATTATTTAGCCTATGCCGATAATTGATTTGATTTGTATTATATCAGGTATGAGACGGGATGTTAACGTTTTGATCTTTCTTGATTTAAGAAAAGCTTTAGAAGGTATGGTTTTTGCAAACTTCTCATTATTAAAGCTCAAAGTGTTCATTTTAAGTTTGTCATGAACCCGTCACCTTTTTTTCTTTACAACACAGAGGAAATCTTATGCTTATTTTCTTTCTATTTTGTTTTCATTGCAGAGGGATTGAAGTTTTACATTTCAGATAACAAGGTGATCTTGACCGAAGGTTTTGACGGTGTTGTTCCAGTCAAGTACTTTGAGAAAATAGAATCATGGCCCGATAGAAAGCCAATACCATTTTGACAATACCTTTAAGCCAATACCTGGATCAGTTGGGGCTGTGTCATTCCTTTTGCCCTCTTCCTTTTTGAACCATTGGATGGTTGTTTAAGCTTAATGAGCTACAGCAGTTATCCTTTATTGTAGTACAACATCTTACATAGCTGGTCGTAGTCGGTGGAAATCAAATTGTTGCATTTCATATTCAAGCTTGAACTGATGTTGTATTGATAATCTTTATATCTACATTGCTAGAAGAGTACTTTTCTTAGTGTATAATGAATGAACCATTTGGGATGATCGAATCAAAATTAATGGAAGTCTTCTTGATTATGAAAGGTCTTGCAAGTCCATTTTTCTGCATATGACTGCCTTTATTAAATTGACTTCAACAATAAATTGGAAAATACTGCGCAAAACCACTTGGCAGGGCTCTTTGTGAATGTGATATTGAACTTGAAATTGTTGGGCAACAAAGAGTAGAGCTCTTGCAAACTCTCAAGCCAAAATAATTCGGTTTAGACAACTAATGACCTGGCTCTGAAGTCATTTTTGTGTTATGATCCTCTGCTTTCATCAATGTAGAATGCTACTGGTATAGCATGATTTCGCTGCTTTCCTATGTGGGATTCTTTTGACAAACAACAGGCATTGCCCTCTACACTCTAAAGTGAGCCCATAAAACCACACCACCACCCCCACTGCCCATATCTGTCCTTTGTTTTTTTTTTTTTTTCATTGCATAGGGATTGTAAGTTTTACATTTTAGACAACAAGGTGATCTTAACTGAAGGTTTTGATGGTGTTGTTATAGTACATGTTATATAGCTGCTCGTAGTTAGCAATTCTCTTATCAGTGGAAAATCAAATTGGTGCTTTTGATGTTCAAACTTGAACTGATGATGTAAGGATATCTTTACATCTGCATTGCTAGAAGAGTTCTTTTCTTATGTGTATAACTAAAGAATAAAGAACCATATGATGATCGAATCAAAATTAATAGAAGTACCTCTTTATCATGAAGGGAAACTGAATATGATGCAGCAAACCCATATATCTAGAGACATTCATTGGACTTAATTTCACTCTATTTCATGGCCAAAAAAAATTCACTCTCACGGTCTCACCTTCAATATACCAAAAAGAAACAAGAGTATAAAACTCAGTATCTTGGGAATACCATCTCAATTGTGTGCTTTCTGGGTTTTTTTTTTAATTTTGTTTTTCCTTTTAACAGCTTAATTTGCTCTTATATAAAGATATGATAAAAAGAGAGCAAGCCTTAAGGTCTGTATGAAAAAAGATGGGCAAGTGACAGCCACTGCCTACAATTTAACAAACATAAAAATTTATTGAAGTGTTCAATCAATTTACCATTGGAAGTCAAAATGGGTCTGTAATTTTGTAAAAAAAAAAAAAAAAAACTAATTAACAGCCAGAACTAACACTACTAGCCTTTAATGGCATCTAATTAGAACCCAGACTTGCAACATTTATTGAAATTTTTCAAATATACTGAATGGTAGTCTGGTATGGAATCTTTAGCTCTGGAGAGGTCAAAGTCAGTGTGCAGAGGAGGAGTAAAAAGATGAAGCATGATGTTCTTGTGTTTCCCCTTTTCTCTAAAAAGCAATCCAGTGTTTTGCTAAACTAGAGTCTGAAAACATGGAAACTTCATTTGACTTGACTTCTTTCCTAAACCCAAACCAAGGGTGCCTCCTTTTGGACCTTCTCATTGAACAACACTACGCACATGAATGTTCTTACCAATATACCACTTCTTTATTCAGGAGCAAATGCCATCCTCATATATGATACATCCACCATTCAATGATGGAAAACTACACCCTACAAAAAAAAATGTACCCTTACACCCATCATCTACCATTTAGTTTGGATGTATCATATACTGTATATGAGAAAAATCCATTTTGAACATGGAGTGAAACTGATATTAATAAATTTAGAGGAGTGCTAGGATTTGATTTTTGAATCTCAAATGATGGTGTAATTGATTAGGCGGTGCAGATATATGATTTTATCTGCCACATTAGAATTAACGCCCAATATTTCTCTGTTCCAACCACCGTGCAGGTCCCGTACAGAGAATATAGAGAATCTTGTCTATTATTAGACCAGATTGAACATGTTGATTTGGGAGTGAGACTTAGCCTTCTTAGTTCTTACACAATCAGCTGCCCACTCCAAGTATTATTTAGTTTATAACAAATAAAACATTAATATGTGTGTGTATTGACGCATTATTTAAAATTTAAATTTGTAACACATGTCGTGTTTTTACTTGTTACAAAATAAATAATATTTTAAGTGGACCATGTATAAATAAATGACACAATAACAAATCATCTGGGATCTCTAACACTGTTTGCAATAATCAAGTATTTGAATTACAAACTAGCAGCGTGCCTACTTAAATAACCACTTAAGTCTTGGAGAAAAGAATAATAATAATAATAGAGATTTACAGTTCAGTCTATTTTACGAGTCTTTCTTAAATTAAGATCAGTAGTGATTTAGGGTTTTTAATCAAGTCATTTTTTTTTCTTTGACGGTTTTATGTTATGTTTTAACTTAAGAATTTTGGGTAACATGCAGTTTTTACAAAGCCCACTCTACACCTTAGGAGGATAAATATTCTTCAAATTGGGGGAGGACTTTATCATGAATTAAAATTTTTTTTATAAATTAAAAAGAGTTTATTACGAATTAGATTTTTTTTTTTTTATAAATTAAAAAGAGTTTATTACGAATTAGATTTTTTTTTTTTTATAAATTAAAGGACTTTATTATGAATTAAAAAAATTTTCTTATAAATTTTAAAACACCTTAGTCTTTATCTAAAAATTATTTTTTAAAGGACTTAAGTCTAATTATCTCTAATAATAATAAGACCAAAGCTTTACTTATCCTTAAATTGCAACAATTTATAAATTACAAAATTAAAATTATAATAATTGAAATGACAAAAAACAAAGTAGAGACCTAACTCAAAGTAGGGGTGGGCACGGTACGGTATGAGCTCCATACCGATACCATACCGAAATTTTTGTTCGGTACGGTATGGACATTTTTAAAACTGGTACCATACCATACCAGTGTTCTATGAATTCGGTATGGTTTCGGTATATACCAACATTTTAAACTTTTTTTTTTTGTCAAAAAACAATATTTAACAACCAAAAATAAATATATGTATTGATGCAGTTAATGTATATAGACTGGGAATTTGATTCACCTATCAACAAATCTTTAAAAATATATGCCCCAAATCTCAAATATCTGACATGGTTAGGGAATTTGTTGACTCACCAAAATTTGGGGAAATTAATGTGTTTAGAAAAAGCTGAAATTCTTCTGAGGCCTGAAGCAGATGAATTTAACATTGTGTTTGTGGTTCTTTGCAGTATAAGCAGGGTTGAAGTTCTTATTCTAAACAAAGAGACCACCATGGTAAAGAGACACTGCTCTTCAAGATGATTTTTTATTTATTTTTTGTATTTTTTAAGATTATAATCTTTCCAGGCATGACAATATTGAATCAGTTAATGTATGTTTCTTAAATTTCAGAATAGTGATGGCACTTACTGCTTTTAATTACATTAATATTGGTCACACTATCTAGAATGAATATTGATATTTATATGTGCTTCTAGAGACATATTAAGTAAATTGATAAACATAATATAGGCTTCAACTTTTGACTAGTTGATGATTAATCGTTCAACTAGATTTTGGTAAATATTGCATAAATGTTTTTATTACAGTCTTGTTGTGTTTTTGGGTTCCCTTCCTTATTTGGGTCTTGTGCTTGTAACTTCCAGGCTCTGTTTAAGGGAGGGTCCATGCCAGCGCCATTAGACAATGTTAGTTATTTGTGTATACATATTGGGAGCTTGCTTGACGTCCTAGTCCCTGAAATGGTATCTATTTTTGGAGTAATGCCTAATTTAAGTACTTTAGAGATAAAGTCTGACCCACTCTTCCTTGACCTAAAACTGATGTAAGTAAAAGTCTTCCCTGTCTCTCTCTCTCTCTGTGTATATTGTACTTTCTTTATACTAGGCAAAATATTCAGTTTTTGTTTGCTGGAAATTTTCAATTGATTTGGTTGTTGCTTTGTTTCCTATCCAGTGTTCTGGGTTTAATATGGGATATTGGAAGTTGCATAACCTTCCTTCTATAAATCAGCTTAAGGAGGTAACCATAGAGCTTTCCGATGGGTCTAATGGAATTGAGTTTGCAAGGTATATCCTCGAGTATGTTCAGAATATGAAGAAATTGGTGATTGTTCATTCACCCCAGCAGTCTAATTCTCTAAGGAAGTTGAATAAGACCAAGAGGACTTCCAATGCTACAATTGTCTTTCAGGAAGATCAACAAAGAGGAAGAATGGTTGTCAGATAGAGCTGTAGAAGTAGTTTTACAGGGTTGCCTTTCCTCCAGAGGATAAATATGGTTAATTAAAGGACCTCCACTTCAGGTTGGGCCTCTAGCAAATCCATCTTTCTGCATATGGCTGCTTTTATTAAATTGGCTTGGACAATAAATTGGAAAATACTGCCCAAAACCACTTGGCAGGGCTCTTTGTGAATGTGATATTAACCTTGAAATTGTTGGGAAACAAAAGGTTTGAGCTCTTGCCAAGTCTCAAACCAAAAATAATCCGGTGATCTAAATGCTGGTATAGAGCATTTTACTGAAGTCATCTGATTTTCTTTTCTACCATGCTGCCATAACGTTAGACAAATCTTATCAGTGCATAACGTTAGACAAGAACCAAAAATATTCGGAAACTAATTTAGGAGCTCTGTAAGGAGGGTGAAAAATTGGCGTATGCCACTAATTGCAGCGCTGCTCTGTGCTCGCCGCATGGCTGCGTGGTTCAAAACGTACCATGTCTTGCATTTTTATAGCTGCTCTCTTACTGGGATGATTTCGATCCTTTCCTATGCTGGATTCTTTTGAGCAACAACAAGCATTCTAAACAATTCCCTCTACACTCAACAGTGATCCCATAAAACCTTTACCACCGCCAGTGCCCATTTGACATTCCCTCCCATTACTTGAATTCAATGAGCCTGTTCCTTTTCTTTTGTAATAATAATTGGTCAAAGCTAAAATTCAGATTCCTCTTCTTCCCCAAGTTCTTTTTGTTTGGGAACAATAATTGGTCAAAGCTAAATTTCAGATGGAGGGGCTCCAATATATGTATTCTGCATGCAGATAATATGAATGCAGGGCTCGACTTCAAAGAGCTTTGACCAAACAAAAAAAAAACTTCAAAGAGCTCAATGATTGCCCAAATAATACACTACCAGTTTAGAGCAGTGTTGTAATAATAGGTTGAACTTACTCAGAACAAGTAAGATCATTTGGAACTTAATTGTGGGGCTTCTCTCGAAAGAGAAAATCCCTGAAAAAATTGGCGTATGCCACTGTATGCGGCGCGCACACGGTATTCTTTAGTAAAAGGCGAAAGAATAGTTCGCTTTGTGCTCACCGCGCGGCTGCGTGTTTTGGTCATGTGGATGTTCTCTCCTTTTATATACCTTCTCACAAGCACTCTTTCACTCATTTCCGATGTGGGACTCCTTGCTAACATATGATTGCTCTCACTGGGTTCTATTTCTGCCCCTTTCTTATGTGAAATTTGATTATCCAATACATTCTCTCCTTTTTCATTGAATCCAAAGAGCATGAATTATTCGACTACAGCAAGGAATAATAATTGGTCAAAGACAAAACTTAACATTCAGGGCTGGACTTCAAAGAACCCAACCAATTTCCCAAATTGCACACTACCATTTCAGAGTAATTCTCCTAAACAACAGGTTGAATAAGATTGGACATTTTCAATAGAGCTCACCAGAGTTAATAGTGGTTAATTAACTCAAACTATATCTATTGTAAGTTAAATCCCTTGAAAACTGGATGGCAATAGAAGTGCACATGATGGGAAGCATAAGTGCTGGTGGTGTGTTTAGGGGCATACATGGCCAATGGATCAGTGGTTTTGCCATCAACTTGGGCTGAAATCTCAGTCCTTTCTTTATTGGGCTTGGGATTGAGGCTTATTGGAGCTGGTCTTCCATCTTTTGGGAACTTTCGGTTGCCAGTTAACACACCCCCTCTGGACCTGGGTCCTGGGCCTCACCATATTAAACAGGCCCCCACTTGCTTTGAGAATTAGTTATTCTGGGCTCTTAATGGGCTCTACATGAACAACATTCTTACGAGAACATTTGAAAACTGAATTATGGGGCTTCTCTTAAAGAGAAATCCCTCAAAAAATTGGCGTATGCCGTTGCATGCGGTGCGCACACGGTATTCTTTAGTAAAAGGCGAAAGAATAGTTCGCTTTGTGCTCACCGCACGGCTGCGTGATTAGATAAAGTAGAAGATCTCTTGTTTTATATGCCTTCTCAAAAGCCCTCTTTTGCTTTTTTCCGATGTGGGACTGGCGTTTTAAGATGTGCTTGCAAAGACTTGTGCGAAATCGTTACGTGAGTTGCAAAGAAGATCAAGCCTACTAACAGAGTTTGGCTGGCGCGCACCAGCTCGCCAGCAATGGCATATAATACACGAGAGCTTGGGTTATGGACTTGTTCAGAACCCCAAACCATGGACCTAAAATGCCTGCAGATCGAGGTGTGTTTCTTTGTAGCAAAAGTACACCCCCACATCCACTTTAAGAATATGGGTTTGGCATCAATGATTCTACTCGTCACCCCACTCCCCTCTCAGTTACCTTTGGAATGTTGGATAATTGCTTCTCGTATTGCCTAGTCACAGATTCCAACAACTTTATTGGCAGATGGATTGCTAGGTAGTTTGGGTTTCTGGCTGTCAAGACTAGAGGGTTTAACAAATTGGACGACATATCTAATGAGGATCTCACTTGAGGGCTTGTTAAACCAGATGTTACTTCAGCTAGTTCAGCAACAACCAACTTCACAATGAACCATAACACAGGAAAGTCGTCAATGCTGGCTTTAGATATAATAGTCAGTTTAGTTGCAGAACTGTATATAAGCTCATAGTCACTGAGTGTGATTTATGAATAATTGAAATGTATATTTAAATTAATGAAAGAGATAAATTTTACTATGTGGCTTGTACGGATCAAAAGATTTCAGTACTGATTTGTGGGGATTCTCTTAAAAGAGAAGTCCCTATAAAAATTGGCGTATGCCACTGAGTGCGGCGCGCACACGGTATTCTTTAGTAAAAGGCGAAAGAATAGTTCGCTCTGTGCTCACCGCGCGGCTGCGTGCTTTTGCAGCTTTGATGGTGTCTCCTTTTACAAGGCATTATTGCGAGGACTCTCTGGCTCATTTCCGATGTGGGATCATTGAACAGTGAAAGACGATATAAGGTGTGTGCGCGTCCACCTTAACACCATAAGCCCGCTCCATGATGCTAGCTAGAGTTTTATCTCGTCGATTTCACACAAGTCTTTGCAAGCACATAAGCCTGAAATCGATGAACACCTCTCTAGTTGTGACTAATAAGAAATGTTTGTAAGACAAATGAACAACTCTGCGAAGAGTAAGGTATCATTTGCTTTGCGGGTAAAAGAGTAAGGTATCATTATGGCTAAACACAAAAATGGTTATTTGCAAGTTGGTACATAACCCAAACTGCCATGGTGTGCAAAAGGATTTCAAACAGATAGTAGGCCAGGTGGCAACCTGAAAATGCTCCTCATGCTATTTTAACTAATACTATGTCTGTATGCCTCACAGTGAATCCCATAACAATCACTTAATCACATTGCATTTTCATGCTATAAAAACATTTATACAACGTCGAGATTTATGTTAGCATCAGTTGTTCACATACGTCGTTGATTTTTGTACACCTCACAATAGATCCCATAACAATCAATTATTTACAGCAAAATCCAACCGTGTCATATCAAGCAAATGCAATCCATGTGGAGCCAAATGAAGGCTTGCTGAAAAGTTAAAGCAGGCATGCACCTAACTCAGTTTTCAGAAGTGTCCAAATGGGAAGCCAAAATTCAGGCCATCAAATAATCAAATTGTCAATGAGATTGAGGGCGACCCCCTCCACAGCACAAAATGACATGCAATAAACGTCTAAGAGGCAAAACGAAGTAACTACACCAAAAAAAAAAAAAATGTTAAAGAGACGAGCACAAAACTCCTTCCACTTGTTCAATTCTACATGTCAAATCATCAGGGACAACAAGGAAGACAACCTTTAGAAATCAGCAGGCTTGACCCTTATGAGGGAATGGTGTATCCTCTGGCCTCATGTTCCTGAAGCATCATTTTCTGCCTGGAGCATATCATCGTCTGCCTAAAATTGACATTTCTCAAACTTGCTGAAGCAACTGCCTAAAGCAAAATAATCTCAATGATTTAGTGTTCCTGCAAGCTGCAACTTACTAGCCATTAAGACACAAACTATTACAAAGAGCACTCTTCATTATAGAGTGCATTCTTCCCAAGCATTTAAGTACAAAGAGCCAAGGCATTCCTTGCCTTTTGGAACTAAAATTTGCAGAGCATGAAGTTGAGTATAGGAAATAAAGAAATTGTAATGAAGAGCAAAGCAACTCTTTTCTGCCATGCCAACTACTTATGCAACCTATAAATCTTCACTTACCAAAGACTTGCACACTGAAATACATTGGTCTTTTTAGCAGGGTAAATAAAATACTTGCACACTGGAAAGTCCAGCCTAGTGTTTGAACTATGAAATTACCATCTTTATAGTGAATCACTTACTAAACAAAGACAAAAAACAGATTTCCAAAACAGTCCAATGCACAAATAAGGAAATGTCGCTCAGAAAATGTTGACAAAATTACCGCAGGTAGTGATAACATGCATACAATGCAAAACAAAAAAGGTCTTGCAAAGTCAGAGGAAGAAGCAAAAGTAAAATAGGTAAAGTCTGTAAAGTTTTAACAAAGATAAAATATATAAATAATTTTTGGACTGTCAAAATTATTGTTTTGTGATGGAAGTGCACATATCAAATTGAGTATCCAGAATTTGATATTACTACATTAGTGGTGAACTGAGGGCACTCTGATTGGAAAGTTATTCACTTTCCACCTTTTGAAGTTCTTCCATAGTCATTGCCTTTGATTAAAAGAACAAAGGCAAAAAGTAAATAAGAACCCCGAAAATGGGGAGAAAAACAAAATGCTAGGGAGATCTATACACTAACTCAGAGTAACATTTTAGAAGTTCTTTGGCTTCCTATGTCATTTAAGGGAATACAGTAAAACAATCCTCTATGAAGAAACTAGAAAGAACCACAACAATGAGTGTTATTCCACCTATAACTTACCAAGTTTTTGAAATTGATTCTCAGTTATTCCTTGAGATTCAAACATAGAAGATAATGCCTGACAGAATATATCATTTGAGCACCGCATATCATGTGCAAATAATGACTATAAACCAGGAAGTAAAAGAAGACAGAAGTGTAACTTTAACACACAAGACTGATCCGTCATCAACTCTAAGCCAACAAAAATAAAAAGGCATGCAGGGTTAGTTTCGCAGTTGAGTGACATGACATACTTAAGCTGGTTTAAATGGTTAGAGTACAGGGCGTCAAAGTCAGCTGCAAGATTATTCATAACAAAATGCAGCTAAGGAATTCATGGACATCAATTATACAACAAGAATTTTATGAAACAAATAAGGCATTACACAAAATCAACTGTGATTCAGTTCATATAGTGGTAAAAAGGAAAAACCATACTATCGTGTGCTATTTTATTGAATTGCAAGGCAATGATACATGTCCACCAATTAGCATATGCTCTATCAGTCATGAATTCTACAACGCCGAAGCTCCAACAATTACATTCCAAGAAAAAAGAAAGAGATGGTCCTTGTAATACAGCATGGGAGTGCTCAGAAAACAATGTCCCCCAACCAAAAAACTTCTTCACTGGACACAAGGTTCCTCCTCATATGGCATTACATCATTAAGATATATGGAAAACAATACTTGGGGCAATGACAGAAATGTTAAAAACAATCATAAGAATTATAATGAACAAGAATTCAAAGGATCTACCGCACAATCAAAAGAATTTGTCAACCAGCAGCTTTCTTCCCACCAGAATAGTAAGTGAGGTACCACCTAACGAATTTCTTCAACCCTGTCTGCAGATCTGTAGTGGGCTTATACCCAAGTTCCCTCTGAGCCGAGCTGATATTTGCATGGGTAAATTGAACATCACCATTGCGCGGCAACTTCATTATATTTCTTTTAGCCTTCACCTTCAAAAGCCTCTCCAAAATGGTCACAAGATCCGAAACTGGCACAGGCGACGTATTCCCCAAATTGAAAACCCGCAATTGGGCAGGCCTCTTCTTCTTTCCCCCACTCCCAGTACTCTTCTCTGCAGTATCCAATGCCGCCAAGCAGCCCTTCACAATATCATCAATGTAGGTAAAATCCCTTGCCACTGTGCCATGATTAGCTGCTTCAAAGATCGGAATAGTCTTCCCCTTCAATATATCCCTCGTGAAAAAGAAGTAGGCCATATCAGGCCTTCCCCAAGGACCATAAACCGTAAAGAACCGCAACCCAGTAAGGGAAAGGCCATATATATGATTGTAAGTGTGTGCAATTTCTTCACCAGCCTTCTTAGTAGCAGCATATAGACTAGCAGGCTGGTCAGTCCGGTCTCTTTCCGAAAAGGGTACCTTAGTATTAAGTCCATAAACAGAACTAGAACTAGCCCAAACAATTGCAGGTTGTGGATTGGCACTCTTACAAACTTCAAGAAGATTAACAAGACCAGCTATGTTACTATGCACATATGAGCCAGGGTTCTCCATAGCATACCTGACACCAGCTTGAGCAGCCAAATGCATCACATGGGTGAAAGCCACAACCTCAAAAAGCTTACTCAACAAAGCAGCGTCATTGATGTCACCTTCCACAATGAACACCCCACTGCGCTCCAAAAGCGCTTGCCGAGCTCTCTTCAACGAAGGGTCGTAGTAGTCATTGAAACAGTCAAGGCCAAGCACGCCATCGCCGCGGCGTTTGAGCGCGGCGGAGACGTGAGTCCCAACGAACCCGGCCGCCCCGGTGACGAGCACCGACATGCCGTCTCTGGACCGGACCCGGGCCGAGGACCGCACCCGTTTTTCCCAGGCGGGTCCGCCCCAATTGTAGGTTCTGAGAGAACGGCGGGAGGGATCGGACGGTAGAGAATTGGACGACGGCGACCGAAAGAAGAAGATCAAGATCAAGCCCATGAAGACGAAGGACCAAAATGTGAGCTTGGCAAGAGAGCCGTGCCAACGAAGCCTGTGAATGTAGGGAGACTTGTCCATCTTGAACTTGCCTGGAGTTGGAGGACTGTTGTCAAGATGAGACATTTGCATTAGTTGGGTCATTTTCTAAGCTCTGTGAGAAAATGTGTGAAAAACCCAGGTCTTGGTTCGGTAAGTTTTGGCCAGGAGCTCTGGGATTTGAGTCAGGTTTAGGGTTTGAGGAGCTGGGTATCTTGAATTTCTTGTGGTGGTGGTGGTGGTGGTGATGGTGTTAAGATAAGGAAAGTGAAGGGGTTTTGGTTGGTGCCTAGCTTTCGTTTTCTCGTTCAGCTCTTTTTCATGTTCTGATTGATAATGGGAATCTTCTGGTTTCTTGGAGAGATGGGTTGTTGTTGTTGTTGGTATGGTTTCTCTTCTTTTTTGGGTTTATAGGTCTCCACAGAGAGAGTGAAAAAGAAAGTTCAAAGCTTTGATTTTGATTAATCACTGTTTAGAGAGAGAGAGACACACACACAGATAGTAATGGAGATCAAAGAAGTCTATAATCTATAATTTAATGAAAGGGGAGAGTGAGTAATGGAGATCAAGAAGACATACACCTCTACAATTTAATTAAATGGGTTAATTTCATGGAGCTTTCTGCAAAGAGAGCTAGCTTTGGCTTCATTCTTGCTTTGAAAGGGGAAAAATATTCAAAGTTTAACTCATCAAAAAGAAAAAAAAAAAATTAAGATTGTGTAATGGATGAAGGAATGCAAGGAGGCAGTAATACTTTTTTATCCAATTTCAAGCTAGAAGACTAAAGTTTGATTGGTTGGGAGCACCTCTAAATTTTTGCCCCATTTATTTTAGGATTTTTATTTTTGGATATTATGTGTGAGAGAGTTCTCTATATTTAGGATGGAGTTATAATAAGTTTGGGATTGGGAGAGTGTGGGGATGTGGTTTGTTGGGAGATGGTGTGGATGAGATTTTGACTCTTTTTTAGCTTAAATGAGATTTTGACTCTGAGAGGCTATAATTATTAACGGGTTTGTAGTTTCTAACTTTCTACTACACCATTGAAACATGTGAGAGATGTGGGGATTGGGAATTGGGAATTGCAGTTCTCATTAAATTGAGATTTATGATATAATGATGATGATGATGATGATTAGGGTTTATTTACTACAATAATTAAATAAACTACATGACTGCAATTAATCACTACATTTCTTAATGGGATCATGCAGTGATGCCCCTTGATTTCTCACCATATATATAGAACATGGGTGCTTTTATTTTACTTCCCCTCTATAATCCTAATTTCTTTAATTAGAATCTACAAGTTAGTTTTTGAGGTTTATGATCTACTTGTGAGTTTGGATGAAAAAATTCTTAGATTTTTAGTGAATTGCTTGAATCATAAATCACAAATAATTAAGATAAAGGGACTAAGGCTTAGGCCCCGTTTGAGATTGCGGTGAAGGACCCAAAAGCTGCTGTGAATGACAATTCTCAATCACCTACATCAGTTTTGGTGTTTGGTAAAAAAATAAAAAACTGCTTTTCCCCACAATTCTCAACTTCCCACAGCAAAAATAGAAAGCAGGTTTGTAGGTGCTTTTGAAAACTGCAGTGAATCACAACAACAATGAATATTTTATTTTATCCATACTACCCTTATTGATTTATATAATTTTTATTTGTTTATTTTAAATTAAAAAATATTTTCATTGTTAATTATATTTTATATTGTAATAATTAATTATGATATTTTATTTGTACGATTAAAATTATAATATACTTAAAAAAATAATAGGAATACTTATTTAATAATGTTATTCTTAAAAAAATTAATGCTAATAAAAATTTGTAGCCACAAATTTAAAAAATAAGTAAAAAAACATTTTAGTTTTACCAAATAAATAAGTGAAATACACTTTCAGCATCATGTCTATTTTAGTAATTATACACAGTCACAGCACTTTTACATTAACATTTACCAAACACTTTGATACTGTTTTTTGCATTCACAGTACTTTTGAAAACATGGTTTACCAAACACTCAACTGCTTTACTTTACAGCTGACTTTACTTCACAGCTGTTTTACTTCACAGCTGTTTTTTCTCACTAAAATGAGGGTATTATAGGTAAAATAAAATTTTTATTGTTGCTGTGATTCACTGCAGTTTTCAAAAGCACCTACAAACTTGTTTTCTATTTTTGCTGTGGGGAATTGAGAATTGTGGGGCAAAACACTTTTTCATTTTTTTTACCAAACATCAAAACTGCTGTGGGTGATTGAAAATTGTCATCCACAGCAACTTTTGGGTCCTCCACAACAATCCCAAACGAAGCCGCGAGTATCCAAATTCTATATAAACAAAATAATAGTAACCAATAATAACGTGGTAGGGTCACATTTTTTATTTTGATTAAATAATATTGGAAAAATTTGAACGTTATGTCTCGAGTGTAGTGATAAATACTCTTAATCACTAAAGTTATAAACCTGAGATGTTCTTAATCGACATAGCTATAACACCCGGTATATGATGAGACCACATTATTTCCATTGATCAAACCAAACTATCTATGTAGATATATAACAAGAAAACCAAAAGAACATTTACAAGAACATTCTTGTTTCACTTTAATGAGAACATACATTCAACAAGTAAGATGAATTGATTTGACATACTGGCAATTACAAGCCTCTAACACTTCATTATTCTATATTTTCATAAGTGAAAGTTATTATTAAGGTCACAATTCTGCATACCTTATTGGCTACAAAGTTGTCTAATATTATAATCAATGCTTTATTTATTTTCCTTGGATGAATAAGTTGTTCATAATTATGTTGGAAAATATAGCACATAATGATTGTAATTAGTATTTCAAAGTATCTTTTACATTTTCTTAATTTTTTTTTAAATATGTTGGGGTAGGTGAACTTTCAACTTACAATTCAATCAGAAGCATATTTGTGACTGTTCAACTTTATTTATGCAATTGCATTGATCTGGCATGAGGTCCTTTTATCTTTATCAAGGTTGATCATTTTCATGTGTATGCCATCTTGATCTCTTAATTAGAGAGAGAGAGAGAGAGAGAGAGAGAGAGAGAGAGAGAGAGTGAGTGAATGAGTTGAGTTAATGCTATAGGAGACGGTCTCATATGTGAGAGAGAGAGGGGAATCACATACATTTAGTGAATAGTACTTGTAATGCAAAACAAACTTGAAATGAAGGCAAAAGCATCTTTCCAAGAATTCTTACTGGTATCTTATACTGCAACTTATGGTAGGCTAGTATCATGTGGGTGGGTGTGGGTGTGTGTATGTGGAGATTATTGATGGATCACAACTCACAAGCCCAAACTGCATTACTTCATCCAAAAGCTCAGTGCCACTCAACCCATGAAGAGTGGTAATGAAGAAATCACACCTATATCTGTGCTCCACGTTCCCTACAACACACTCATCATTTATGATATACACATCAACTGGTGCACCCCTATAGACTTCCCATACATATGAAACTTTGACCATAAAGATAAAAACTATTTTGGGCTTTCCAAACCCTTTTTTTCTGGCTTTTTTCTTGGTCATTCGCGCTGGGTAATATTATTTTTCCTTTTTGATTTCCTCAAAGAAGCAGCTTTGAAGTTTAAACATCCTTCTCTATAGAATAACACTTCCATAATATACTCAATTAGCCAGAGCAAGTTGATTATAAATCGTAATATAGCAGAAACCAAGAATACTGCATTTGTTAAGTACACTTGATCCTTAAGATTTATTGGTTGTTATTTATATATAAATATTGGAAATTTAAATTGTACTCAGCTACCACCACCTCCATGTGAGTCTGATACAAAAAAAGACAGGGGAACACGTATTGGTAGTCCTTTATTTAATAACATGGCATCATGTTCCATGCTCTGCTAGTTAATTGAAGCTGGACATTGGCACGTGATTAAATCTACACAGTTTGAAGTTTACTAATAAAGTATATAGCAATCATGGCCATTCTCATGATACAGTGGATCCAGGGCGGTGGTGCTAGAAAGTAGAAACCTATGCAGGGACAAAAAAGTGATTTTAGGTGGACTAATAGTTAAGAGAGTTTCAATGTTTGATAAACTGAGGTGCAAAGAAAAAAGGGTCTGCAGATCCAAGAACCAAATCACTAATTCACTATTATTGAGTAGAATAAGATCACAATCTTAGAAACCATATGAGCTCAACTGGGAAATATAATCATCCAAAAATTACAAGGCAATAAAGAGAATAAAAAAGGGTGGCTTTCATCTGCTCTGCTTTGGTTGTAGAGGCAGAAGAATGATCAATCTCTCTCTCTCTCTCTCTCTCTCTCTCTCTCTCTCTCTCTCTCTCTCTCTCTCTCTCTACAGATAAGTGTCTTATAATAGCTGTTCAATGCTTGGTAAAATTCCCAAGGACTTCAAAGTAATCAGGGAATGTTTTTCTGGTACAACCAGGATCCTTGATGGTAACTGGAACGTCCCCGCAGGCAGCTAGAGAGAAAGCCATGGCCATTCTGTGGTCATCATATGTGTCGATTGCTGTCACATTTAATTTTTCTGGTGGTGTGATTACGCAGTAATCTGGTCCTTCTTCAACTGTTGCTCCAAGCTGAAAATATTACGTCCGCACATGTAAGATTTACGTATCAATGTGTAGGAATATCAAGTGTGACGAAAGCCACTAGAAACTAACCTTCCTGAGTTCAGTGCAAATGGCAATCATCCTTTCTGTCTCCTTCACTCTCCAGCTTGCCACTGAAAGAATAAAATAATCAAGATATCAAGGCTGGTGTTTGGGAGAAATTTTTTCCCATGTAGTTTTTGATAACATGCAGAATTTAAAATCATGAGCAGTTTACTCAGATAAGCAAAAAGATTAATACTTCAATCATATACCTATCAACAAGGGCTTAAACCTGGAGAAAAAGTCATCCTCACATCTTCTAACAACTACATGAAAAAAATAAATTTTTCTTTTTCTCAACTTTCTTTTATTAACTAAGAGATTTGTTTTTTAATTTTAAGGAAAGAGAGATGTGAACCCACTACATAATGACCACTAGTAGTTCCAGCGCTCGTGTGCTTGTACCAGGTTAAGGGGAAGGCCAAACAAATGGGAATTCCATGATTCTAAAAGTCTAGTTGCATTACATTCACTGCCATTTTCAGCAACAGAAAGGCATACCTCATCCTCCACAGAGTAAAAATGCTAAGCTAATAATTCATAGGGCTCACCAAATGGGGACCTCTATAAGTTCACTGTTCATTTATTTGCAAACAATAAAAAGAGTAAGTACCAAGGGAACCTTTTTTTTCTGTTGGACAGATGCCAGTGGAACCTTAGATCTATGTAAATGCTATAGCTTCCATCACTGCCACATATTTTTTAATCTATTTGTTCTGTTTTGAATCTAATTTATTCTTCTCTAAGTTTTATTTATTTATTTATTTTATTTTTTTCCAAATTTATTTGCTTATTTTCTTCAAAGGATGCAAATCTAAGACCTATATGGTCCATATGGATTCCACCCACCCTTTTCCTTTACTGTCTACATACAACAATAATGTTAAGCACAATCCATTCAACAACTAAGGGCTGCAACTTACCATCTCTTATGGCAGTTGGACCATCGGCAAAAAGAGCAACTACAGCAAGAGTCATGGCAACATCTGGCATTTTGTTCATGTTGACATCAACAGCTTTCAAGTTCTTTCTTCCAGAAGAATGCTGTTGTGGTCCTGTAACAGTGACGCTATTCTCTGTCCAGGTAACTTTAGCACCCATCTTTTCAAGAACTTCGGCAAATTTTACGTCTCCCTTGATTAATAAAAGCCAAAACAATGTAAGATTATTTGAATATTCTATACGTGATTCATAAATGTTTTTCAAGGATATCCAAGAGGATGTTGCAATTATGAAATTTCAAATAGTTCACCCTAAGAATATTAAAGACTGGGCATCAATCTGAAAATTTATCATGCATAGACTGGG
The DNA here is from genome assembly GCA_003254865.1 of Dryas drummondii. Taxonomy (NCBI): domain Eukaryota; kingdom Viridiplantae; phylum Streptophyta; class Magnoliopsida; order Rosales; family Rosaceae; genus Dryas; species Dryas drummondii. The sequence continues at coordinate 442,974 of QANW01000555.1, forward strand.
AAGTGGGAACATTAAACACAATACATTGGTCTGTGGAAATACCTGTAAACTGCTTGTCCCGCAGCCTTCAACAGTGACAGTCCCACCCGTGACTGCAGCACCGGCTAGGAAGTAACTAGCACTTGAAGCATCACCTTCGACAAAAGCATTTCCAGGAGACCTGATTGATTTTTTTCATTTTATTACACTCAATTCAACCATATTCACAGAGTGGTACAGCTATATGTTGAATAAAACGTACTTGTACTTTTGACCTCCTTGGACCAAAAACCGATCCCAGCTATCACTATGTGTCACTGTGACCCCAAAGCGTTCCATCAACTTCAAAGTCATCTCCACATAAGGAATGGAAATCAGTTTATCAATAATTTCAATTTCAACATCTCCAAGAGCCAAAGGTGCTGCCATAAGCAAAGCAGTCAAGTACTGACTACTAATTGATCCAGAGAGCTTCACCTGCATAAAAGACATACTGTGGGTTAAATTATGAAGTTCATCAATACTGCAGGCATTACCATTGCGGAGACGGCTTGGTTCAAAACTCCTGTTGACACGAGAAACTAGGAAGGAAATCTACTAGAAGAATCAAGACTTTTAGCATGCAAGCTAAGCAACAGTTTTATGTTCTTAAAAGCAGGAAGCTATTGCAAAAGATTTGTTTATTTATTTTTCATTGAGATGTGATAACTTCTGCAAAGAATTAATGTTAAATCTAACAAAAGACTAAATCATGCCCTTTTCTTGTTTTTTCTAAACCATCAATTTTCAGAAATCACAATGGGTTCTATTCCCTACAAAAGCAAATGGATAATGGGCAAACACAAAATTGTATACCACATGAAAAATGACAACCATTAATGTAAAAAATAAAGCAAACCGCACCTTTCCCCCTGGAAGGCCTCCCTTTCCAATTACACGGACAGGGGGGCAGTTTGTTCCAAGAAAACAATCAACATCTGCACCAAGCTGCTTCAAACCAGCAACCAGATCACCAATTGGCCTCTCCCTCATTCGGGGTACCCCATCAAGTACATACCTGAAACATATTGAACAGTATAGGAAGGTTATTTAGAATATACTATTGAGTTTGTATTGAATTACTACAAAACCATATTTCAAGGTTGCTCAGTTAGCATTTAACAGCAAAAAGTTCTGTAATGTAAATTGTAAAAAGTGAAAAGAAAAAAAAAATCCTTTTACTGAGGCAGGAATCACACTTCTAGTTCAATATGCAAGTCAGACAAACCTAGAATGTCCACCGGCAGCAGTAACTGCTGCAGTCAATGGCCTCATTGCTGTTCCAGCATTTCCAAGGAAAAGTTGAACTTCATCTCCTGATTCATTTCCCAAAGGAAACTGACCACCACAACCCTCCACAATTGCTCGTTTGTTTGCCTTGTCCTCTTCCACATTTAGCCCAAGGGTTTTCAATGCACCAAGCATATAGTGAATATCATCACTATCCAACAAGTTGTCTACAACAGTTGTTCCCTGAACATAACATAAAAACAATAGTTATATCTACCAGATGCTTTACTATGTAAAGAATCTTGAAAACATGTACCAAGTGAAAGGAAGTATCATTAATCACCTCTATGGATCAATATAATTCATTCTCTCTAAAATCAATCAATTTGATTTCTAGATTTTTCTGATCAACCAAATATAACAACATTCTAATAGAATTAATTACCCCGCAGAAACATTCCTGATCTCATTCCAATTTTATTACTTATATCCCCAAGTACAAAACAAACAATTTATTTTTGTCCATCCTTCTCGTCATTCTCCTTATCAACCAGATAGTTCTTTTCATATCTGTAGTTTAATTCAAAACTAAATCCTAAGTGAAAGAATTGGAAAAACCCAATAATCAAAATCTAGAAAAAAATTTCTTCAATTTCCTTTCCCACATCTTTTCAACAACCAAACAAAGCTTTCCAATCCCAAGCAAACTTATCACACTTTTCAAAATTAAATTTACAAATACAATCAGCTACAAAGCCACAATCTTTATATACCTCAGAAAGAGCAGCAATAAGCAGAATCCGATTGGACAATGACTTGGAACCCGGCAACGTTATGTTGCCCGAGATTTCTTTGATAGGTTGCAGCACAATCTCTGGAACTGTTGACGGCTTCTCTGCTGTGGCAACTGAAGCTGAAACTCTAAGAGAACCACCCCTGACTTTACCAACCGCACAATTACCCACAAACCCATTTTTCAGCTTCAAACTCAAAGAGTTCGAGGAACCCAGAAACTGTGACTTCAATGAGAGTAAATTTAAGGATTTGGATATTTGGGGTTTGGAAACATTGGGCAAAAGATTGGTGCTTTGAGCACCATTGGTACAGATTTTGCTCACTTGGGCCATCTCCCTCTCTCTCTCTCTCTCTCTCTCTCTAAAACTCTCTCTAGAGTGTTGTCAAACTTGGGCTTTCTGAAAATGGGTGTTTGGCGGAATGGAAAGTTGGGGTTTTGGTGGCAATGGTCGTAGGTGAGAGGGTTTACCTTACAATTTAGTCACCAACCAACTCTGACACCAGAAATTTGAAAAACACAGAAAGAGGAATGATGAATTTTCATTTTCCAAAACACCCATGTGGGGAAAGTTTTATAATTTTCCAAACGTTTTGGGGGTGTTAGTTTGAATTGCAATAGAGTGGTAGGTACTTGTTTCTGTGCTTTAAACGGTTGTACGTTGTGCTAGAAAATGTTGTACTCTGTCTTTAAAGGAAAGAAAAATATTTTGAGGGGGTTTTTGGAGTATTTGTGCACTAGTTGGGTTGGTAGGGGCTGCTCACGTTTTGCTAGGAAATGGCAAAATGGCAGTGTCACTATCTCTCACCAAACCCCTTGTAGTAGGGTCCGGGGCATTATTTTTTATGGGTGAGTTGGGTTGATGGATTGAGTCTACACTTGGGTCGAACCTAATCAATTTGGACAACTTAAGCTCATAAAATTTTGCATGATTGAGTTAAATTTGGGTTGAATTCATTTTGACCTAATCGAGTTGAGCTTTGGATCTAAATTCTATTTAAGTATGTTGATTTAAGGTAAGTTCGAGTGATCATGCTAACTCAATCCCTGACAATTCTAATTAAAAAGGTGATATAAAATCTGATTTCTAATTTCTGAAAATGAAATTAATAATAAATTAAACTAGAATAAAATTTGATAAAATGCAACCTTAACCACAAATGTGATAAGATGTCTTGCTGAAGATAGTAGAGCCCTAGTAGCCATTATATCAATATATATCCCACTTTTATTTGATTGTTTTTTAATAATTTGTTTCTTCCTCTTTAGAGAAAGAATACGATAAGAATTAAATTCTTCCTATAGAAGTGAGGGTAGGGTCATTATGACTAATCTATAAATTTCACAATTGCTTTAGCAATTGAATTAAGATGCTCAAACAAATTTTATGACATTCCTATCATTAGGAACATATCAAAGTTGTTTAAATAAGGGGTAGATTTTGAGCAATTGTGAGAGATGATGTATAATCATCTTAGATAGAATTTATAAATTCTAAAAATTAATAACTTATTAACTTATTATACTAAATCCAATTATTTAGTACAATAAGCATTCATTTGTGCTTCAAATTTGTCCTTACAAGAACAGTACTTAAGAACATATTACTTCAACAACACGAGAAATTATTACAATAATTTTTCCAACAACACAAACATTAATAAAATTTAAAAAAAAAAAAAAAAACAAAACAAATACAAACCAAACCACACAAATTGGTCTCCTCGGCATTAAGAAGAGCCGAGTAAGTGGGCTTTAAGATTGGAGGAACTAGATATGGGCTGTTGCTTACAAGATGGATTGTAAGTCTGCACTTATTTCTGCCAACAACATATTTGCACATTTTTTTTTAGCTAAAATAAGTTTAAAGAGATTTTTTATTTTGTATAAAAAAAAGAAGAGCTTTTTATTTGCGCAAATAGTTTGAAAAAAAAAATAAATAAATAAAGATTAACACATCGAATCGATAGAACCTTTTTCTCCATGTACTTTGTGACACTTTATATATCCAACTTCTCTTCTTCAATGTCTTGCCAAGACCATATGAGCAATATTCTAGGGAAATTCACCTCCTGTACAAACTAAGTCAACAAGTATATATGCTATAGAGGCTAATTATGTTTTTGTTTTTTCTTAACTTTCTAATATGAAATGGTTTCCATATAATCTAGGCTTATTCATACCATTGCCCCTGTAATATACACTTTTTTTCACTTTACTCCTTGAAACTTAAATCCTTTCAGTTTGCCACCTGAACTTCAAACAGTTGTTGCAAAAAACCCTATGCCGTCAACTCTGTCAATTTTTCCATTAAAAAAGCTGACGTGACACCTATATGGCATAGGTGGGACCCTTTTCTAGTTATGTAACATCCATACAGACACTAAAAATTATAAAAAATTGACATTAAGCTCGAAATTTGCAACGTCCCCTACTCATATAATCATATTTTTTATAATTTTTAGTGTTTGCATGGATGTTACATAACTAGAAAAGGGTTCCACCCATGTCATTTGGTGTCACATCAGCTTTTTTAACAGAAAAATTGACAGAGTTGACGGTATATAGTTTTTTGCAACAACTGTTTGAAGTTCAGGTGACAAAGTGAAAAAAAGTGTATCTTACAGGGGGCAATGGTATGAATAAGCCTATAATCTAATTAAGTTCTGAAAATATTGTAGATTTCAGCTCATGTGAAATAATTAATATTTATCTCCCTCCATATATATGTAAAAAATAAAATAAAATAAAAAAGACCGAAGGCTTATAGTTTCTATGATAGTGAGTATTTTATCTCTACATCCAAAGCCTCAATTTGAATCGACTCCTCATTTGGACCTTCTTTGTATCTGTAGATATTTGAATTTCATTGAGTTTTTTTATTTATATATAACAAAAAATAGTAAAACTCTTCATAAATTTGATATGGTGCTGGTCCTTTTATGTGGCCATGGCCCATGTTATTTGCATTTGATGCGGCCATGAGCCATTGGCCCTTCGAATTTTGAAAGGTGAAAGTGAAGCTCAAATTTTTTAAGCATGAGAATATCCTCCTTTTTGTGCTCTATTGATTTTGCAGCAATTAGTCAAAGCTTTATTGTGTCAATGGTGACATGATTGGGACCTGTTCATCATTTTTCTTTTTAGCAAAGCAACACTTGGTCTTACTCTTAGATACATACAAGAGTTAGGTGACAAATCTCATGCATGTGTGTCAGTGTGTGCATTTTACTCTAATGTACTTTTTCATTTGTCAATGTCAAGATGAATATATAGCATAAATACCATGCATAAGAGCATATTCCAAACTCACCAAATTGAGAGGAATATATAACACCAAGACTTCCATTCAATAAGTTGAAGGTAGAAGTAGGTCGGGATTGTGTAACTAGTCTAACGACCCAAAACCTCATCCAAAAGTGTTAGTTGAAGTTAACTTTTGAATTCATGTATCACAAATTTACTGAAAAAAAAAAAAAAAAATTTGAGAGGCCACATAACTCCCAAAGAGATATAAAAGAATATGCTGAATATGTTGAATATGCTGTAATTCTCTGAACAACCTTATAATATTGTTGTAATGCTGGGTCCCACTGCCGGCACCAAACTTAACCGTCAATTCCAGTGAAATATATTAGAGTGAAGGAAACACCAATATCTGTTTAGATGCAACTTTTGCTATCCCCTGCTTGCAGACAGTATCAGTGAAGTTTTGGTGGTGGAATGGTAGAAGACAATTTGGATAGGTCTGAGGTCAGGAGCTTCAACAACCACAACCTTCATCACCCACTTGTGGATCCTATGACATGCAAAATTTCCTAGACATATGCAACTGCCACAACTTGGAAGGTCATCTCAATATGGATTACCCTACAATTTTTGAATGGCTTGAAACCAATATCCAATCCAAATATCCGAAGTTTAGAATACACACAAATTCACTTTCATGGTGGGAACAGAAACCCTCTTTCTAACCATCCATCCAATTCTTTTTAGCCATCCATTTCTTTAATTTTGTGCTAAGAACTACCCTTCCATTTAACTAAATTTTCCTGCCGAGTAGATAGCAAACCAAAAGGATTCACAAATTCAGGAATGTGGGGGTATAACTTATAAGGGAAGGCAAACCACTAATGAGGACAGCAAAAATCTAGGCTACCAAATTTGGTCAAAATTCTTTGATTTCTATGAGAAGGGAACGAAAGAGACAACCTATAGTTTCATCAAATGAAGTGTAGAAAATGATGGAAGAAAGTGAAACTCATTAATTAACCAAAGACCATTACAAAACTCAAGACGGTTCCAAGAGTTGTTACAAAATACATGAGCATTCTCAAAGCCTACTCCCTCTTTTGATCTATTTTGCTTCACTGAAGAATTATAAGCAGCAAACGAAAAATAATATTTTTATTGAAACAGAAGAGACCATAACATGAAACAAATCACTAGAATGTGGCCTCTTACCCTGATCTCCAACCAAAACCAAATTTTTAAACAAGTTACCTAGCTAACTTCTTTTGCTGCTGCAATAACTGCCTCTGCAGTAATGCCATACTCCTTGTATATTGTTCCTGCTGGTGCACTTGCCCCAAAACGATCAATTCCAATTGCCTTTCCTTTGCTTCCAATAATCTTGTGCCACCCAAATGTTGATCCAGCCTCAATGCTAACCCTTGCTGTTACCGCAGCTGGCAAAACACTTTCCTTATATTCATTTGATTGGTCATCAAAGAGTTCCCAAGAAACAAAGGAGACTACTCTAACAGCCTTCCCTTCCTTTCTGAGTTCATCACCAGCTTTGGCAGCAATTTCCAATTCAGAGCCAGTTGCAATCAAAATAACATCTGGCTTGTTACCTGAAGAGTTGTCTGATATAGTGTAGCCACCCTTCTCGACTCCCTCAATGGAAGTTCCAGGAAGATTGTGCAGCTTTTGCCGAGAAAGGGCAAGGATAGATGGTCTCTTCCTGTTAAGTACTGCAACCCTGTATGCCCCAGCAGTCTCATTCCCATCAGCTGGGCGGAGCATCAAAATGTTGGGCATTGCCCGGAAACTTGCCAAGTGCTCTATCGGTTGATGGGTTGGTCCATCTTCCCCAAGCCCAATTGAATCGTGGGTCATAACGTAGATAACTCCAGCCTCAGCCAAGGCAGAGAGCCTTATGGCAGCTCTCATGTAGTCAGTGAAAACAAAGAAAGTGGCACAGTATGGAATCAATCCAGGGCTGTGAAGGGCAATCCCATTGCAGATGGCTCCCATCCCATGCTCCCTAACACCAAACCTAATATTGCGTTCTTCTGGAGTATCCTTCTGGAAGTCTCCAAAACTTTTCAACAAAGTCATGTTGGAAGAAGCAAGGTCCGCACTGCCACCAACAAGACCAGGGAGAACTTTCGCAAGGGCATTAAGGTTTGTCTGAGATAAATTCCGGGTAGCATCAGCTGGGCTCTCTGGAGTGTAAGTCTGCAAAAAGAGCAATCAGGAGACCTTATAAGATGACTTTTATATGCAATCCTAACTAGCTACATTAATATACAATATGGTTTATCTCAGAACATGCAAAGCAGGCCTGGCCAATTTTTGATACTCAGTTAAGGTTGTACCCCAACTAGACAATAACCAAATGCAGGGACCCAAATAAGCCAAAATATGCTATCGATGCCAGCCAGAATGCTTGCCCGAACATTTTTGTGCTTGTTGACAGATAAGTCACATATAAAATAACCAAATAAGCTCTTAAAGGTAAGAAAAAGAGCAATTAAAGACGGAGCTTTACTCACCGGGAGAGCCTTTTCCCAACCAGCAGGTAGCTCACCATTGATGATGGACTTCAGCTCTGCAGCTTCCTCCTTGTACTTCTTCTCATATTCAGCAAACTTGGCATTCCATTCAGCCTCAAGAACAGAACCCTCAGGGATATGGCGACTCCAATGACTAAGATAGAACCAACCAAAAAGGATGATGTAATTAATGCAAGCAGACTGATTAAACAGATGGACATTTAATAAGATAGTATTTACCTTTTTACATCCTCTGGCACATGGAAAGGTTCATATGGCCATCCAAGGTTCTTCCTGGTAGCATCTACTTCCTTGGCACCCAGTGCAGCACCATGTACGCTGTATGAATTTGCCTTGTTTGGAGATCCAAAACCAATGGTTGTTGTCACCTGTGAAGATACAAACAGTCAACATGACATTGACTAATATCAGATCAAAATGAACCTTAAAACAAAGACCCGTTCTGACAAACACTTTCTACAGAGAATGCCACAATGCATATTTGGATAAATCAAAGTCCCTTTCAACTCTAAAAATGGGCCTTTTAAATTATCCCAAAATTCATGCAACATAACCTCTTACTAAACTTTAATGACAAAGTTGGTTGAGCTGTTAAACAATTACCAGTCTTATTATGACTTTTTTCCAATAAATAAGTGACAAATATAACAGATCATAGAAAAATAGTTTTCCTTGACATCGCATCCAAGTGTACTATATTCAACAATCTAAAAAGCATCATATATCTCACCTTTATCAAAGTGGGCTTGTCTGTGACGGCCTTTGCTTCCTTAATGGCAGCCCGAATCTCATCATACCCGGTGTTTCCATTCTTCACCCAGATAACGTGCCACCCAAGACCCTCAAAACGGGTATCAACACTCTCAGTGAATGCAATCTCAGTATCTCCATCAATGGAAATGTGGTTGTCGTCATAGAAGGCAATCAGCTTCCCAAGTCCCCAATGCCCCGCGAGGGAAGCAACTTCATTTGAAATACCCTCCATTTGACAACCATCACCCAATATAACATATCTGCAGACAAACAACACCAATACTGCTAAGCAAAACCAAAGCATTACAAATTTCACATCAAGACAGAGGAAGTAAAAAACAAGTTCAAACAATAAGGTAGTTATTTACGTGTAGTGGTCAACAATTTCACTGTCTGGTTTGTTGAAACGTGCAGCCAAGTGCTTCTCAGCAAGGGCCAACCCAACAGCATTCCCAATGCCTTGCCCCAGAGGACCTGCATCAAATCAAATGAAAGTAATTTTAAGAATATCAGCTAAGAAAAAGAGTGATCAATTAACCTTCAAGCTCACAAGTACTTAATTAAATAAGAAGAAATTGAAGAGAGAATCTAACCAGTTGTGACTTCAACACCAGGTGTCTCAAAGTTCTCAGGGTGTCCAGGGGTCTTGCTTCCCCATTGACGGAAGCTCTTCAAGTCTTCTTCCTAATCATTGATCCAAAAACCAAATAATCAGTTCATAACCGATCTTCGTAAATTATACGGGAACAATTACATTTTACTATTTTAGCAAAGCTAACAATAATGATACACTAACTTATATGCCAAAAAAAAAAAGTGGAGATGGCTGGATGCGGCTAAGGCTTCAATGGAAAAGGTACCCGTATCGAAAATATGGTTAAGAACAATCAATGAATAAAGTATGTTTAAACATGTCTTCACAAAAACAGAAAGAACATGCATATGTTCAAACACATGAATTTCCCAAGACAAACATGCAGAACCAAAACTAGTCTGTGCGCAGAGAGAGAGAGAGAGAGAGAGCCCAAAAAAATAGAAGTGTATAAGAAAACCAAGTTCAAAGCTTTTTTCCACCAGTGTCCTAATTCTCCATTCAAATACCAATTCAATCAAAATACGCAAAACCCAAGTCCATTTTCAACTCAAACACACAAAGAAATAAAACCCAGAAAATTAAACCAGCAAAAAACCGACCTGAATACTGTCATATCCAGCAAGGTGAAGCAGAGCGTACTGCAACATACACCCATGTCCAGCAGACAAGACGAACCGGTCACGGTTGAACCAGTAGGGGTTCTTGGGGTTGTACCTCATGATCTCATCGTACAAAATATGACCCATCGGAGCACAGCCCATGGGCAAACCCGGGTGACCCGAATTCGCTTTCTCAACAGCGTCAATGGCCAAGAACCGGATCGTGTTGACTGACTTCTCGACCAGAGAGTTCTCTGTGGTCTTGTCCAGAGTCTCTACAGCGGTGGCCCGGACCGGACGGATATAACCGACCCGGCGGCGCTGGAACCGGGACAGCTTGGACGACGTAGAAGCTGAAGACGATGATGAAGAAGTGGATTTGAGGCCTGAAAAAGTGGGCAGAGTGATGGCTGATGAGAGAGAGACTCGGTCCGATGATGGGTTCGGGCCATGGTGAGAAATGGCCCGAGCCAAGAGGGCTTGGGAGAGAGTCACAGATGAAGATGAAGTCATTGCTGGGTCTCTGGGTTTTGGCTCAGAGAGAGACAGAGAGAGCAGAGAGTTGAAGAAGAAAGAGAGAGAGAGTGAGAGACTCAGAGTCTGTGAGACTGTTGAGGCTCTTTGATTTTATCGGATAGGAGGAGCTGGGCTTTGAGCTTCTCGTCTACACAAGAAGACAGGTAGAGGAAGGAGCTGACCGTTAGATTCAATGCAGATCCAATCTCAGCCGTTGACTGAGGGTAGGAGTTGGGGAATGCTCTGCCTTCCATTTTTTTTGTAATGTAATCAAATTATGACTCTATAAGTCCATATTTGTTCTTTTTTTTTTTTTTTGGGGTTTGTAATATATTTTCTAGCTTTTGATGGGGTGTGAAAAAGCAAAGGTTTTATTTTGGGAAAATCATTTTCCTTTTTTGACTTTCTGCTTTATATATTTATCTATTAATTTTGTTTTGGTGATGGATCCACCTTGGTTTGTCCTCAGGCTAATCTTGGCTTGGATTGGATGTTTGGTACCATTTTAGCAGATGGTGGCTGCTACTTGGGTGGTACAAATTAGTCCTTTTACTATGTTAAGAAATAAGAACATAATTGGACTTGAGGGTGGTACTTGGGAGTAATGAAAAATACAAACTCTAATGTATGAAATTTGTTGCATGACTTACCACCTAAAATAGTATGGAATTAAGCTTATTATATAAACCATCGCCATATTTGAATGGAGATTTTCATCGAATGATCATTTGTCATGCCTTGTCTATTTTTATTACTTTTTCGCGAGAAAATTTATAATTTTAACTCATTTAAATTATAATCAAGATGTGATTAAGTTGACAATCAAAATATGATTATCGATCATTATTTCAATTCTCAATTAAATAAGGAGTAATTTGCTCTAAAGTTAGCTTTAAAAATCAAAATTATAAACTTTGTGATGGAAAGTCAAATAAATAAATAAGGCATGAAAGTGGATCATTGGATGAAATTGTTATCTCACTCTAAGAAAGAAAAAACTTTCTTTAAGTAGCCCATAATAATAGTCTCAATCGAAGGTTTGTATCAATTTTGGTGGGTTGTTGAAGAGTAAGAAATATGAAAGAGTTTGGTGGAAGGAGGTCTATGAGTCCATGACAATATAATATTTCCTTTGGGTTGAAGATTTGTTCAAAAAAGGTAAAGGTTGGTTAGGAAGATGCATTAACCCCTTGTTGTTCAAACTTGAAAACCTCAGTCATCCATAGTTCAAAATTTGCTACTATTTCAGCACCATATGTTTGACAAGTGCAACTTTTTGTTATATTATCTTTTTTTGCTGACATATCTTATATTATATAATGTCTCTCCACGTGTATATAGCAGCCAAAAGGAAAAGAATAATCCATCTGATCTAAACAGAAATTGAACACTTAGCTGCTACTCCACTCATGTGATTCTACTGGTTTTTTTTTGGGCCAACACTCATGTGATTCTACTTAAACTTTCAACCGACACTTCTATCATAAATATCCATAAGGGATTTTAAAGGGGATATACTATTTTTAGGGAAAGAAAGAAAGAAAGTTTACCATAGGCAACATATGCATCATGGCTGGCCAACCCAATTTTATCCTTAAAAAATATATATAATTTCAATAACTTTTTTCTTTTGAATGGTAAACAACTCAAAACACAACAAAAACTACATCAGAATGGACCTGAAGCTAATTATGCCTAGCAGATACTCATGCAAAAAAGCAGTAACAAAAAGAGGAGGAAAACTTAAAATATGTAAATCCGATCCAATGGTAGCCTAAAGCTCATGTTGGCAAGAGAATCAGCCACGCAATTTTCAATAACTTTTTGACAATGTGGATGCAATGAGCAATTTTTGTGTTTTCTTTTTGGAGTTTAAATAGAATTATGTAGTACACTGTATTAAACTGTACTAGAATGGATTATTAATACATTATAATTTTGGTTGAATATGATATATATACAATAAAATATAGTCCAATGTAATACAAACAAGATTATTGAGATTACTATTATTATTAGTTTAAAGACCAAATTCCATCTGTATAACCATAGCGGGTGTCTGGGTGATATCAAAATCAAGTTAATTTGAATAAAAAAAAAAAAAAAACCATGCACTAGAGTTCGATTCAACCTTAAACAGTAGTCTCTGATCATTCAAGTGACCTCATCAGATCAAAGTATGATTGCCACCTAATTCCTACCAAAATGGTCAAGCAGCAACTTCACCACCAACCCCAACAAAGTTGCTTTAACACGATATAAAAGCATAACCAAATGGGAGCATAAATGTAGTTCTTATAACAAAAGCTGCACTTTGAAATATAATAGGCATGCTACATTACAGCTCAGTCAGAGCATCCAACTAGTAATAATACAATATTAATAATATATAATTTCACTAGACGCACCAACATTGAGGGAGACAATCATCCCTCTCTCGACATTCTAAGTTTAGCAAAATGGTGTAGTCTCACATACATGCATCCTACCCCCACATAACAAAACAATAATACCACATATTTTAACACTAATTAATACAGGCACTTTTTTAGTTGCTAAAACTAAATGAGATTCAAAATGGAACCAAATATGAACAGATAAATAAAAATACTCAGAAATATCATCTGCTCTCTCAAGATTCTAATACATTAATTGGTAGGTAAAATTTGAAGTTTTATTTGGTACCTGTAGAATTACTTTAATCAAAATATTCAGCATTTGTCTGTGTTCCATCAGCACAATAAAAGTTATACAACCCAGACTTCAGTGTTTCATAGAAGGACACATTGTTCCATTTGTAATTCTGGCTACCATTCACTTTACATGTTCTATTCTCAATGATGTGTTTGTACAAACAAGTGATGCATAGAAGAAAATGAAAAAGTTCTCTTTTCCCTTCTCTCATCTCTAATAACGGTTGGAGGGTAAATGAAGTAATACCTCATCTACTCAAAGCAGAAAGGAAAAACAAAAATGATACACGAAGTTTGTATCTCATCCAATCCAATTTAAAATCTCACATCAATTTGATTCGCTTATGGTTTGAAGCAGAATTCCTAATCCCTTTACTGGTCACAGAAAATGGGGCTGATGCTGATCGTAGGGAAGGTGACTTGTCTATGTATGCATTCCGATCATCACCATTCCAATACAATATGACTCGATTTGTGCACGAATGTGACCAGCTATCACCTAGACACAATGAAGCACAATCTCAAGGACTCTCAAGGATGCCAAGTGATTACGGAATGTAATATATTGACCATTAAAAATGAGAGTTGAAGTTGGAGGGGGGAACTAACAGAGATAAGAACTTACCCAATGCAAGACTTAATTGGAACGAACCTTCTGTATACTTAGTGGTCACTTGATTGAATATGACAACCTGCCACAGAGAACAAAAGAGCAAACGTTGGAACCCAAAAAGGTAAAGTAAATAAAGCAAGAAAGGTCCATTAAGAAGAAAACTATTAGGATCTCCCCAAGAAGTGTGATTGAAACAGCATAGTAATATGTCTTGTAAAAAAAGAAAAAAAATCTGTCCAAGATCTTGCTAACAGACCTGTCAAGTGATATTGGCATATTGCAATGGACCCATTCATTACAAAACACGAGAAATTAAATCTTGAAACTTATGACCGTTCTTGCATTCAAATCACATCAACTTATCTAACATCACAAAATATATGATGAGTTCACTAGTTTAGAATACTTTTCAAGAAATGAAAACCACTGCTTACTGCCAGATTATATTTTTTTGTAAGGTTCATCAACTTTAAGGCCATTCCACCAAGTAATCGAGTTCTCAGAGCCAAGTCCTCAAAATCTTGGCGGAAGTGAAAAGTAACACTATCAACAATAACTATCTTAACCTGAAAAAAATTTTGAAGACAAATTAGTACGTCCAGGGATGAAAATATGTAGTGCATTGAATGAAAAAAATAATTAGAAAACCAGATTCAGTTCACAAATGAGTGAGACATCAGCCATCAGCCAAAAAAATAACAAAAATAGTACAAAAGCAAGGCAAAAAAGTATGTATCAAGTTATCGACAAAATGAACAAACACACACATGTTCATATGAAAATGTAACTTCCATGCAAATATGACTCTGTAAGATGCATTAAGGCACAATCCAAATTGATATATAAATGCTATACCTACATCTTTATGCTCCAAGATGAATTTGTCTAAGTAATTTATCAGGGCAATTTGCTCTGTATAACTGCAGATGCGGAAATAAAATATGTTTTCCAAGATGTCAGTAGGCTGAATTTCAACTTGGCAAGCTCGAGATTCCTTCCGCAAGACCTCACTATAATTTGACATGTCCACTACAGAAGCTTCAGCAATTTGCAGAGCCCGCTCCACCATGAAGCTGCCTTCCGTATCTAAAGTATCATTCAAGCACCGTATTCTAAACACCAGATGCAACTGGGAATCTTCTCCAAACACAAAATGAAGACAGCAAAAAAGTTAACACACTGACCGATATATACTGCTTTTCCACCTATGCCACCATAATCAACTGGAATTTGTACGTTCACTGCAAGTTGAATCCTTCAAAGCAAAATATGCATTCAATGCCTTTGGAAACAAATGAAAGGATCAGAGAGAAAAGACTAGAATGGAAAAACCCATACCCCAGCTGTGTTTTACCGATGCCCGGTACTCCACCTAAATGTTTTATGAAAATGAAATCCAATAAAAATCATCTCCTGACCAATTGAAAGCTTGCCACAGTTTCGTGTTTATTAACAATGAAGACAAAAGCATGCAAATGGATGGCCATATATCATACACATTACTCCAACAAAAAGGTAAAGGAATAACTAACCAATTTCAGTAACTTCTTTGCAATTAATTCCCCCACCAAGGATGTTATCTAGATCAGCACAAGAGGTAGTGATGCGTGGAAACAACTGCTCTTCATGGAGCATTTCCCAAGCAGTTTGTGCACCTACAAGGGGACAGGAAACAAGTTGCTTTTGAACTTTACTTTCCAAAATAAATAAAAAGATGTGGCATAAATTTACAGCTTGAGCAAATCTTTCGAAATTAAGTAACAAAATAAAAAGTTGGTCCTATAAATATAATGATCGAGGTTGCTGAATCAAACGTAAATCAACTCTAACAGATAAAATAGTTACATAAAAAATGCACTCAAGAGTTATGATTACTGTGGTTGTGATCAATGGTAATGCATGACAACCAATGAAGAGGCAACTCTAGTTTGAAAAGTATTACAAATTGGTGAAGAAATGACATACAATCAAAGTAATATATGACTTAATGATGGTATGAAAAAAGGAAACGAGTACCTACTAAACTTGTCTAAATGGCGGGTTAAGGTGTATGCAAGTAGAAATTCAAAGAAAAAGTAGGTTACATTTATTGTCAGGGTTAAAAAAGCTATCAACCTTAGGTGAAAAAGCAACTTTCAAATGACATAGATTTAACAAGTGCAATATTGTATGTTGTATCATATGGAAAGCATGCATGCAGAACCACATTATTGTCTAGTGTGTGATGGGAAATCATGGTGTTATGGGTCTGTGGTGGGGCTTTCATTAGGATTATCCCAGAGGTATTTATAGTTTACCAGTTAGAAGCTTTATATAGCCACTAACTCTCTAACTGCTGTATACTCTTCCTTGAGACCTAGGTTCATAGTAGTTGTGAGAGCTGTATGTGTCGGTTTGGGTGTCCATATGTGTTTAGGATTTATATTAACTGCCCTTACCAGTTTTGGTTTTTATTAGGTGTTCTTATGTAAGCCAGTTTAGGATTTCTTCTTTCTTCTCTATATATAGTGTTGCATTGTCTTCCTTTATTAATGAATGAGAATAAGATTTGAAGTTGCAATCTTATATTAGTTTGTTCTTTAATTGGTTTGTTCACAGTAGTAAAAATATAGCATCTTCTTCTTCTTTTTTTGCCCCTAAATTTAGCTTACATAAGAACACCTAAATGATGCAAATTAAGTCATTGTATTTGGCTCTCATGAGCCTAGTGAGGCCACCAGGCCAGTAAAGAGGGAAACTGGATACAGACATTTCACATAAATTGAAAAAGAAAAAACACTTAATTTGAGGAGGATTTTATATACTTATATATAAATTATATATAGGTCAACGAGATATTTACCATTGACCATAGCATCGTTTTTCTCTGGTTGGTCCAAACTACAACCATGTGATGCAACCTTCAGGATTTCAAAAGCTTCACTCTCCGGAATTTTTAGATCTGTTGATCAATGAAGAATGCTAAAATCAATCATCACATCTCCAAATGTTATCAAAATCAATACAGATTTCCTTAAGAAATAAATTAAAACATAAAAAACTTTAAAATGACATACATAACCTAAACCTATCAGAATATGTAACATAGAAGTCGTTGCCAAAATTAAGTTCTATAATGTCATTGTAGAGAAAAATCTACATAAATACAGTGCCATCCAAAATTATACCATTTTAAAAGGTATGAGGTATCCAAAATTCAAAAACAGCCGACCATAATATAATACTTCATTTTGCAAACTCAGGTCACATGGGTTAACTCTTCTGACTTCTGAGTTCCAACAACATCGCAAAAATACCTTCTGATTTTTTTTTCATTTTCAAATTCTTCAATTATTATTTGGAAGATTTAGGACCTTCATGTACTATTTTGCAAGAATCATTGAATTACCCACTAACCAATTCATTCCATTTAAAACAGTGTTTTATCTCTTTCATAATTTTACATGGAACATTTGGCGATTAGGTCCATAAGATATCAATTGACACAAACCCAACTGAGAAAGTCACATAAATTTCAGAGCAGAGAGATGGGTGGGGATGATTACCTCGAGCAAGGTCGGAGGGAGAGAGAGAAGAGAGCGAGAGGAGAGTGGTGTAGCCTGCTGATATCAGTTTGCCTCTCTGTGATGCTGAGATTGGTAACCTTCCCACTTCCATTGTCTAGACAAACAAGACTGGGTGCGTTTTTTTGATTAATAGGGAATGAAAGTGGAGGGAAATTTTGGCGGTCATCGGCCCATCAATCATATATTTTTCTTTTTTCTTCCAAGAAAATATATAATTGTTCTTTTTTAGAGTATTTTAAATGCTTGTAGGTTCAGTGGTAAAAAACACTTACTTTTGTGTTCGACTCTCACATTCTTCTTCCTTGAATTAAAAAAGCAAACATTGCATTATGTTTGAACAATGAAGCATAAATCAATAGCTCATTGAAAGTAAGTTTGGATATCATCCTTTATTTTCTTCTTAGGATTCAACAAATTTACAAAAGAAAAAAAACTTATTTATCATGGATGCATACATTCATGTGTTTATGACTTTATTCATTATACGACGGGAGAGATAGAAACAATAAATTTACACATTTGTAACATAACAACTTAATTTTGTCTTATGTGGTTTTAACTAAAATAGGGAAGAGATATGAGAAGAATGATAAGTACAAAAAGGATGAGAAAGTAAAATAAAATTAAAAAAATTATTTTTAATTGATAAAAATTATTAATAAAAACTATTTCAAGCATGGTTATTGACCACAAGTCAATATGATATCAGTAACTTCATGCAACCAAAAACTTTATGGAAGGCATAACTCTTCAAAATAAATCTCACATGCAAAATGGTCACCTGTACAAGTGAAACTCCATTTATGGTTGGGAGATATACAAAAATGAATAAGAATTAAATAATTTAAAACAACCAATGTGCAGATGTAACATATATTACAAGGGGAAAGTATGAAGTTCTTGCAAGCATTTTGGCAACATATTTTAAGGTATCACGTGCATCACACTGCTTTCTCAAAATATGCTCTTAACATTTGCTTGATGTCAATAGTCAGTCTTTAGCCAGAGCCAGACTTGCGATCAATCTTCCGTTCATCAATAGAAAGGTGGTTCACTCTGAGCCAACCATTCTAACATCTAAAAATCAATTTTGACTCACAGAATGGCTCCCCAACCATGGAACAGCATTAAGTGGCTGGAGATTTAGTGGATGCATGGCTATGGTTGCTGTTGCAAAGATGCTTGGATCAGAGATGTCAGAGAGGGATGAATGCGGGCCGTTCTCATTGAGCGAGCTTCACTTCTTCCCTCAGCATATTCCTCCCCCAAAGGCCACCTTGGCCGCAAATCAAACTGATTCACAAATCAAGAACCGATAAATAAGGCTCTGGTAAAATAGTATAAGAATAGACTAATACAAAATATTCGATCAAGCAGCCAACAGGCTTAGGCCAAATAGTAAGCCAACACATAATATGCACGTACATGCTTAGGGTCAACAATTTAACAGCTGATGTACTCTCTCTAATATAGTTTATAGTCCAATGATTCACAATCAATTGGATTGATGGCATTAAAGTCCACAAAGAAAATATCTGTGTTATTATAAGGGGAGACAAAACAGTATCTTCTTGTGAGTTGTGACACATGAAGCCTTAACTCATCTTCATAAATTTTCACTATCTGTATGGTTTATTTGTAACAAGGGCCAATACTAGGAAATGCTTGCTTTCTTTTCTTCCTATTTATAATGTATTTGTAAACATTTTTGTGGCAAATGCAAGGTGTTAAGAATACTTAGCCAGCATTACATCTTAAGAAGGGAGAGTGATACAGAGGTGAAAATCAATTGAAAAGAGATCCAGATTAAATAAACAAACATGAAACTAAGAAACTGAATGAAAAGCAAAACAAACCACAATATCTTCAGGTTCATCTGCAGCAGGTGGTGGATCAAATCTTCCCATACAAAAGTTCTCAATGCCAGTCCAAGCCACCATTACACCTGGTCAGGTTAATATAGGCATTAGTCTCCATTTACAGGTAGCGACCACCTTGTATGACAAGCAATAGATATAGGAAACATTCCAAAAGGAAATTCTGTGTATAGAAGACAAGTATGTTAAAATCTATGCATCAGTCTTCATGCAGAGGTCTTTACCACATCTTTTCAGTGATGGCCAACTATGGGTAAAATTGCTTTTAATTCCACAGAATCAAGTCATGTCAGCTACTTGGTTAACATGCTAGTATCCTTTCTTTATCAATTGAATTTCACATCATCCACAAGTTGATCTGAAACTAGATAAAAAGAATTACCATTATCAGTACAAAGGCTGGGAGGAGGGCACACAAGTTGTAAGTTGTTTTTCCTGACAACCTGATCAAGCCGAGCCCGAACATATTGATTTGATGCGACACCTCCAGATATAACCTGCATAGGAAGAATATAAAGATGGATGTCATGATCTGCTACATTAAGGAAGACAATCATAAAGAGGAGGTGCCCCTAATCATTAGGTGGGTTCATGAATACAAAGTTGAGAACTGCAGTTCACGCACCAAATATTTTACAGAAGGTTCAATTTTCAAAGCCCACTCAATTGCTCGCTCACACCTTTCCTCAAGATGTAACACTGCAACTCGCTGCATAAGAAACAATCTTAAAGTGAAAAAAGAAATAGAAGAAAAAAAGTCAATACCTAATGCAATATTCCGCCAAAATAGGATAAAGAATAAAGCAAAAAGAAATCCAGTAACCTGAAAAGAGGCAGCAATATCAGCTCGAGACCTTCTATCTTCGCTACTTGCTGAAGAAATAGGAATTGTGGTATCACTGCACAGCATAGATGAGGAGAACCATAAATAGATAAGCAAGATGACATAAATCACGGCACAAAACAATAAAATTAGTACTGGCAGCAACCAAGAGTTATTTGTTGTGCTTTAACTGAATTTTATCAATTCCATATATCTGTAAATAGCTAGATTTCCTTATCTTTTAGTATAAGCTATAATTGAAAAGGAATTGTGCGAATTTGATAAAATTCACAAGAAACATAAAACAGAAGTCTCAGCTTCCAAAAATGATTGTGTATTTCTACATAATCTGCATAAATATCACTAGATTCAATTGCCAGCCTCACTTGAATCTTCAGGCTAGCATAAGAAGTGCAATCTTTATATTTGTTTCATTGCGAAGGTGCGAATAAAGTAAATTCATGAGACAATAAAACATAAGTTGCAAGTTGCAAAATAAGTGTACGAGAAGTTGAGTCTTCAGACATATTATACCTACATATTTCTAGATTCAATTGCCAGCCTCACTTGAGTCTTCAGACCAGCGTATGAGAAGTTGCAATCTTTGTGTTGTTTCATTGGGATCTAGAATTAGAAAACAAATGAGTTCCAAACTTAAAGATACAACTCCATGATACAGAAATCTCGGTATGTATTATAGAATTATGTAGAAAGGCAATGTATATTTAGCCAAAGGCAAAACCAGACTGGGGAAAAAATGCCTTGGAATAACTTACTGAGAACTTGATTGATTCTGCATCACCCTCTCGAGCAAGCTTTTCTATAGCTGGCCCACCACTTCTCCTCAGGTCAAGACCAAGCCATTTTGCAGTCTTGTCATATGCCTCACCAATCGCATCATCTATTGTGGTCCCAAGTTGTATGTATTGGCCAAGATCATGAGCAAGAATGAGTAAGTTGTGTCCTCCTAAAGACAGACAACAAGAATGTTAAACAATTAAGGACAAGTTGACAACCCCAGAGGCCATAAGATCCAATGACATACAACATCAAAACTTAAATTAAGTCCACAATTTCAGATTGTCCGGGAAGTCATAGGCCTCATCTATTTTTCCAAAGCAGCAAATTGAGAATTAGACATAGTTTTAAAAGATCTCATCCAGAATACAGCAATGAAAGTAAGAGTGTAAGACACCAGATTAATTGTCAAACTGTGGTACTAAGAAATCATAAAACATTTCATTTATTTCTATTTTCTAAACTGATGAACTACTGGACTTTAACAGAATTCACAACGTTGGCATCTAAATTAGATTTTACATTTTTTGGTGATTTTTTTTTCTTGTAATAGTGGCAACTTGAAACTTGACAAACTTGTTCTGCAATTCTTTTAAATGGAAGGACAGAAGACCAGATTATACTGTTTAAAGGAACAAGAACACTAGAACAATTGAATGCCAGCAAATGCTACATGTAATAGCCTATGAGTATCTATCACTACATTCCAAATTAAATTAAAAAACCCAGGGCCACAAAAGGAACAGATCTCATGTAGAAAAGATGTACACTCTCTTACCTGAAATAAGCAGGGCCAGGAAAGGAAATTGCAAATCACGCTCAGTTAACCTAGAACAAGAAAATGAATGTGTCATATGCATAAAAGCAACTCGCATCATTATTTTAAGTGCATACAACAGTACATACATGATTTTTCAAAATCAAAATAATATATAGCTGAAATTTAAAAACACTATATGCGCCTAGCCAAAGAAAAGTGTTTTTGCACCCCATTCTGCATTGGATGGATAGTTGGCATTGTTGTACCTGGCTACAAGAGCATGAGCCTCCATGTGATGTACGCCAATAATTGGTAAGTTAAAGCTACCAGCAATTTTACGAGCTTTCCGCACACCAACTGCATAGCAGTCGAATGAAACGTTAGTGCTAACATACTCCTTCGCAGTAAGTTATAGTTCAAATTCGGGCCAGTTAAATGGCATACAAAAGGAAAATGTGACCCTAATCCCTGTAGCTTGAACAGGAATCTGTGCCCAAAAGATATAAGTAAATTGACAACTTTCTTCCCAAGGACATCCCCTGGCTGCTAAATTGGGGCCAGGTTGCCAGGGCACCAACCCAACTATATGGCACCACCGGCAGAAAATTTCCAGATAAATATACACCACAAAAGAAAGTATGAAACGAAAAAGTGGTACTACTCAATTTACCACGAAGACAAAGGCTTAAACCAGGACCAATAGTAACAGCAACTGCAGACAAATCCCGCTCAGTTAAATTAGCATTGTCAAGCGCTTCTTGCACAACCTGCAATCAATAATAACAAATTCAGGTTTGTGTTAGCATTAATACATTTTAAAATCATCAAGAAACAAAAGAAAATAAACTTGAAGCATTTGACTATATTACAAACAATAAAATGGAATGACGTAAGCCATCATGACACAGCAAGTTTTGCAAAACAACAAACATATAAGAATGATGTCTATGAACACCATCAGAAGTATCAGAATCTGGCTAAGTACCAGATATCAAAACAAGATATGAAACACCATACAAAATTCAAAGGTTATAGTAATGAAGAAATAATACCTGATCAATCACTTGCAAATGTGCTTCTTCTGCCATTTTTGGAGCAACACCTCCATATTGAGCAAGCAAATCAGCCTTGATGTGGTCAAGGCTCAAAATTAGGCAAAGGTATCCAGTATAAGTAAAATAACAAATAAAAAAACATAATACAGTACCTCGTTCTAATTAAAAGAACACAGTACATTGTACAGTTCTAGCCTCTAGGACCATATTGCTTCCACAAAACACTTGTCTCTAACAAGTAGTTCTATGAAGAGCAACCCACAAAAAGTCCTATTTTGCCCAATTCACTATACGTCAGGATGCCCTTATCAGAATAGAGGCCATAAAGTAATGAACTAGTTTCATGAAAATAGTCCTACTACCAAAACTAAAACCAACAAAAAAAATTATACATACCTGAGAAGACACAACTTGGCTGAGAATTTCACCATTGCCTTTCACCTGTACTCACAAAACCCACAACAAAAAACCAAAACCCAGTTCAGAAATACACAAAATTGGCAAATACCAAGTACAGAAAAAGCACATATAGAAGCAAAATCAGTAACATACGACAGCAGCTGCGGTGTCGTCGCAGCTGGTTTCGATGCCCAGAACAAGAAGCTCATCTTGAGGACATGGAATTCGATTCTGGGGCTCTGAAAAGGTGGAATTTTTCGATGTGGAGAAGTGGGAGTTCAAGGAGTTCAATGAAGAAGAAGAAATGGGGAGCGAGCACATGGGACTTAGTTTTGGTTTGAGGGGTCTTAGAGCTTTGAGAGTGGTTTGCATGTGTAAAAGTGAAGGTTTTAGGCGCCAAAATGTGAGAGAGAGTGCCATTCCGTACAGAGACACAGAGAGGGATGAAGAAAATGGCGCACACAGTGAGTCAGTGACAGGGCTTCAAAGAACACAACGTATTTCTTATTCATCGAAACGCTTCTTTCAGTACCAGAAAGAAACGTTTTTACTTTTTTTTAATGCACGGACTAAGATTGTGCAGGTTGAGCCCAAGAAGATATGGGTCGGGCCTAACTAATTCCATCCATTTAGCATTCAACTTCAACTTTTAAAGTAATTGGGCTCTGGGTAATTTTATAGACTAGAATTTGCTATGGACACTCAGACTTTAACAATTTCTGTAAAAACAATTTTACCTCTTCGGAAAATGACTTAAAAAGTTAAAAGGTCAAAACTCTAAATAATAATAATAAAGAAACTGTAAGAAATATAAAATAAACAGAAATGTCCTCTTTAGACACAATTTTAAGCAACTTGAGCACTTATTGGATAATGACCGTCGGATTGAATGTGTAATCACTTAAATAAATAATTCATTCACTTGTTATATATATACCAGATCCAAAAAAGGAGAGAAAAGATCCCCCTAAAAAAAAAAAAGTAACAAAAAGAGAGCCCAAGCCGGCCTCAAAGTGAGCTACAAAGAGTTGGAGTTGGCCTTGCAGTTGCACTTTTAGCATTGATAATTGCTGGTTTTGTTGAGAAGTAAGGCAAAAATATGCTAGCAACACAGCAGAGAATTAGAGACTTGTTTTTTGAGTATTTTCTGGCAGACTCCCACAGTATGTGCTTGTTAATTGGAGTGTTCGAAGCATTTGTGTATGTTGCACAAATGACGTTTTTTGCTTGACAAACACCAGATGGGTTGTAGAGCTTGGGGATTGGTCTGTCCATGTCTTCATCAGCAATGGGTAGAAGGAGATCACATCGAGGAATAGAAGCCAGTTTGGGTTCCTCTTAATCTGAATGATGGTCATTTGGACAGGTTTTTCTTCCTATCAGCTGTTTTAACTGCACTCCACAATTGGCATTGTGTTGTATGTGCCAAGAGGTATAACTTTATATCATTGGAGAAACAGGAAGGGGTATAAAGTATAAGATTGATTAGGAGTTATTTAGGCATAGATTTGAAGTTGAATTTCAATCAAACACGTGAGAGAGAGAGAGAGAGAGAGAGAGAGAGAGAGAGAGAGAGTTGGGTTGCAGGGAGGATGGTGACGGCTAATGGGGGTGGAAGGAGTGCCTACGCCTAGAAAGCAAAGATCACCACCCGAAGCAGGATGAAGCGGAATTGGCAGGGAATAAGGCAAAGGTACGTACGTGGCTGGGTTTGGTTTAATCCAATGATGGGAGTGTTAAGTTGTCTTATTCCTCTTAGGAATATAAGACTTGGTTTAATTGAAGTCGGTTGCTCTTGAAACTGTTAGAAAATTATATGGAAATTAAAAAGGCTAAGTAATATAATTTTATATATTATATGTTGGAAAGCAAAATCGGTTTCCTACTGAGTGGTACCTTTTGAAGTGTCAGTTTGATTCAAACAAATTGATTAATATATATATATATATATTTTATAATATAAAATTAGAAAGTTGCAGAATGTTAAAAGTTGTGTACTTTCACTCAATTGGCTGCAACTATTCCAAATTAACCAAAATGTATGGTTGCTTTTCAATATACATTCTACTGTAGCAATTGGAAAGACACGAACCAAGAGTTGTATTCGTTTACAACCAAAAGATACTTCAACCATTGTGTTTCCAGAAGAAATACTTGTTTCATGGAAAGATATCTTTTCAAAATGGAAAGGTATCTCGTATGCCTATAAATAGTGAAGCCCCACAATCATTTTATTCATTCAATTTTTTTTTATCTGAAAGTTAGTGAGTTCTAGTGTACTTTCATATTTAGAATTATTAGTGGTTTGTGAGAGTTCAAACATATTTTGATTTACCGCTCTTTGTGAATTGAAGTGCTATTTTTGTGAGGAGAAACATCGTCGTGTCTTGAAAGACATTTGCCAATTCAAACCTTGAAACACCTATGAGAGACGATCTTATCTCAAGGCTATAGAATCCAATTCTAGTCTTGATTTGTTAAGGTTTTTCTATTCTATTGGTTATTACATTTATTTGTATTTTGTGAATTTTATTATATTTCATCTTCAATAAATATAGTAAGAGAAATTGAATTAGGTATCAATAATTATTAATTACATTTATGATTTTGTTAGCCCCTGGGGATGCTTTTATTAATTATTTCACAATGTGGGAGAGGTGGTGGGTTTGGAGGGGGATGGAGATGAGGTTTGAGTGGGTGGCCATGGGAAGGAGTCTTGGAGGAGGAGTCTGCGGTCTAGGGCTATAATGCGAGTGGATGGATACAATAAGATGTACCGACCTACATATTGGTACAACTAAATGTAGTGGTACAATTAAAATGTACCAAACCACGTATTTGTATAATTAAAATGCATCAATTCATGTATTTGTACAATTAAAATGTGTCAAATCTATGTATTGGTACAATTAAAATGTATCAACCTACTTGTTGGAACAATTGAAATGTACCAAGGTGTCGGATGAGTTGGTTCAGAGCTGTAACTGTAAACCCAAGCACTTGAGTTCGAGTCTCCAATTCGACCCTTAGATCCAGGCAGCAAGGGAGGTAAAATCCTTCGTGAATCCCCTAGGTCTGACGTAGATTGTCTGATTTTGACCGGCCCAAGAGATTAATTTGGTGCACGAAAGTTAGCTCAGAACACCCTCGGTTACCAAAAAAAAAAAGTACAAATTTCACAATTGGTACACATATGAAATGTACCAAACGACAATTCATGTATATATAATATGAGGGGCATTTTCTATATATTTGGTACATCTATATATATACATATATTATAGTTTAAATGTATCAATCTCATAGTTTGTGAGATTTCTAAAATTTAAATCTCATAAATTTTGGAAAGTTAATTCCTTAAATTGTTGAATATAATCCCTTAAAATGTGGTATTTAAATCACACAAATTGTGAGATTTAAATATCATAAATTATCAGTTTAAAACATATTAACTAATTAAATGGGCAATTTTGGAATACAAAAATCTTACGTAACATAAAATGACTTGATTAAAAACCCTAAAATTACTGCTGGTCTTAGGGCCAGTTTGGTATTACTGTGAGAAAAAACAGCTGTAAAGTAAAACAGCTGTGAAGTAAAGTCAGCTGTAAAGTAAAACAGTTGAGTGTTTGGTAAACCATGTTTTCAAAAGTACTGTGAATGCAAAAAACAATATCAAAGTGTTTGACAAATATTAATGTAAAAGTGTTGTGACTGTGTATAATTACTAAAATGGACATGATGCTGAAAGTGTATTTTACTTATTTATTTGGTAAAACTAAAATGTTTTTTTACTTATTTTTTAAATTTGTGGCTACAAATTTTTATTAGCATTAATTTTTTTAAGAATAACATTATTAAATAAGTATTCCTATTATTTTTTAAAGTATATTATAATTTTAATCGTACAAATAAAATATCATAATTAATTATTACAATATAAAATATAACTAACAATGGAAATATTTTTTAATTTAAAATAAATAAATAAAAATTATATAAATCAATAAGGGTAGTATGGGTAAAATAAAATATTCATTGTTGTTGTGATTCACTGCAGTTTTCAAAAGCACCTAGAAACCTGCTTTCTGTTTTTGCTGTGGTGAGTTGAGAATTGTGGGGGAAAGCAGTTTTTTATTTTTTTACCAAACACCAAAACTGCTGTAAGCGATTGAGAATTGTCATTCACAGCAGCTTTTGGGTCCTTCACCGCAATCCCAAACGGGGCCTTAATATAAGAATAACCCATAAAATGAACTGAACTATAAATCTCCCTAAAATATATTAGGACAATACTAGCTAGAGTGCCCTAATGATATGCATGTAATTTCAAATCAATTTTTAAATATTTTATTTAGTTAAATATTCATTTGCCACATCTTTTTTGACAAATTCCATTTTAACCTTTCTTATAACTCCTATAACATTTATATTATGAAAACAAAATAGTTATTAAAGAATCCCAATTTTTTTAGAAGTCTGTTTAGTCTGAATCATTGGTCTCCAACCTAAATAAAAAATCTTGTGAAATAAAAAAGCAAAAAAAAAAAAAAAAAAAAAAAAAAAAAAAAAAAAAACTGAAAAGCGCGCCCAATTCCCGTCAGATCCCCATAACCACCATCGACATATCTTCACCATTTCTTCTCCTTCCTCCCACCATTTCATCATCTTCCCATGGCCCCACTAATTCTTCTCACTATCATCTTTCTTTCCCTTCTTCTTATTAATTCCATCACCCCACCAATTCTTCCATCCCACCCACCCCTTCTTCCCCCTCTTCTGCCCCAATTTTGGTTGGACTTGGATAAAAAGATTACTAGATTGAGATAAAGATAAATTAAAATCAATATAAAGCTAAAGGAATTGAAAGATGAATCGTGAAATTGGGATTAGAAGGGTTAGGGAGAAAAAATTGAAAGAGAAATTAATGGGAAAAATGAATCAAGGTCATTGGATTTTGGAGGGGTGATATTGTATTTTACTAAAGATGATGTGACAACTAAATAAGTTGATGTAGGAAATAATTAATATGTGTATAGTGTGATTGGGTGCCCTAATTGCATGTGCCCTAATGACATGAAATTTTCATGTCAAATAGAGTATTTAATGTTGTTAAATATATCTAATAATGTATTTGCCACATAAACTTTTAAAAAGACTCATTTAACCTTAACTAAAATATTACAAAACTGAAATTAAATTACAAATAAAAATAATTTCAAGACCAAATTAAAAAAACCTATTAAAACATACATATATTCATCTCTTAAAAACTTTTGCCCCAATTTAAAACCCTAAAAACTACTACGTACGTCATTCTTCTTATTTCATCTACGATTAAGAAGAATTTTATTCAACTCACTTATTACAGAACACATTAATTCACTACTTTTATCTAAAAGGCATTGAAACCCCATTCTTTGGCTTTGGCTTGGGTGGGTAAAGGGCAATGCAAACGACATGAGATCTAGGAGTCCAGGACCATGTTTTATAGATGTCGTCCTTTATATTGCATCTTGTTTATTTGAGTAATCTATTGGTCTATATTGATAACAAGATATCAGTGGACAAAACCAATTGACCAACGACAAGCTAGGGAGAATGTCTACTTTTGCAGTATGACCATTAAGTGACTTCAAAAAGTCATAAGAAAATTTCCATAAAATAATGAATATTCCTAAAATTAAACCCATTCCATTTTCATTTGAACTTTTTATTTTCTATAACCCTTTTATTAGAATATGTAGTTATCAATTGTTGTCTTTTGCAATTTCACTAACAAGACGTGGAAAGAGATAGAAAATCGAAGATCAGAAGAAAAACTAAAAAGCGAATGAAAATGAATAAAATTTGTTAAGAATCTTAAGATCATAAATTAAGGGTTGGATTTAAATGGAGTTGACTTTCATGGGTAATTTGGTATTTAACTTAAAATGATCACATGAGAATTAAGACACATAGATCTTATGTCTTATTAAGGCACAAAATCTTATCCCAATATATTACATCTCATACTTTTAATGTGTTGCGTAACGTGTGCCCTACGATCATGGTCGAATAATGTTGTAGAATGAGCAATGTTTGTTGTTCAAACCAACATATTCATTATAGGCTATATCAAGATGGATGGCTGGATCCAATGGCAGTAAGGCAGTCATGGTCAATGTGTTAGAATTAATGAACAATATATGTTTGTTGTTTTACCCAGCATTCATCTATAGGCTATTATATATATATATATCATCAAGATGGACGCGCGGCTGAGATACCATCGGGAGAAAGATCATGGTCAATTAGAAACTGTATGCTATATATATATATATAGGATCTTTCTATTGAGGTATACCTCAACTTATTTATATTGAGGTATACCCTATTAGGGCCCACACGAGTCGTTTTGTGTCGATCCGAAGCGTTCAATTTTTATATCTACATTGATAGATCATCTATGCAAAAAATTAGCCAAATCGAAAATCATTTGTCTATCTAACTTTGATCTAATAAATGGACGAACCAAATATTTTTGATAAAACCGTTCATTTGTTTGATCAAAATTATATAGGCAAATGATTTTCGATTTGGCTAATTTTTTATAAGGAGGATCTATCAATGAAGATGATCATTGCGAACGGTTCGAATCGACACAAAACGACTCGTATGGGGCCCAATAAGGTCATAATTGCTATATTTATTTAATAATAAAGTAGTACACATTAAATATAAAATTTAATGCAAACTTAAGACCACAATCGAAATAAAATAAAAGAAGAAAAAAGGTTAGAAGAACCTCCAAATCTGGTCGAGGCTAGTGTTTGACACTATGTCCTCAAGACGAATTACGCCCGCCCACTAATGCTACGGTTAGTCGGCGCTCGTCTCCCAGGATACAATGACCACGTTCTTGTGATAGTAGCACTTCAAATCACAAGACTCCAACGAACCAAGATAATGTTTGAACTCTCACTAGAAATTGACTCTATAATAAACATGAAAAGTGTACTAGAAACACTCTTAACATGGAGGAGGGTACAAGACTCAAGATATAATGACAATGACCTTGTGGCCTTTATATAGAAGACAAAGTGCCACTTAAAAAAAGTTACACTTGTTAAATTGTACTTTTTAAATTTAACAGGTACAACATTTACAAACAATACATTTCTCATACATGTGGATTGGGTATGCAATGATGTCTCTTCACCAAGTGATGCAATTGGCATCTTTTACGTATGTTATTCAAAGGAAACATACCATTTCCTTTGAAATGAGATCATTGCAATTTTCTTATTCATATTAAACTTCATATTAATATATGAAATTTCCAACACTCAACTACTCAAGTGGAAGTCGTTTTCCATTGACAACTTGTGTGGATAACATTTCATTAGCCTATGTGTCCATTTGGTTTAAATTTTGGAGCTTTAAAAATGAGAAATCAATTTCATTCTTATATTTGGTAAATATGGGAAACAAAATCAATTTCTGACTCAAGAAAATCTGATGTCCTTATTGGGCAAAAAATGAAACCATTATTGAAGCAATGAAATTGATTTCTTCCCTCTTGGTCCTCTTGAGAAAACATTTATTGTTTTTTTTTTTTTTTTACAAAACTAACTCTGTTATTATTTCAAAATAAATAATAGATTATAGTACAATTAAAAAAACTGAACAAACACAGCATTTATTACTTTTAATTTCTAGTTTACTTTCTCAAACTTATTAAATACAAAAAAGAGAATTTTATATTCCATTCTTCTTAAAAAATGCAAAGAAATTAATTTATCCAAAAATTAAATCCTTCAACCAAATAGAATGTACGTGTAGTAGATAACATTTCATTATTTGGTAGCAATGCGCATAGATGACATTTCTTTATGTAAAGGAAGTTGAGGACTGCTTGTTTAGACTTTATATTACTCGAAAATAAATAAAAAAAGATTTGATGTGACTCAATAGAATGGTTTAAGAAGAAAAATAGTTGTTTTAAATCTTTTCTTTTTGACCAATGTTGTTTTAAATCTTATCTAAATATATTCTTAATCATATAACCAAACACTCTAACATTCCCACCCTCACCCTCACCCTCACTCTCCTACCCAACCCGGCCAGCAGCCACATCTCTTTCCTTCCCATCCTTATTAAAAGGTTTTTTTTTTTTTTTTTTTTAAATGTCTAATGTATGAATATTATGTAAAATTATATAAAATTGTGATATAAAAATGTAATAAGTGTATTATTATTGTATAAATAAACCAAACTTAGGTTTTGAACTTTAAGATAAATTAACCCAAAAAATGACAAAGTAAATCAAGTTGTCTCTTCCAAATGTGCGTCCCCAAACTCGTGCAAGGTTTTCAACTGCATGCATGTTATTACCACAAACATTCGAAGATCTCAACCGTTCATTACTGTCCGACGGTCCTGATCTACTCGTGTACTAGACAATTTGGGACGCGTCACGCGCGCATAAGGTCTGCACCTCCTCTGACTCTGCGCCAAGTTCCAACCAACATGCCGAAATCCCAATTGTATGTGCTATATATATTGCGTCACATATATATTGGGTCCAAAACATCATCATCATTCAGCACCTTATATTGTATGGGGATCTATTGAATGCATCAACTTTAAACAATTGTACGGGGATTAAATTATTATTATAGGGATCTATTAAGGAGATTCTGTATAGTTTCCTAAACTCCTATAAATTATTATTTTTTTTTTGCTGACGTAATCTCTGTCCAATTCCGTCCAATTATATTAATTCACTTCTCCTATAAATTCAATTCTCACTCACACTGTGAATTTCACTTCTCCTAAATATATTCTCCGCCCCAGTCTCTAGCTCCCACCAGAACCAAATAGCTAGCTAGCTAGTTAGGATGCCAAATTATCATTTTCATAATGTTGGGATTCAATTTAATCCTTTCAATCTGCAGTTGATGTATTTCATCAACAATAATCTGCAGTTGATGAACTTTTCATTACATGACAGTCTTGTGTTCATCATTCCTATACTCCTGACTTTTGTCCAGATCAGATACCCATCAGAAAATCTGTTCCTAACACACCCTATCACCATCACCCTTGTGCTCTCTTGCTTGCTTGTATATAGCTTGGCCTTAGGGCTTGTAAGCCATATTACTCATACTCATAGGTATGCTCCTTGGTGTTGTGCGGTCATGGTGGTGTTTGGTTCACTCTCAGTTGCTTCACTCCTGTCACTTTTGTTTCCACACTACTCCTGGCAGCTCTTGCTCTACTTTTTCTGCATCTGCTTGTTCTTGCCGGCTCTGTTGCTGCTTTTCTTGCACGTGCTCAACAAACTGCTACTTATGGTAAGTCAATTCCTTCCTCCGTTACGCGCTGGACAAAATCGCGTCCGGAGAAGGACATGTCCACTGTTGCCCTACATCTCAAATGGATTTTCCATATGAGTAAGCAACACTAGGCAATACTAGAAATAAAACTATTTCAACTATTAAGACGTGCAATTATGTGGTACAAGTGTACAACTAATTAATATATAATATTAGTGAACCATGAGTTTATAATTGAGATTATATAGAATAATTAATCACTCGATAGAACTGAAAACGTATACCACCTGCCTGGAACCACTTGTAGTAAGTAGGACTAGAGAAACTCAACAATATGTCATTTGTTAATGCATGCATGTATGAGAGCAACAATATGTTATTTTGTGCACCTTGTTCTTGGTGGCTCAGTTTCTGGGCTTGCTCCGGAAAGTGGTGGCGCTGGTGGTGCTGGGCTTCCTCCGAAAACTGCTGCAGCTGGTGGGTCTACACGGCACGAGAGCAAATTCCCTTTTGCCCCTCAACACCAGGGATTTGGCGCGTGGATAGTCAATAGTGGGTTTTTACAAATAAATTTATTACTGTTTTGTAATATCTTGGTGATACAAGTCACACCCACTAATCTTATCTCTACCAAGTGAATAAATATGTTTTGAGATTTAGTCTAACATTGCCACATAATTTAAATAACTTAATTAACTTTGGTATTGGTACTGTAATTTTTGGAAAGAAACAGCTTCTATTGTACTATACAGCTGTGAATTAAAGTAAATGATTGAGCGTTTGATCAATTATGCTTACAAAAGTGTTATGAGGATAAAAAATAGTGTTAAATCATTTAGTAAATTTTAATGTACGTAAAAGTGTTATGACTGAGTATAATAACTAAAATAGACATGAATCAGGCGATATTGAAAGTATTTTTTTTTACATTTTAAATTTCTTTTACGAAAATATGTATAAAATCATTTTTCACTTGGGGAAAAATATCAACTATTAAATAAATAGACTCTTTTGTTTCCTAATATTAATTTTCAATAGATAATTCACTCTACTTGTACATTACATGTATATGTTTAGGCCTAAAAATGTTGTGATTACTTTTCTCAAATTAACAGCCCTCCCAATTACAAGAAGTAAATTGATATTGAGTGCCCAGAAAATCACAAGGTAGTAGGTCCTGTTGGATTGGAAATATAAAGTTGCATTATTTTCTAATTTGACAATTAAATCTTGTGATTTAAAAATGACAAAAAGAAAAAGGATCGAAAAGGAAGTCATTCATGCAAAATTTCCTGTGTATATGAGTAGAATATTTTATTGTTAGTATTTTTTTTATTTATTCAAAACAGAGCAGCATAAACTAAACGCCAAATTACATCCGAGTACCTTTTTGGAGTACATCCGAGTCCCTAAAGAATAAGTTATTGTTAGTATTTAATATATTCTTAGAGAAAAACGCGTCTCACAAGCATTTGCCATAAGCATGGGAAACGCAGGCCAGAGGGAAAATGACAGACAATCCACTTTTGAGACATAAGGAGCTTTGTTTTTGTCAATCGTGAGTCGTGACAAATATTTAAGCAGCACAAAATTAACTTCTTTGAGTTTGAGATCTCCAACTGTTATTATTTGAATAATGGGATTATATTGAGCTCGCTATTTCTTGAATTTCATCGTCCCCAAAGATACGAAGATCTGGACCATTCATTGCTTGGGGGGAGTGGGACCCATGCATGAGGCAATTACTGCCCGACGGTCTTGACCTACTCCGCCAATTTGGTCATTGGGATGCAACATATATATAATATCAATGGTGGAGATAAGAGAGAGTCTTTTTGTGGCCTATATATTACTTTCTTAAGTGTACATGCAGCTTCAGAGCTTTTCTTTAGTACGTTATAATATTCTGTGGGGAAAACCATGTAGTGCTGGAAAGGATGCCATCAAATTTTATATCCCCTTAAATGTTGTGACACTTGTGTCTGTCCAAATTATGTAAAACAATAAACAAAGCCCCACTAAGAACAAAAAAGAATAGTGCAAATTCAAACATGTTGACCTAGTTCCAACCAACATGCCAAATCCCAATTGTATATATTGGTGGCCGGAAGTCGCATTCAGCAGAATCAGCCACAGCACGCATACATCATTACATCATTTCTACAAAATAGAATATGCATATATATTATACTAGCCTCTGCGCACTATGCAACCATATTCATGTGACCCTTAATTTTTTCATGTGAGAGGTTTTTTCTTTTGTTATTTTCTATTACATTTTCATGTTGAGATTCATAACAAAAAGCAAGTTATTGTGATTTCAAAGTACACTCACTCCCATTATTTTGATTTTTTGATTTTTTTTTGGTTACTTCTGCTGATGTTTATGTTTATTTTTTGAGGTAATTATCGAAATGATCCACTTATTATTCTCGATCTAAGTCTCGTTTTGGTCCACGAATTTTTGTAAGTTCTATATGTATTAGTCTACGAATTATCTAAAATATTCCATTTTGGTCCAAGACGAATAATATTTGGTTTTCTGTTGTCCCGCAAGTGCGAAACAGTTCTTTCTATTGTGCTTTTATCACATTGATTTTGGCAAG
The DNA here is from genome assembly GCA_003254865.1 of Dryas drummondii. Taxonomy (NCBI): domain Eukaryota; kingdom Viridiplantae; phylum Streptophyta; class Magnoliopsida; order Rosales; family Rosaceae; genus Dryas; species Dryas drummondii. The sequence goes on from QANW01000555.1 coordinate 477,789, forward strand.
CGTAATCCACTTGGTTAGGAGTTTGAGAAATAATACAGGTAGATTGGCACATGACTAATGCAGGGTCAGACATTAAAAGGATTACACTTCACATTTAATATTGAAAGAGCCTAAATGTAGTCATTTCCTATTACTTGATCCTAAAGGAGATTATGGAACATTGCCTCGAGTATAAGCGGGAGATTGAAGAGGGAGGCCGGAAGACTATTAAATGTTTTTAGGAGGAAGGGGGAGGAACATTGCCTCAGATATTTTCCAAACACACCCTATCACCATGATGGTTGTGCTGTCTAGCTTGCTTGCTTATTGTTTGGCCTTCAGTCTCAGGTGCTGCAAGGCAATGGTGGTGTTTGGTTCACTCTCAGTTGCGTCGCTCGTATTGCTTTTGCCGGAAACTGCTACTTCTCGTGGTTCAACGGCGCGCAAGACAAAATCCACCACTTTTGCCCCTCTTCTCAATGGATTTGCTGCCCCCGCCCCGTCAACATTAGTGGGTCCCACTTTATTTTCCACATTATAATATATAAAATTACTTATACAGTTGGACTGTTTTGTTTTGTATTCTCTCTTTGATAGAGGTGTATAACCCACTTATGTGGGAACACCAAAACTAGTACAGTTGTAATACTCGAGGAAGTAACAACCTTATGTCAATTATTCATGTATGGGCAGTTGTGTTATATATTGTCTTCTATTTTGTCTGAGTCTACGTATGTAATCTAATATCGACAAAGTGAACTATGTTTTGAGATTTAGAGCTTAATAAACTTTTGGAAGTCCTAGATTAATGATGTCCACGCAAGTATAATATAATTAATAATACGAGCCAATGAAGGAACACCAATTAAGCGCATGCCAATTAGATAACGCCGGCCATTTGTTTGCATTATTCCTCCCGAGTCCTTCCTTACGGTTGGCAATTAAACAGAGGATCCACTGGAAAATTCAGTGAAATCTACCATCAGCTTCTAACAGCTTGTTGAGTAATCATATTGTGCAAACTGTATATATATTCTTATTAAACATGGAGAAGCAACATTGAGCTTGACAAATACCTGTCTGCCCTTTCATATCTGATTAAGTACAGCAATGTCCCCACTGAAATATTATATATGTTGGAAATGAATTCTTCATCTAGATACTGCACCTATCTATATTTTTAGTGCCTTAGATATTCTATAATTAAACTGCAATGAAGAAAAACAATCCGTGTTATGCTGGAAGCTTTGGTCTCCAGGTGCACCGCAGGCAGGCACACCATTTTATTATTTTGATATCTTCGCAGTCAACTCTCTCACGAGCTTGGCAGCTACCATTGCAGTCATCCCATCAACAGTGTCACGCTGTGGGTTGAATTCGACAACATCTGCAGCAACAACATCACCTTGGAGGTTGTGGAGTATGTTGAGAACATCACGGAAGGAGAGACCACCTGCTTCAATGTGTGATACTCCGGGAGCAAAGGCAGGATCAAGGCAATCCACATCTATAGAGATATACACACCCTTCACACCTTCCCCTAGTTTCTGTCAAAGAAAATTTTCTTAGTGTTACCCTCACTATGGATGGTATGCAATTATCCCACTTAACCTATATGGTTTCATGACTTTCTTTTATAAAAAAATTATCAGACGAGATGATTTCACTATAGATGGTACTATTTATTGACTATCAGTATAATACCAAGAATTTTGCATGCCTTGTATCAATTACATAAATATGTTTGTCACATCCTAAATGGATGTATATTTAACACATTGATATCTTTCATAATTTATATACAACATAGACAAGATTCCACCGAATAGCATTCCTTAAATATCTAACAACAAATCTACATAACTACATAAAGACACATAAATAGTCATGGATATGCATAGTTTAGTGGGAAGGAACAAAAGAGAGAAAAGACTGAGACACACACAGAACCTCATAAATAAATACGTTGATACATGTAAACAGATGGCACACATGGGTGGGTGGGAGGTGGGAGGTGGGAGAAAAAGAGAGAGAGAAAGAGATTGACCAGGTTTTCCAAAAAGTGACGATCTCTCGAAAAGGTTCGCATTTCATATTGCTCAACACCAAATCTTTTTGCTTGTTCACGCCCTTCATGGTTAATTGATCTAATACCAACCTGAAAAGTCAGCAACCAAGTTCATTAGGTTAACTGCAAATGCTGGATATCCACTAAAAAAGGGCATTCAACTTAATCTGTGAATGCAAGAGCATATTAGACCTAACTTCGGTTAAATGAAAAAATTAGCATAGATAGGTCTTATTATGACACAGACATATCGAATGAAACTTGTTAAAGTGGCAGAACACTTGTATGAACTAGATTTCATCTATATTTTAGACAGAGTCCTAACAACAAAAATGCTACTGCTGTGAACCTCATTTGAAGGGTTGTACTTAAGAGCCAGGGATGCAATAACTAAACTTGGAAAGTCACTTAAGGTGATTAAGCCATACTTGATGCCAAAATTAGAAATATCGAACCAGAAAATGCTTAAGAAATCTTATATGCTATATAACATAGCTATCCATAACACATGGGACTATGTTCATTTGAATACTTTCCATGAGCCATTCTGCCTCCTCCACCAAAGATTCTAAATTGAGCTACATCAACTCAAGTAGGTGTATATACAAAGTAGGGGAAAAGGGCAAAAACTATCAGCTGATAATGTTTACAAAGTTTCCCACAAGTGATGTCAAAATCCTATGAGATGCTTTAGAGAGAATCAGCAATTGTACGCATAGATAGCCAGGTTAGGTGAAACTAAAAAAGATATCATAAGATTGTGAATAATCACCTTTAGTCAATCTATTATTTCAATCAGTAAGCATTTTCTAAATTAGTGGAATGTAAGTAGTGAGTCTAGTGTAACTACAGATAAGAATTTACCTGCAAAAGCCGCCGAGCATAACCACCCTCCATTATTCGAGCAAAAGAAGATGCATGTGAATATTTATTACCTTCAAAGGCGTGATAGATATCAGGATGGGCATCAAGATGAAGAACATCCACAGGTCCCCCAAGCTTCTCAGAGACAGCTCTTACAACAGGAAAAGAAATTGAGTGGTCGCCACCCAACACTAATGGGCGCAATGGATCCTGAAAGGGCATGGACATCATAAAAAAGGTGCATCTTCCAAAACCAAAAGGTAGTCAGTGTATACATACATTCATTGGAATGGAAAATATCACACAAAATAAGGATAACATTCATATTAAAGAGCGAGCACTCTCAATATCTGTGAAGGTTTCCAAGAAACAAATTGTCCAAACAAGAACATATCCAGGATCAATTTCCAGAATCCAGTTAAACCAAATATCTATTAGGTTGGATAGAAGATCCAAAATAACTCAAAAGATCAGGACTTTGTGTTTCCCACAGACTGCAACTGACTTTTCTATGCTTCTTTGTCTGGCATGAATATCTCAAAGTTCTTGCCAAAAGTTTTTCAAACTTCAATGTAATGTACCACAATATAGTATACCACTCTGAGTTTGAATTCAATACACTATTAAGAAATTAAGTCAATCTTCCTCAGATGTAATGTTTATCCATTGATGAAATTTCATGCACCAGTAGGAAAGCATAAAAAGTTGGGATTGCATATGCAAGTAAAAGATGTACTATCAGTCGTTTGCCATAGAGAAATGACCAAGGGTCCTCTCCACTATTTTTCACAGCCCCTATGTAACGAAGACACTAGTGAAACATCATCCCACAAATTTTCAGGAGCATCTGCCTACAAAATTGTAACTCCTAACTGTTTTCCACATTCATAGCAGTTGGAAACCTCAACAAACAGGGGAAATTTTGAGGTTTGACAACTTTACCAACTAACCAAGTAATTTTCTCTCTCTTTTGATAAGTAATCCAATGATATAACCTATTTGAGAAATTGCATTAATGATCAACTGAACATTGGACATATTGTAGTTCGACTAATTGTTGTTGCTCAAACACAGTCCAGCATAATAAAATAAAGCACATCAAGTTACACTGCTAATGGAGAAGAAAATAGGGATCTATTAAAATTTGGAATGATGATGGTTCAAAAATTAAACTTTTGGAAAATAACCTAAAGCAAACGGTAGCTAGTTTCAGAGTTATCAAGCTAGTTGAGCATAGTATTCACCTCTACCAAAACAGAGAAGTTCATAACTGATGAGATATAATTGTACACCTTCCTGCAAATAAGTGAATAAGTAAAAAAGGAGAAATTTCTCCAGTTTTCAATAAACTGGGCATGACTTTAAGTCTACCAACTAATTTAACCAGTGCCGCCGACTAATTCTACCTACAGAACAAATGGTAGAGTTGTGGGAACAGAACAACAGAGTTGCAAACTTGCAACAGTTTTTCCAACAGAATAAGTGATTAGAATTGCAATTCTATTCCTTAAAATAAATAATTTTATTAGTTTTTCAACTGGAAATTTATAGAAATGGTAACCTACCTCTTCCATCACTAGCTTGACTGACTCACTAATGACATTCATCAATCTGTCATCGTCTACTCCACAATCTCGAATTTCTTGGACAGGAACATCACCAACATCAGTTAGCACCCGCGGATCATTTAGCTCTTTCCCTGCATTTCCAGCATCGTGTTAAGATGAATACACACACCATCAAATGCTTTAAAATATAAGAAAAAACAAAACAACAAGCTTGACATCTCTCCAATTCACTAAATTTCAGATTTTTCATGAATATAAAATGATTATTAAACAACCTAAGTACATATATGTATAAAGATGATAATACTTTGGTTACATAAATAACATAAACTGCTAAATGCAAACCAATGTTATATTTCAAGAGACAACCAACACTTATTGGGTTGGGGGCTAAATTGAAAACGGACTTATCTTGATGAAATATTGCTTGTTGAGAAGCAAAAATTTAGATTATCATCTAAATTTTATACCTTCTTCAGTTGTTGAGTTGGTGCTACCACACCAGATAGCCTCCCTAATACGAGGAGGAGCAAAAGCAGGCCCTTGAAGAAACGATGAGTTATGTCCTAAAGGAACCCCCAGAAGAGAAGACGATGCCAAAGCACCTCCTAAAGCACGCACAAGCTCTCCCTGAACAAAACAAAAAGAACCCAATTTAGAAATACTGATTCCAAGCCCAAACATCCACTTATACAATACAGAAACGAAAAATCACTCATACCCAACATGGCAAATACCTTAAGCTTGGCCCTCTCACGAATAAGAGTGAGAGAAGCATCTATGACGCGGCTCTGGCCCTTTTCTACCAAATCTGTGGGGACGTTTGCAGCATTTAGTTTCTGCCAGTAGTGGATTCCTCTTCGTCCGATGATTGACATTGCTGTGAATTACAGAACAGTTGATTTCTCACAAGACCGTGAAGTTGTAATGGTTTTATTGTTAAGAAATCAGAGTTGTGTGTTGTCCCTTGGGGATAGTCGAAGGTGATGGAAAGAAGCAGAGAGAGAGAGAGGGAGAGAGAAGGGCTAGGTGGAAAGGAGAGTGACTGAGTGAGTGGGTTGAGTGGAGCGTGAAAATTATTGAGGAAATGAAAGCATGAAGCTTTTGTATGCTCGTGTCTTTGAGGGATGTGCCTTCTGGATTTAGATAACGTAATCCAAATTAAGTATCGTAATACTGAATCAGCAGGAATGATGACTGGTCAGTGATATTGCCACTCTCCTTCATGTCAAAAAGACAAACCTGTCCTTTGTCAAACACAACTTTTTGAATAACACTAGTTTGGAGTTTTGGACTATGTCAACTTAATATCTTATGTATTATCTATCGAACGAAGAACCGAAGAACTGACCTACAACAATGGTGTTCACATTCACTAGTTATGATCGGTTTTCTTAACATTTTGTTTATAGGAAGAAAAAAGGATAGGATGCACAAATTAGAAAGAAAATTTAAGCACGGACCTTATTTTGTTTGTGAAGGTAGTGCCCATAGTGAAAACTGGAGATTGGTTGATGACGACATGAAAATGGTGATTTTCCGAGTCACATGTCAATCATAACGTCAGACAGACAAACAATCCCAAAAAGGTTGAAACTAGTGTCACGCGCCTCAAGGTGCATGTTTCTGATGTGTGCCGTACATCCTGTTAAAATGCGCCGCAAGGTGCATCACGCATCCCAATGACAGCCCAACCCCAATTTGGGCCTTATTGGGCTCACACTGTGCGCATACGGACAAAAAATTGGGCTTTTGGTCCAACAGGCCCAATAGTGTGACCCATTCTAGAATCCAGAACAAGAACTTCGGACCATTTTCTTTCAGAAAAAGAAGCGAAAGCAAAAAAGTCGAAGATGCCACCTCTGACTCCAACAAGGTTCTCCTCTTTCCCTCTAAACTCTCCACGCTTCTACCATCTTCCATCGATCACCACCAACAAAATTTTAATCTCCGCCATGTCCTTCTCTTCCTCCTCTTCTCCATCATCACCTTCACCTTCATCTACTTCCAATCCCAAAGAACCACAATACTCACAAGACCAAGAGCTCTTGCAGCAGCAGGTCCTCAAGTACCACAACCAGACCAAGCACCACTTCACCAGGTACGCCAGAGGCCCTCACGGGCTCGACTGGGCCAACCAACCCAACCCATTTCGCAGGTACGTCTCTGCCCCTCTCCTACCTCTCCTACACTGCCCCACAGAGAATCAAAACCAGAACTTTTCTGAAAATCCTCTGTATTCCTCTCTGTTCGTCTCTCTCCCACCTCCAAAACCCATTTCCAAATCCACCATTTCTCAGTTCTTCTACGATTCTCTAGCTCTTTCAGCTTGGAAAAGTACTGGGTTTTCGACCTGGTCGCTTAGAGTCAATCCCAGCAGTGGTAATTTACACCCTACTGAGGCTTATATCATCGCTCCGCCAATAGAGTCCTTGTCCGATTCGGGTTTCGTAGCGCATTACGCTCCGAAAGAGCATGCTTTGGAGCTTAGAGCTCAACTCCCATCTTGGGTTTTCACCAATTTCTTTCCCAAGGGCTCGTTTCTCATTGGGTTGTCCTCGATTTTTTGGCGCGAGGCTTGGAAGTATGGGGAGCGTGCATTCCGGTATTGCAATCACGATGTTGGTCATGCTATCGCCGCAGTTGCTATGGCCGCGGCAGGGCTTGGTTGGGACGTGAAGCTTCTTGATGGGTTGGGGTATGAGGATTTGGAGAAGCTAATGGGGCTTGACATGGTCCCAAAGTTTCAAATTCCGTCTCGGCCTGTTAAAGGGCGGTTTCCCGAGATTGAATTCGAGCACCCAGATTGTGTTCTAGTGGTTTTTCCTAATGGGGCTGGTGAATTTGATGTGAATTATGAGCAATTGAGCTTGGCAATATCAGAGTTTTCAAAATTGGAGTGGAAGGGAAAGCCAAATTTGCTTAGCAAAGAGCATATTTGTTGGGATATAATCTATAGAACGGCAGAGGCCGCGAAAAAACAGAGAAATTTAGGTGATAGGTTTTTGGTTGATCCATTTCAGAGTAGTGGGATTTGTAGTGAAGGTTTATATAAGGGTTTTACAGCTAGGGAAGTCATTAGGAAGCGTAGGAGTGCGGTTGATATGGATGGAGTTACGGTAATGGATCGAAATACATTTTACCAAATTCTTTTACATTGTCTCCCTTCGGGTTCTCAAAATGGAGAGAAGCAGAAGAGGCAGTTGGCATTGCCATTTCGGGCTCTTTCATGGGATGCTCAGGTCCATGCTGCCTTGTTTGTTCATAGAGTGGCAGGATTGCCACAGGGTTTATATTTCTTGGTGAGGAATGAAGATCATTTGGATGAGCTCAAGAAATCTATGAGGTCCGGCTTTAAATGGGTGAAACCAGAGGGTTGCCCGGAAGATCTTCCTCTGTATGAACTTGAAGGAACTGATTGTCGGGCTCTCGCAGAAAAGCTCTCGTGCCATCAGGTGTGTCAAAATTTAAATGTTATTTCATTTTGAATTTTATATATTAGTGGAATTGCTTAAAATGGATGGTATAAGAATATGATGGTAAGATAGATGTTGAACAATGCTCAAGATTCATGAAAATATAGACTTTGAAAGAACATTACATATGGAGAAAAAAATCTCATTTTTATTGGAAGACATTTTTTTATTGCATTTGAAGGCACTGCACAACATTTTCAAACTTATTTCCAACAAGATACCAAATAATGTGATTTTTGCATTAAAATATCCTGCAAGTCATACATTAAGTAAAACAACACCATTTCTGTATGCGTCATAAAAGATTTTAGATTATTCTAGAATTATCTAATGAATTAATGTGTATGTCTAAACTCAAATTCCCAAATCCCGAGGTGTTTCTTTGGCTACTAATTTCTAAATCCCCAATTTGGTCCTATAATTAGAAGAACAATTTTGTTTCTTACTGAAAACAGAATTGCGAGTGAGGGTTACCTTATGTGTGTGTGTATATACATATCTCAACTCTTGCTAAAAGAATGCATCTACATGCAGGAAATTGCCAGTCAGGGTTGCTTCAGCCTTGGTATGGTGGCTTGTTTTGAGCCTATATTGCATGATAAAAATGTGTGGATGTATCCTCGATTGTTTTGGGAGACTGGAGTTCTTGGACAGGTGTTGTACCTTGAAGCGCATGCGGTTGGCATTTCTGCAACAGGAATTGGTTGCTATTTTGATGATCCTGGTATGATCTCTTCTCCCCTCACCTTCTTTTTAACCAATGATTCCCAATCCTATAGCAATTGAACATTACATGGTGTACTACACATCTGTACTGAATTATCGAAAATCCAAGCTGTTCGAAAAATATAGTACGCACTTGCACATTAATTCAGGAAAGTTTTGTGATAAAGACAAGTCTTGAAGAATGTCAAATAGGAGTCAAAATCTATGGTGCTGATTAAAAGATCATTGTGTATCATCATTTGTTAAATCAGACTCATCAAAAGAAAAATGATGTTGGCAGCCTGTAAGGGTTAAGTGAGTCTTGTTTCGCTTGAAGGCTGAAGGATGTTAACTACTTTTGTAATTATCATTTATCTGATTATGTGTGCATGATGAGTCCCCCTCCATTAAGGTCTAAGCTTTTACACACCAATTGGTAGGACCAAATATCAGAGGGACCATGTGTTCCTTTATGTAGGCTCACTCCACATGGTAAATCTAAGGAAATACTAAATGGGAACAGGAGGCATAACTTTTCATAGATCATAGAAATGTCATACACTACAGAAGTAATAGCATTTTCAGTTACTTAGGCTACGTGCTGTAACATGGAAGGGATGCTGAAACCACACTTAAATATGGTACAATAGAGTAGATCATTGCAACATTGCACTTAGCGTACGTGATATTTGCTGTACTAAAGAATATAGAAATAAGTGAGAATGATTTTTAAAAAATATGGACATCAGGAATTAATGGGAATATTGAGAAAGTGGTGAACTGTGATATGGAAAGCCACCACAGGAAAGAAACTGAACTAGTTAAAACAATTGTTGATTGCCATTAGAAGTCTAGAGGTTTCATGTTTTGTTATCCTTGACCTCTACTGGTTAGATTCTCTACTATGATCATCCATCAAGTGTAAAATTAAATTCATACATAAAAATACGTACATTAGAAAGAAGATAAATGAAAGAAAGAACAACCCCAAAAGATATTCTTGTCTTGGATTCATATAATTAAACTTATTTAAACAAAAAAAATCCTAAAAAGTGTTGGATAAACTTCCTATTCCTGCTATCCTTGTGTGGGATTGAAATATTCTGATGTCATCTCCTGCATCTTTGTGTTTTGTTAAAAGTTTTCTTTTTGTTGTTGTTTTGCAGTGCATGAATTGCTTGGACTGAAAGGATCAAACTTCCAGAGTCTATATCATTTCACAGTGGGAGGCCCAGTCCTCGACAAGCGGATTATGAGCCTACCAGCATATCCTGGCCCTGGTGTTGATGCGTGATTGCAGGGTTGTAATTATACTTAGGTAACCTTCCAAGACTTATGCCAAACTTCATTGTCATAGATGTATATGCTAGAAAATTGCCTGCCAATTAGTTTTTAGTTTGGTAGACAAGTATTTGTGTACCTATTACTCTATTAGTTAAAAGCTGCTGAGCATTGTAAATTTTTGGAAAATTCAATTCAATGGCTTTACCCACATGGTGTTTATGATGTAAGTACGATTTGATTATATTTATATTTTTTTCACTCCGTAAAATGATCCCATTTATAAATATTTGATGAGTTTTGTGTCATGTTGCTTATACAAACATAGTATTGCCTCTGATGTCAGCTTTTTCCAGCATTTTATTTTATTTTGATAAACACTTTGTCCAGCAATTGACTATTGCAAATTACTGCTTGTTTGAAGGTTCAATTTTGAGAGTTTGAAAGCTGAGACAATGAGGCTCGTTTCAAGTTTGTAGTCAATTTTGTATGCATTGCCTAATTTAGGCCTGAAGGCCCTCAAATCTCAGGGGACCCTTATTGACTTGGGCATTAGTAACCGGGTTCAGATTTGAACTATTTAATATCCAATTGTAAGCCTTATGGAGCCTCAATTTTGTATACAATAGTTGGATATTAAATCTGGATATCCAACTATTGGCATTAGCCATTAGTAGCCGGGTTCAGATTTTTAATCCTCCAGGCCGTTCTTATGGAGGATGAGGACCTTTCTTATGAAACAGTTGCACAGACACAAAAAGCTCTTTCCCCTTGGCCCTCTATGTAGACAATTCTTGTTGCACAGTGACACAAAACTAGACAATTCCTTGTTATCCCTTATTTGATCAAATCATTATAAATTCATGCTTTTCCATGAACCCTGAACTTATTATTATTATTTCAAGCCTTCAGACCTTTATTAATATATGGGGTAGTACTGGCAAAAACATACAAAACTCTTCCTCTAGGATCATATTATCATTATATCATAAATCCATAAGCTTTATGAAACTCCTTTCCAATCCAACATTAGCAACAATTTCAGCTGTACGCGTGATAAGAAAAAAAAGATATCACCCTGCTCCTGGCATTTTCCTAAACCAACTGATCAACTTTAATAGACTGCATGATTGCCATAAACTAATTAATTAAAACAACAAAAAAAGACTCCATTATCACATGACTGGCATTGCATAAAAATTACAAAAACAGACGTGAGTTTACACAACGGACCCTGCAAATATTGAATACATTCTCAAAACAAAGTTTGCAACTATGGGAAGGTACTATATCATATATAGTCCACCTTTAGTAGTAACTTGGTATGCTTGCCATGCCAAGCATGCCAAGTCTAAGGATGATTTCATTAACAGATCCTCCTTGGTGCAGAACTGGACAGGACTGGACAGCAAGGGTGGGACAGTGGAACAAAAGATGAAAGCACTCAGTGTTCCAATGCTTTTGAGGAAGTGTCGTTACCCTGTAACGGCATGTTGATATCTTCTGGAAGATCAAACCATACCTAAAACATTGGGTGAGAAGCAGTATCATCAAGAAGCAGATGAATTTGAATACAAAGTAATCAGAAGCAAGATCAAAGAAGCTCGTAACTCACTAGATGATTTAGCTGTAAGATAACTTCTAGTCCGTAACTATCTGCTTTGTCCGGTATGAAAAGCCTGGTATAGTCTGGTATAGAAAATGTCTGGTAGAGGATCCAGGTCCTTGTTCTAAATTGCATTGGACTTGTACAATCATTGATAATATGCATCATTGATAGATGAAGAAAGGAGACGTTTTATCAAGGCTTCTGGAATTGAGAGAGACAGATCCAAAGAACGCAAGGGACATATTCCTAAGTTTTATGTGGAAAGGACACCCTATGAAAATCTATTTTAGGCCTCTGACCCGTACTTCCTTCGTAACCAGCTTAGAAACTCTGGACAACTACCTTGAGAAGTGAGAACAAACCTTGGTAAACTAAACATCATAGAGTATCTTATGCCTGACTAATCAGTGTTTCCAGATGAGTTGACAGGATATTATTCCTGAGTTTGAAGTAATCAGCTGGGAGGCACATATAGCTTGGTCCACTCAGAAAGTTGTCATTCCACTTCATTCCTACTTATCTTAGCTTTTGATGGCCTGGTGCCTCCAACAGAATATACCTATAGCCAGTAAAACCCTACAAAGATGCCAAGCAATGCTTGTACTTGTAAAAAATGTGAACAAAAAAGAAGCAGACTTCACATAAGCTCAACTGAAATAACTTCAATAATCAGAAACCACTCACATCTTGGCTCCAATCTTTCTAGAAGCCAGTATATTCCGTTAAATCATAAGTCATAAGGCCCCTTTTTACCAGCATTGCAGTCAGCTCCTGATCTATGTTTCCCTTTTGACCTCCTCTTTTCTCTGAAAGAGTTTACGATTACTATTGTAGTCAGGTCCTGACCTATGTTTACCAATCACATTTTCTGAATCCTTGTACAATAAACATATCAGTAAACAACATCTGAAAGAGCCATGTGTTACAATAATATTGAAAACACATCTAGCTCGAAATTGAAGGGGTTACTGATTCCAAAAATGTCATTGATTTCATATTTAAATGAATCCAAGAAGAGACCCATTGAAAGCCCAGCTTTCCAATAATTAAACATGGTTATCACGCTCCTCGTCTTCTGCAATAAAGGAACAGAAGCCTTATACATGAGTGCCCCAATCCCCTCCACAATAACCACCGCAAAGGCCGCAGATAGAATGTCCCAGTCGCCTGTTTGCCCAATAACAGTAGCATAAGCAGTTGCACAATAGAAACCCACTAAGAAGAAGAGTACTTTCATTGGAAAATCTCTTCTTAACTCACGAATTTTGGCACCTAGCTTGGTTCGAATAGCTTGGATAGCCCTGATTAATCGTGTCGTGCCAGCAGGACCATTTGTTGGAGATGGGTCCAACCCATTGCTATCAACACTACTTCTGATAGACCATGCCATCCTCCTGTACAATTTAAAACAAGACCCCAAATTATAGGCAGAGGCAAATTTCAGTAACATTACCTTAAACTCATTTTGTCGATTTTCCTAATACCAATATCTTTTGGTGCAGTTCATTATAGAGGGAAGCTATTACTTTGTATAGATAGCTTTCCCAAAACTAGGTGCTTTTGACATTCAGATGCCAAAAAAGGAAAAAGGAAATGCCAAGTTTGAAATTTATTTTAAAACGGGTATCATGTTGCAAGAACATGTACTCACTTTCTTTTGAACATATTAAGATCCTATCACTCAATTCACATGGTGACTTACTTGAACTTGTTGACTAGAAGAGGTTGAGGTAAGTATAAGAAACAGCAGCGAGAATTGAGTTTCTGGCCAAAAGCACTAGTAGGTTTGTAAAGCATTGTGTAAAGACCCAAAGCTATAACTCCGGACCTGACACACTTGGAAGATGGAAGCTTAACATTTCTTGGATAGTTAGGCGATGCAACTGCAGTCGCCATTACCATGTGCAGCCTGCAAGCAACAATTCACAATGTAATCCTAAATATGAGGAATAAATTAAAGACATAAAACAAAAAAGATTATCCTCAACAAGTATGACTATCAAATTTTCGCCCATCTTGACCTTAAATATATGTGTTGTATGGTAAACAAGTATTGCCCTCCTCATGGATAACTCCTAGATGACTGGTTTCTTTGCATACCAACATCACAATCCTAGAAAACAATGATGCACACGACCCAACAGTTTCAAAAATTCGCACATTCAAGTCATGTTGCCCAATTTTATTGACACAACATCTAGAGTAACTTTGAGCACTTCAGTGACCCTTGTTCACTAAAAGTTCAAACTTTTTTATTTTTAAGTTTAAAAATGGCCTACTTTGATCATTAGCAAGCATTTCATTTAATTGGAAGTTAATCGATAATCCTCAATGGAACTGAGTTGATTTTTTCCACTAATTTCAGTCAGAGATTTGAATACTTATGGGAAATTAACAGTTACAAATATAGTCCCTTTCAAACTGAAACACACAAAAACAGGCATACGAGAACATTCATGTAAGATGGGAAACTGGGTTTTGCTGTTTAACTCGCGCTGTCGCTATCACAGAAGATAACGGTGCATTAAACAATGGAAGTGTTCCATCTAATACGATTGATTGGGTAATAATTGACCAAAAATTAACAAAAAATTACAGAAAACCTAGAGCAATAAAGAAAAATATAAGCTTATTCTTACAGTTAGTACAGTTAGAGACTCGGCAAAATGAGCTGGAATGAGGAATTTGCTGCGAAGAGTTTGAGCCTTTTCTTGCTTCTTCAGCTATGGCCGTTCACGTCACTGACTTTCTTCGTTTTCTTTTTTATAAATATATTATTTTATTGTTTATTTGTTAATTGGGCCTTTGGATAGGCCCATTATGGGAGCGTTTGGAGTTGCATTGAAAAAATGGAGAACAATATGGTTAACCCAAAAATGAAATCCAGTTGGTTGCCTCTATTCGACAAGAAGTTTGCACCGATTGTGATTATTCGACGGTGATGATCTTGCAACGACGAATATGGTAAGGATTAATGTAACTCTATATGTGTATATTTTGTGTTTTATACTTTTATGTTAATTTTATACTATTTTGACATGTTTATGTAAGCAAAAAATAGAACCTATATATAATATAAGTAGCTTTTGTTTTATTAGTGTTGTTGCACACTAAATAGACCCACCTAACGGACTCGATGACTATAATTGTCACTATAAGAAAGACCAATTAATTGTCAGTTGTTTATTAGTGTTGTTGCACAGTAAATATAGCCACTGTCAACTGTAACGATGACTATAAGTAGCTTTTGTTTATTAGTGTTGTTGCATAGTAGGTTTAGCCACATGTTTTCATTAAAGTTGGCCAGTTTTTTAATAGTGCTATTTTCCATTTTGTGCTTTAGAAAAATTCCTAAAATGTACCAATATGATATAAGAAAGGTATGCTATTTTTACTTTTTTTTTAACCAATAATTATTTAGGGTTTGTTTGATACTATTTTTAAAACCGTCAAAAGCGTTTTTAGATTAATTAAAGCGTTTTTGATTACTTTTGGTAAAATGAATAAAAGTGTTTAGTGCTTTTTCAAGAAATAATTTCAAGTACTTTTATTGAAAGCGTTTTTAAGAATCAGTGCTAAATGAAAAGTTTAATTAGTTTGAAATTTATCAAAAATTGAAAATTGGTCTTAAATTCTAATTGTTGATAAAAAATAAAAAAAAATATTTATATATATTACTAAAACTTTACTTTTGCTCCATGAAAATAGAAGGAAGAAAAAAGAAAAGACAAAAGAATAAAAAAAGTCATTTTTCTATATTGGTTTTATACTTTTGTAGTAATTTGACTTTTGACCATATGAAACAGCCAAAGAAAATATCCTAATGCAACACTTCGTTTTAGAGTAACCGATCTGATGCGTAAGTGCTGGAACCCCAAGTTCAATTAGGGCTTGGAGAGTCTGATCGTACACCTACCTACCTGTCACAGTAATTGAGGCTTGCAGAGATTTAAGGTTCATCCTAATCTGACTGTTAGGGTTAGGGCTTTCAGAGGCTTCAAGCTTGCGATCGCCGTCGAGGTTGAAAGAGGACTCTTTGTTGGGTAAGTGTTTTTGGTTCTGACGATCAGCTACAAATCAGTGCATATCAACGTATTGTATGCTCTCTGAATGATTAATGGTGTTAATTTAAACTTTGTACTGTGTTTTAGGTTGAAGGGTATTATTATTATGTTTGCTAGATGCAGCCTGTGGCAGATATGTGCTCCTAATAGGTGAGCAGCTCATGCCCATTTCTCATTTTTGCAATATATGTTTTGGGTTTCTTTCTTTTATCCCCCCATTTTAATTGTTCATCTGATCAGTACCATTTTTGTTTTGAGCTCATTGTCTGATCCCATGTTCTAAATTTTTTGGCATGAGTCACTGATATATGCACATTGCTTTTGTTGTTATGAACCATTTCATGAGACTGTGAATCTTTTCAGTAAATTAAGTGACTTTTTGAGGACTCTTGCTTGTAATTCGCTCCTAATGTTCTAGACTTCTAGGTAGGTTTTTGTATTTTATTTAGTTCATATATCTAAGTTATAGGTTTGCATACTCACTGTACAACTTTGAACTTAAGCAAGAAAGTTTAAACTGAATGAAATATGTGATTTTGCCATTAGTCATATAACATGTCATGAATTGACCTAAGTAAACCCGTATTCCGAATTCATAGTCCTGTCAGTTACTGGAAAGAAAACAAAATTAAAATTGATTAATGATTAATTAGAAGTACTTTGACAGAATACTACAAGCACTGCTTGCTAGGTAGTGTGAGTACTTCTACTGGGGTGCAATATTCGGTTAGTGTTGTTTCTGGATATCATTTGTTTTTGGATACTACCTGATGCATGCCAATGCTTCATAAAAGTGTCCAAATTCTGAAAAATAAAAGTTTAATCTTCAAAGATGTATTGATTCGTTGCGGATTTTCTTGGAGACAGATCAGAACATGGTAAATGTTAGAGTTTGTCGTAACAACATAAGGGTTTATGACAGATGTCTGGGTTTGGATTCTTGCATGGTTAAATTTTTTTTTTTCAGTTACAGTTATATAAACCAGATGTTATTGACCGGAAGAAGATGGCTTTTGGAATATGTTTCGGGAACAGTCTACTGAGTCATCAGAGAAACATATAGGTTTACAGATGTTCATGCAATTGGTCTGGCAGTTAATGCAATCCTAACATAGTCAGAAATTGTTCAAATTCAACTCCTTATGCATAACTTGAGCTATATCCATACATAAATCTTATTGAGCCATATCCATAACTAAATCTTTGTTTATATGAACGTTTATGGGATAATTGTTTTTAATATACTTGTATGCTGGAGTAAAACACGCATCAGTGCTGTCATATTCTTGGACCTGTTGATTTCAGCATATGCAATTAACACTTATGCTGAAGTTTGCAGGTTCTGTAGTATTGGTGTTTTTTCTGAAGAAAGTCAATTTAACCACTCCTTTTGGAAGTAGCTATGCTACCCACTGGAGCGAAAGATACTCAACTCCGTGAGAACAATAGCCAGAAGGTTCACCCACAACCCATGGAAGAGGCCATGAATCAGAATCCAGAAGCTGTGGAAGCCCTGGTATCTAAGGTTTTTACAAACATCTCATCCCTGAAGTCGGCTTACATCCAGCTCCAAGCTGCTCATACTCCCTATGACCCTGAAAAAATTCAAGCTGCTGATAAGCTTGTAATTTCTGAGCTAAAAAACCTCTCTGAACTTAAGCACTTCTATAGGGAGAACAATCCCAGCCCTGTGTGTGTTTCTCCACAGGACTCCCGCTTAGCTGCAGAGATTCAAGAACAACAAATCCTTCTGAAAACCTATGGGGTTATGGTTAAGAAATTCCAGTCTGAAATCCAGAATAAAGATTCTGAGATCCTTCAGCTTCAGCAGCATATTGAAGAGGCAAAACAGAAGCAAGCAAAGTTGGAAAAGAATCTAAAGCTTAGGGGATTGTCTATAAAAGAATCTGAAGGTTCCACTGATGAAAATGGTTTTCCACCTGTGGATCTAACCCCTGATCTCTTTACATCGGTTGTTGAAGCTGCATTTAAAGCTATTCATGACTTTTCTAAACCATTGATTAACATGATGAAAGCGGCTGGGTGGGACCTTGATGCAGCTGCTAACTCAATTGAGCCCAGTGTTGTTTATGCAAAAAGAGCTCACAAGAAGTATGCATTTGAGTCCCATATATGCCAAAGAATGTTCAGTGGCTTTCAGCAGGAAAACTTCTCCATTAAATTAGACAATCTTATGGTCGCTAAGGATAGCTTTTTCCACCAATTTCTCGCTCTACGGGACATGGATCCATTGGACATGCTTGGCCAAAATCCAGATTCTATTTTTGGGAGATTTTGCAGGAGCAAGTACCTAGTGGTGGTTCACCCAAAGATGGAGACTTCGTTTTTTGGGAATTTAGATCAACGTAATTATGTAATGGGTGGTGCGCATCCAAGGACTCCCTTTTACCAGGCTTTTCTAAAACTGGCCAAGTCAATATGGCTTTTGCATAGGTTGGCTTATTCTTTTGATCCTCATGTTGAGGTCTTTCAGGTTAAGAAGGGGAGTGAGTTCTCAGAGGTTTATATGGAAAGTGTGGTGAAGAATTTGATAGTGGATGAAAGTGATCAAAAGCCTAAGGTTGGTCTCATGGTCATGCCTGGTTTTTGGGTTGGAGGCAGTGTGATTCAAAGTCGAGTTTATCTCTCTGGCATGAAGGTTGCTGAATGACGTGCTAGTTCTTTGTGACAATCAATGTCCATATGAGTACGCAGTGTGTTTTTATACAGTCTGTTGCTTTTCTCAATATATTGTTGTTGTTTGTGATTTTGTCTTTGTATAATTGTAAGATGAAATGAGCTATTAAAGAATTGTTCAACCATCTCTCTCTCTCTCTCTCTACCGCTCTCTATTGGTGCTGGCCCATGTGTTTGTGTAGTAACTGATAAGCAGATATGTTGTCACTGCTTTTTAGAAATTGAGTGTATAAAGAACCATGAGGAAAATGAGTTTTTATGGATTACTTGAAAATACTCTTTATTATATTGTGTGTGGATTCTATTTGGTTTGGAAACCTTTTAATATGATATTCATGGTCATGCAGCATTTGGAGTGATAGTTATATTTCCGATTAATGTACTGTATGTGCCTCATTTAGGTAAAGGTTAGTATGTAATAAAGATGAAATTTGTGATTGATAATGAAGGGCTTGTAAAACTGAATTGTCATTGGATAAATTCTGATTGTATGGTTTTTCTGATGCATATAATGTAGCGATTTAGATCAAAGTTTACTTATAGGCTTTCACTTCAGATTCAGATTCTTTTTTATTATGGAATGGTATTTATTTTTAAGATTTTCTTTCTGATATGGCTTGATTCTGAGTCCTTGATATGTACCAAGTACTTGGCAAGGCAAAGGAGGGTAAAACCTGGGTCATAACTCAATCAGGATTACAAAATTGATCAGCTAGCCATTTCTAGATTAAACTGTTATGTAAAGAAGATGATTTGTTTAGTTTGTGTTACACATCCAGGCATTTTTCCATGTTAGAATGAATTTTCTAATAATGCAGAGGGACAACTTTTACTGTCCAACCTTGCTTATTCAAGCTGGATAGCAGGTTTTGATCAGAACTTGATTATAATATAACCCTGCCTTAGTTTTCCTTTTTCCTTGGTTGGGACTTGGGACTTGGGAGTGTGTGGGGGACAAAGTATGATCCAATGCGCAAAGCATGCAATATCTTTTATCATGTCTAGCATGTGACATCTTGATGGGAAATAGGGCCAGTCTAGGAACAATAATAGCCATCTCATTCATTGTTTGGTGAAAGGAAAAAGAAAGTATGTTTTACATAAGGGAATAATTGTCAATCGAAGGTTTTTTGCAGTAATTATGTTTGTCTGTAAAACAGAGACAATAGCAATATAAAATTTCACACAACGTATTGCATGCAAGATATTCCAAGATTGTAACAGGGGAAAAGGTGCATTTTGATTGATTTTCTGAAAAACCACTTAAACCCATGTGATTGATTGCTCATTGGTGTGATACCGCCACTTCTCTTGCAAAACTGTATAATATATAATTAGTGTTTTCCTTAATGCATTATTTTAGAATCTCATAACCATAATGTCAGGATTATGTTCCCTAAACAACTTTTATTATACTAACTTAATATTGAGAATAATTTTACATAATTTCATTTTCTTTCAATTTTATTAAGTAATATTCTTTTGCCGTACATCCTAACATATTATGTTACCATACTTTTAATTTGAATTACACATTTACACGAGAGCTTACTTGATCAATCGTTCATATTACAATTTAAATAGTCTGACAAGACAAAATTTCTATTCATTCATCTAATTAGTCTAGCATTAATTTCCATATACTCTTATTAATGGCACTTTGCTCATGGTTTGAGAGGCATGATCAAATTCAGTGTAAAAGTAGAATAATGAAACGTAAATTACATGAAACTTTGACCAACAGAATATATAAACACGTGTTCTTTCCCATGAAGGGCTACAAATGTTGGGTAAGCACAACTGTACAATTAAAGGTTGGTCCAGCTGGGCATTCCTTAAAGTTATAGCTTCTTGTTTGTCTCTCAAAAACTAATCCAGATGGTAGGCAGATACTTATCGCTTAATCATAAACAATGCTGATCCAATCTGATTTGAATGATCAAAATCGCAATTACCCAAATAAAATAGCTATTCTATTGGGATTTCTTCTAGACCCAAATTCCAATACAATAATACATGCAAAATTTTTTGTGCTTAATGCACTTAAAGCGCAAGTTAAGCTGACCATGTGTCCATTTGATAACTCATTAGCAACCCCTATATAAGCATCTTATACTCATTGACAATTTGACATCTCTCAGACTCAAAGTTCAAACTTGAAACCCATTTCTGCATTTGACAATTCCATTCCAGAATGGCCAAACTTAGCCTTCCCTTGCTGCTAATCCTCCTCTCCATCTTCTCCATTGCTAGCAGTGTTGAGCCAGCCTTTGCCAGACATGCCGCCAGACATGCCAGGCGTTCCCGGGCTCGGGCCTACATCGAGGCCTCGTGCCAGACCACCCGCTACCCAGCCCTATGTGTCCACTGCCTCTCCACCTACATCAAACCCAACATGACCATCCAAAGCCCACAGCAACTAGCCCAAGTAGCCCTGTCCGTGAGCCTGTACCGGGCCCGGTATGCAAGGGCTTATGTACTGAAAGTGGCAAAGGAGCTGAAGGCCATCAAGGCCAGCAAGGACTACCAGGTTGTCCAAGATTGCTTGCAGCAGATCAATGATAGTGTGGACCAACTTAGTGAGTCCATTAAGGAGCTTCGTAGATTGGACCAACAAACTGTGGGAGATGACATGTTTTGGCACATAAGCAATGTTGAGACTTGGGTGAGCAGTGCTCTCACAGATGCAACCACTTGTGTGGATCAGTTTCCAGGGCCAAACATGAGCAAATTGAAGGCCACTATCAAAGGGAAGGTGCTCAATGTGGCACAGGTCACTAGCAATGCTCTGGCTTTGTTTCACAGGTTTGCTTCAAGGTATAGAGCTGCCAAGAAGCCCTGAGAGGCTAGCTAGCTAGCTAGCCTTTGAAGATGGACATGCATTTTGTTCTTGTGGGATGGTTTAATTAATTAATCTTGTTCTTTGATGTGTTACTTGTTGATATTAATATATATATATATATTATGTATGAATATACAAACTATGAAGGGATGTGAATACCAAGTTTTTCTTTGTCTTGGAGTTTCTGTTTAATTTGTTCCTAATATGTATGATTGTATGCTACTGTTTGCGTTTGAGGGTGCTTTCCAGAAAAAAAAATAATTAACAGATCCGATTTTTTTTTTTTTTAAAAGAAAAGAATTCATAAGTTGATCTATTTAATTAAAAAATTCTAAAATATTTTGAACTTGAAAGGAGTAAGATGAAATTTTTACCCAAAGAAAAAGAGAGAAGACCAAGATGAAATTGATATATGACTCAAAATATGGTATTCTCCTCTTAACTCACATTATGGTTCACTATCTACTATATAATACGGTCTTAAAATAATTCAAAACATGTTAATTTTTTAAGTTAGAAACAAATGAAGTTTGTAATCAGTAAGTAAACAAATTATCTTTGAAGAAACTCAATAAAACCTCCCTTTCATGACATGTGAGAGGGAGGTTATAACCTCTGCACACAATGAGTTTTCAAATAGCTAGCTGATCGACCCCAATTCATTGCCTAGATTGCTGCCAACTCATAAGATATAATAAAGCTCTTTTACTTTGGTTTCAGGTTAACTCATGTGTTCAAAGTCCAAACTCAATCTTCAGTCTTCACCAAGTGGCATATATAGAAAGATGAATATAGAGATTTGCATGATATAGAGTGTGGTGAAAGAATGCATTTTTGTTGAAAAAGTTCTACAAGACTACACCATTGCTTGTGATGTTATATTGTTTTATTTTATGTATTTTGAGTACAAAGCCTCCTGTAGCCCATAATTAATACAGCCATATGCAATATAATTCCAATATTTATTGAGTGACACATTAATTAATATTAAGTAAGTTGTACACAAATTCCTAATAGTTTGTATGAAATCTGCATGAATATTTACAAATTTTCAACCTCAATTGTTGTTGCTGTGTCATGCTCATTAAACTGAAGTTTAAAAGAACAAAGACATTAATAGTTGATGAGTGATTGTATGAGCATATATCATGGGTAAGAAACTGAAAGAATATCATTCTGAAGTAGTACGTAGTAAAAGGTTTGATGGTTTGTACATTGTAGGTGTGTTATTGGTGTGCAAAATGTATTAGCTTATTGGCCTAATTTAATTTTCCCCCTAGAATTATAGGTAGTTTGTTGGTGTGCGTATTATATATATAATTTTATACTTCATACACAATTGATTTATTAGTGCTTCAATTTAAACCCCCTAGTAATTTCAAAACTCCCTCAAAATCTCGAGCCATTTGAAAACTCTCCCAAAATTTCCTAACTATCCCAAAATTCTCCCAAAACCCTCTATCTATCCCAAAACTCTCCAAAACCCTCTACCATATAACTCTCCCAAAACCACTTAATTATCCCAAAGCCCCACAATTGCAATAAAAAAAAATTACAGTAAAATACAATAAAAAATAATCACAATAAAAAACAAATGCACTAAAGAAACAATTCCAATACAAAACAATTATAGTTAAAAAAATAACATTAAAAAAATAATTACAATTAAAAACAATTACAACTAGAAAACAATTACAAACCCAAAATTACAATAAAAAAACAATTACGGTCAGTGAAATTGAATTGATTCAGTTTCACTGAAATTGAGAATTTTAGAGGTGTGAATTGAGAAATCAATAAAATTAAAAAGAAAAAAGGGTGTGAGGTGAGAAAGAGGTGTGTAGTGAGAAGAAAAAATGTGTGCATATAGCAGCCCTTTATTTTTAATGGGTTAATTACAAAAATATATCTCAACTATACCTTGTTTTTCAACTTAGTACCTAATGTTCAAAAAATGCAAGTAAGGTACCACAACTACAAATATGTATCAGTAAGATACATTCGTTAATCTGACAGTCAAAGATGCCGTTATTTAATAACATGGCAGTGAGGTGACACTTGTGAACCCTAACACTTGCCTTTTAAAAATATCCACTTAAACGAAAAACAATAAAAAAAAACTTATAAAACCTTTAAAATAATGCAAAATATAGACACAAAAAACTGAATAAAAATTTTTGCAAGAACTTCACGTGCAGGTGCAGATCCCCAGTTCCCTACCCACCTATCCACTTTGTTCTTCTTCTTATTCTTTTCGAAACTGAACAACAAGATCCTTTCATTGTTGATAACGCGTTAGGTCGACAATCTCTTCTTCTCGCTGCTATCCTTTACGGCGATGATTTGTGTCTGCTGCGATTGAGTGAAAACAACTTCTCATTGGCCGAGATGAGAGGAAGAGAGGAGGGTGGTCGGAGACGGGGAAGGTGGAGGGTTTGGGGCTGTAGGTGCTAGGTTTTTTCTCACTCACTTTGTAGGTTGTTGGGTTTGTTTTTTGTTTCTTTTTATTTATTTAGTTAATTTTTTATATTTTATTTTATACAATTTTCAAAGATTATATATGTTTTTATTATTTTTTTTCTATCGGGCTATTTTCAGAAGCCAAATGGTGGGGTCCGCATATGCTACCTCGTTGCCACATCATCAAATAACGGCGCCTTAGATGACTAGACTAACAGATGTACCTTATTGACACAGATTCTTAGTTGAGATACCTTAGTACAATTTTTTGAATATTTAGTACTAAATTTAAAAATAAGACACAGTTGAGGTATATTTTTATAACTAACTTTTTTTCAATTAGCTGTGCGAGTTATGCCCAACCTCTGCTCTTCTACTAGTCTTGTGACTCTTTTCTGATACTAAACCCAGAACCCTAGCGTTTTTTGTTCTCCGTCGGGAAATTTCAAAGCTTTTGCCGGAATCCTCTCTTCCAGTCTTAGACGACGCATCAAAGGGCTGAGTGTCCCCCCCCCCCCTCTCTCTCTTTCTCTCTGTCAACAACAACAAAACTAACACTAATTATTGCCAAAGAGGTAAGACATAATTCACTACTGTGTTTGTATCTTAAAATGCTCCAAAGCTGCATACCAACTGTTCGATACTATGTCTCTACGAAACATTTTGAGTATTATTATTATCATAAGTAATTTATGTATAATTGTCTGTTTTTTTCGTATACATGTTTTGCCAACACATTCTGTGTTTTTGTATGTGTATCGTGTTTATTTTTGGTGCTCTAACAAGTTTCAAAATTTGATTATTTCAAACTCAATAATTAATACCTAATCTAAGCTCACTATCCTTTTCGGTTGGTTTTTTTTAGCTCACTTAGAGCAAGATATTTTAGTGGATTTCTTTATGTTAGTGCCCAAAATCAGTCTTGTTCTAATTTTTTAAACTAGTCTTCGCCATTCAGCATATGCAATGGGTTTAATGGCCAAAAAAAAAAAAAAACATTTGAATAGGGTTTGTTAGTTTGTATGGGATGTGCATTGGTGTGGCAGGGGAAAGGATTTGGGTTTTCAGGCTAAAAAGGTCTATGCTTGCTCTCTATATTTTCTTAGAACAAAAAATTTGAATATTGTAGTTGGATTGCATAACTCCTTAAGTTTCTGGGCATTTTGCATTTTTAAGGATACAAAACTGGACTAAGAAAGATGGGTCTGAAACAAGACGATGACACTATTGTGCCTCCAACCAAACCGGTACGCATTGATTCTTATTTTATTTTGTTATATGGAAATCAACATATTATATCTTGTCTAGCAGTCTCTCGACATCTTCTTTCACTCATGATTCTATTCAATTTCATAGACGTGCGTTCAGATTTTCTGTTACAAAATTAGAAAATAAATGGGTAATATCTTAATTTGCAGGAGAAGATCTTTGATGCGTTAGATATGAGAGTGAAGAAGTTTCTTAGAGGCGTCGAAGCTAATTTGGAGGTATGGCATTGAGAGTTTGAGTTTTCATGAAACTTTTACTTGTTTACTTCTCACTGCATTTTTTTTCTTCCAATGTTTGCAGGGCTTGCAAGATAAAAAGTTGAAAGGCCAACTTGCTCTTAGAGAAAGATTATATGGAAAATCTGCACAAGCTGCTGCCAAGGCTGAGAAGGTGAATTTTTGTTAGTGTGATGTCAGTCTGTTGGAACAGTTAAAGGAAAAAACGCTTACACAATCATGCTTAAGTAGTGCCTTGGATTTTGTATTAGCGTTTATAGGTTCAGTTATGGTCAAATCTATTTGTAGTCTAATATCGTTTATTTCCTTGGGAATTGTAATCTATTTGTAGTCTAATACTGTTAATTTCCTTGGTCAAATCTATTTGTCATCTATTTCCTTGGGAATTGTAATCTTCTCTGATTTACTAGATTTAGTTTAATGTCATACAAGCTGGTATTCTACATGATAAGTTGCTTGTCCTGTTCTTTTAGTACATGTAGTAAAACTAGATATGAATGATTTTTCATTTGTGATCAAATTATCAGTGGCTTCTGCCAAGTAAGGGAGGTTATTTGGAGGCTGAAGGCATGGAGAAGACATGGAGGATCAAACAAGAATCAATTGCTCGTGAAGTAGATATCTCAAGCTCAAGGAATCAATTTGATATTGTCCTACCTGGTTGAAACTTTACCCTTTCTGATTGATATTGTTTATTCAGTTTCATTGAAACTTTATTGTTTCCCTTATTGAAGTTAAAAGGTTGCATGTCCTGTATAGCTGGTTGTGTGGCTTTCTCATAACAGTTATGCAATGCTGGTTCAGCTGGCCTAAGAAAAATTAGTTTTGTGATGACCTTTCTCGACTAAGAAATTAAAAAGAAAACTGGAAATTTACCTCTCCATTTACAAATATTTCAGATAAGACCATTGATATTTTGGTGGAAAGAAGAAAGTGAAAGGTACTAAAACAGAATACAAACTTTGAATTTTTTGGATGCTGGATTGTAGTTAAGAAAAAGATTCAAGGGGGTTGACTGTGGTATTGAAAAACCTGCACATACAGTAGATATAAGAAAGTAAGAGATTTCATTCTAAGGTCTAAAAACCGGTTCATGCTGTACAGTTCTTGAGAGAGGAAGGAGAAATTATTGTATCAAGTGTATCAGAACAGAGTATCTTATGATAGGTTTCATAACTATCATGTGGGCTAATTGCCTTTCAGAGATTTATTTATTTATTTGGCCAATTTTCGAAATTTATTTTAGGGCTACACTCCAAAATTTTAGTGCATTAGTGTAAGTCTTACCATTTTATATGTAAAGGATCATCAGCTATAGTGCTAATAAACAATAGGGGCCGTATAAATAACACCATTTTATCTGGAACTATTTTGTAGTTGCGCTCAATTTGTTCCGTATAGTTGTATGCATTAGGTCCACATCATACAGGTAATACCATTTTAAGTTATTGTACTCTCTTTATGGTGATTGTTATGATGTCTCATTCACCTCAGTGTACCCCAATTTATTTCTAAATGCAACTACCTGAACCTCTATCGTTATGTCATGTATGCAGAATCCTTGCTTACTTTTATTTTGTAAAAATCCAATTCCATCGAGGCTTGAGCTCAAATCATTCAGTGAAATGCCTAGATTAGATTAGTTACACTGGTCATTTCTGGCCTGCCTAACCTTTCTCTAATATTTATCTCCTAATCTTAACTCTTATCTGCAGATCTTGGTCCGTACACATTGGATTTCACCTCAAGTGGTCGGTATATGGCAGTCGGTGGACGCAAGGGTCATCTGGCTCTTGTAGACATGAAGAATATGAGTCTGATTAAAGAATTTCAGGTATGTTATGCAGTATGAATTAAAAATAAAATGGCCAAACTATAGTTTTGATACTGAGTAGTGATGCAGTATTGTTTTATTTGCACTTCAAGGTTTGACTGAAACGTTGGGCTGATTTGCGAATTGTTGATTTTCAGGTTAGAGAAACAGTGTGTGATGTAGTGTTCTTGCACAATGAGTTGTTCTTTGCTGCAGCCCAGAAAAAGTATAAGACCATTTGCAGTACTTAAGTTATTGTTTTCTTTTTTGGCAATCTTTTGACATTTACCGGGTAGATTTCGCAATTTTTTTATGTGACTGATTTTGCTAAACATTACTATCCCCATTTACATGTTTTTCTGGAAAAGTGGATAACATCCAGATGTTACTAAACCTGCTCAATCTACTTTGAACTGACATGTTGGTCCAGTGGGTCATAAATTTCTCTCACAAGTCACAACCCATTTTGCTTATTCCTGATGGTTGCATGGTGATCAATTTTGCTCCCATTTTATATACATTGCCTTGGCCCTTTGTCTTCATAGGAGGAATAGAGTTGGTTTTATAAGCAACAATCTCATTTTATATTCTGTGTTAGTTTATCATCTGTTTAAGTTATCCTAAATCTCTATGTTTAATGATGTTATGTTACTTATGTGTGATGTTTAGGATAACCATTTTCATTACCGGCAGGTATCCATATATATATAACCGCGATGGCACTGAACTTCACTGCTTAAAGGTTAGCCTACTGTATTAGATAGATTGTCTTTTAGATTAACCTGCAAGTATTCTAAAGGCTTTTGGATAGATAGATTGTCCTTAAAGTATTCACTGCTTAAAGGTTAGTGTACTGCATTAGATAGATTGTCTTTTAACCTGCAAGTATTCTAAAGGCTTTGTTCAACCTTCAGTAACACATTACTATTTACTCTAATAAACTATTTCTTCACTTTCTGATGAGTTTATATAATAGATTAAACATGGTTTCTGTTATGTTTTGTTTTTGTTTTGGTTTTTGATCTTGGGAACCTGTACAGAATAATGGAGAAAAATACCACTTAAAGCTCTCCAGATAGATTGGTGATGGTCTGCGACAAGTAACAGCTGTATTTTAAGATTGCTGTAGTCCTTTTATCGAATCATATATGTGATTCCCTGGTCTTTTCATAAAGAAATGCTTACTCTGTTCTGGGTATCATCTTTTCGGTTTAAGTACAGGGCAGGCAACAAACAGATAGAAATATATGTTTATAACCCCAGCTCCATCAAAATCTCATTAGTTAATCCTCTCTGTTTATCATAAATTGTCAGACAATGCCTTTATTTCCACACTAATGTATGTCCTTGAATTGGCTGTCTTTTTGCTATACATTCCAACATGGCTTCAAGATTCATGAAACCAATTTGAGTTTCTAAGTAATAATCTCATAGTGGAAGTGGCATGGCTTCTTATGGTAAATGCTTAGGCAGGTAAAGCATACTGAACAGTACCAGATGACACATCTATATATGGGGCAGAAGTTTACATCAGTTACCTGAGTGTCCTTCAGGCTTTCAATTTCTAGGATCTATGTATCATGTAAATGTTCAGCTCATTCCTATTGTTTGCTCTAATATTCTCACAAGTGGAAGAGTTCCTTGTGATCGTGTTGTTAGTCTGTTTCAATAGTTTTGTTGTTGTTGTTGTTGTTGTTTGTTGTGATAGTATCTTTTAATAGTTAAGTATTTAGTTTGCGATGCATCAATATGGAACTGAAGTTATACTTCTTATTATGTAGGAACATGGTGCAGTTTTAAGGCTTCAATTTTTGAAAAACCACTTCCTCTTGGCATCAATAAACAAATTTGGGCAGCTTCATTATCAGGATGTAACAATGGGTGAGATGGTAGGTAATTACAGGCCTGGCTTAGGCCTTACTGATGTGATGCAGGTGAACCCGTACAATGAGGTTGTTGCTTTGGGTCATTCGCTTGGTAGAGTTTCTATGTGGAAGCCTACAAGCTCTCGTCCTCTTCTACAGAATCTGTGTCACAAGGGCCCCATCTCGGCAATGGCATTCCACCCTAATGGCCATCTCATGGCCACAGCTGGGAAAGACAAGAAAACTAAGCTTTGGGACTTGAGGAAACTTCAGGATGAGCCACTCCAAACTTTACCGGGCCATGCAAACACTTTGGATTTCAGTCAGCAGGGTCTTCTTGCTCGTGGAGATGGACCGGTTGTAGGGATCCTGAGAGATTTGTCTGGGACTCAGATCTACGAGGAGGAGACATATATGACACATCGAATGGTTAAAGGTAATCAAATAGGGAAATTGTTGTTTCGGCCTTATGAAGATGTTCTAGGCATAGGGCATGACATGGGGTGGTCTAGTATTCTGATTCCTGGTTCTGGGGAACCCAACTTTGATTCCTGGGTGGCAAATCCATTTGAAACATCTAAACAAAGAAGAGAGAGGGAAGTCCGATCTCTACTTGATAAGCTCCCGCCTGAGACAATTATGTGGGATCCCACAGAGATTGGCACAGTACTGAAGCCTGAGAGGAAGAAAGAGAAACCAACAAAGCAGGAGAAAGAGGCTGAGATTGAAGCTGTTGTCGAAGCTGTCAAGGGCACTGTCCCGAAGAAGAAAACCAAGGGGAGGAATAAGCCAAGTAAGAGGACGATGAAGAAGAAGGAGATAATTGCAAATGCCAAGAGGCGTTTCTTGGAGCAAGAAATGAAAGAGGAGGAACAAGTGGGTAGAAAGAAGCAGAGAACAGTTGAGAAAGTGGAGCTACCAACATCTTTGGAGCGGTTTGCTTGCAAGAAAGCAACTACATGATTGTGCCTGCGCGAACCACATAATTATGACATTAAATAATATTACATATTAATTTGAAAAGAGGGTGGGGGTGAAACAGTGATTCTAACCAAATTGGTTTTTCATTCATTCCACCGAATTGCAATCTGGCCATGGAAGTATAATCTAGCTGCTTCTCTTTGGCTCTCTAGCCGGGCTGAATGGCAGGAACTGAGAAATATATTTTCTTAGGCACCAACAATACCAATATGATTGCAAAACTCGGCATTACATTAGCTGTGTAATCCATTAACAGGTTGGTTGTAAGGTACCCAACAAGGAGAACTAGTTTCTGGATGCCTGGGGATGAGTGGACGGACGAGATTAATTACCTATTAATCATATATAGGCATAATTTTAGAAAACTTACACAGACTAATTTCAAATATGTTTGAAGGAAATAAGAGGATTTAAGAGGAAATTGACATAACCATAACTATATAATTCCATGATTAGCTTTTAACAGACTCCATGACTGACTAACAAACAGACATCTCGGACTAGCAAATAGACTCTGGACAACTAGCATAATAGTCTTTATCGGACTCCATAACTTACTAACAAACAGACACTTGGGACTACTAACGGTACTAACAGCAAGACGAAAATAACAGACTCTACTCTGACAGACTCCATGCACATACTAGAGGACAACTAACAGCAAGACGAAAATAACATTAATCTTCATCAGACCCTGCTTCCTCCTCTTCATCAGGCTCTGCTTCCTCCTCTTCATCTTCCATACCAGACTCTGGTTCTTCTTGTTGAGGCTCTGATTCTGACGAAGAATCTTCTCTATCAGGTGGTGAATCATTGTCACTTGATGAATAAGAAGAATAGCCATCATCATCGACATCTACATGATAGAACGGAACAACGGATCTTTTTTGGACCTTTAACGGTCTCCGTCAGATAAATTATACGATGTTGATCGGCAGTAAGGCTGACAAACCCTTCCGGCAAGTTATCATTCTGTTCTAAGCTCATCCTTAGCACCTCTTGCTCCAAAGTGTTTGGTCCATCAAAAGCAGTCGGATACACCTTTCCACAATTGTGGAACATCGCTGTCCTCTCCGCTACAAATCTAGCTCTACTGACTTGAACCGCTTTCTCATCATCTTCTGGCTCCTTAGGAATAATAACTCCTTCTTGTTCAGCTGCAACATCTTCATTTGATACAGAACCAGAATCTTGACCATCAGACGCCATAGGTAATTAGTTTCTAATGCTAGGTATGTAGGGAGAAAGAGATCGAGGTCGCCAGGTCGGGTGATAGGAGAAATTACTGAGATATATATATGCTAGATATTTCTATAGGAGAGACTGGAGAAAGATGGTATAGAAGAAGCTAGATGTGAGATATATATATATATATATATATATGAAGAAGAGTTGGTACGAAGAGGCTGGAATGTGGTTAAGACTCACACATGCAACTTCTGTGAGACTGGGCGGGCTCAGTGCATGCAATATCTTTTTTATTTGACCAGATCTTTGACCAAGAAGCTCTTTAGTTTTGTGTTATCCATTATGAGTTCTTCACCGACGGCTTAATTCCCAGTGGTTTAGGAGCACCTCCACGTGATAATTGGTTTCAAGTACAAACACACTGCATGCATGCTCCAAATAATGTTATATTCCACGTATCAATCAATTTTAAGTAGAAATAGTTCTGTATTTTTCAATTTATTTTTTATTCCTATTATGTATCTTTTTTTTTTTTTTGGACCACTATTCCTATTATGCATCTTTTATTTGAATTGCTAGACTCTAGTCCTGCTAATGCTATACTCCCAATGCGGATTAGTGATCGATCAAACAGCAGCTGTTTAGTTTGATTACGTAAGAATCATCCAGGCATTCAACACAAACATAGAGCTAGCTAGAACGTACATTGTCATTTCCTTGATCATTTGTAAGTTGTAAGGTGTAACACACACTTTCCAAATATATATTGTACATTTAGTTGTTCCATCATCCATGTATTGTAAAAGTAAATCCCATAAAAACGGATTAAAACAGTTACATATATCATTAATTTTGGTTTAGTGGCATAAACACTGCCACATAATTAGGATGTAAAATTCTGAGATTTAATTTGGTGCATCTACTAGTATTCAAAAACATAAAGTAAATTAAAGACTAGCTATGGGTTGCCACTAGCTTGCCATTAAGGCAGAGCTAGCAAGCATCAAGGTTTTGTCATTTATTAGGACACAATTGCCATTTGTTTTCTTTTTCTAACAGATCCTTTGGATAATGGATTATCCAATATCAATGGAAACATATACATATATCTGATCAGAGAAAAAAAAAATATATTTATTTATAATAAGAGGGGGGAAAAAAGCAAAATGAATATTATTCAAAGAAGCTCCACATATATATATAGATATATAATTTCTAGGATATATATGTGGGAGTGTGAGACAACAGTTCGTGGGATTTAGATTTTTCTATACTTGGGCAAAAAAGGGAAACAACAAGTGTTTTGTTTCATGAAGCTTTTTAATTTTTTATCTAATTTTGTTTCATGAAGTTGAAGTGGCTTAAAATATTGTAAGTTTGGTAAATCAAGAGACATTCATCACCATGCATAAATCATTAACTCCATGGAATAACATATATACCAAGATGCATGCTACATGAGCATTAATTATGATGACTTTTTTTTATGTGTTTGTTTTCTTGATATTTATAATTATAATACACGATTAAAATTGAAAATTACACACAAATAAGTACATTAAAATAAATAGAGAACCAATCACTGTGTAATTCAGTGAATTGTATATGGATCACGGCTTGCACGCAGAAGAAAGATTATAAGGCTATATCTAATCTTTCCCTATAGGTTTCCTCAAAAAATAATATTTCCTATAGGTTTTATATATATGGTTTTGCTATGTAAATATTCATCATAAAAACTGTTCTGCCATTTTTTATTTTCCTTTTGGGTTTGTCTGTTTAATGTGAAAATGTCACTCTCAAGTCTCAACGAGGTTGAGCAATCCATGTATATATGTTTATCATTTGAAAAAGCATCTCAACTCCCACACCTCTCTCACTACTGACATTCTACATACAGTTCATGAGGAGGAAGCTAATTCTCTCTTATCTGCTACTGTACAACTCTGTCTCTGTCTGTCTGATACTGCTTTTACGAGCTTTTACATTGCATATCTGCATGATCAGTAGAGATTTGATACAGAGAGAGACCATTTAATGACCATGATAGCCTTGAAGGTGAATCTGATTAAGGCATGACATAAGGTATTGGTTATATACTTATATGTAACTGATACATCTATAATTATATACACCTCCCCTTCCTGGTGGAAAACCCAAAAGATAGGCTGCAATATGCCTTGAAAATGCAAATGACAATCCACAATGAAACATGGACGGGACTACGTACGCTGAGAACAATTTTCCAAATTCTCTATATACTAAAACGCAATCCGGTCGCCACTGTTCACACTGTTCATAGCTTGTTCATCGTGAAAAATTGGTTTTGCCCTTCTAGCAACCTTAATTTTCAGATGCTTCGCCTTTTGAGTTTTGGCCTTTCGTTGGGCCCTTTTTTGTCATTGCGCCTCTGTCTGGTTGTTGCCCATATAGTTTCGAAATTTTTACCTTCCCTGCCATTGCTTTCTTTGTATACGGTTTGCCCTCACAGCCTTTTTTTTTTTTGGATCTATTTGCCATTCTGAGAATAGGAGAGATGGGTATGTGCTTTATCGTCATTCACTTTGTCTTGCTTTAGACAGATAGAGAGTGAAAGAGACAGAGAGAGAGGGTTGTGCGAGAAGGAAAGGGGTTCTGGGTTAGTTTACAGATAGAGAAAGAGACAGAGAGATGAGAGATAGGGCTGTGTGATCTCTCTCTCACTCCGACACTCCCTCATCTCATCCCAGACTCATTCGATCTCCACACTCTCCAGATTCACTCGATCTCCAGTCTCCACCGCCGGGTCCCTCCACCTCCAGACACCACCGCACTTCATCAGAGAGTCCAACGACACCACACCAGTACTCAAAGCCCATTTTGGTCATTTACTTTTTCCATTCTCTCTCTTTCCGGTCTTATCCCAGACACATCGATCTGGTCTGCCCCTCTCTATCTGCTCTCATTCTTTTCTGACCAGACACATCGATCTGGTCTTCTTCTGATTACATTTTGGGTTGTTGAGGAACTCAATCGGATCGACTGTTTGCGCAGCGAAGGTGAGCCACAGATTTTTATTTGATTTTTTTTTTCATTTATCTTTTTTTCTCGGTTTTCACTGGGTTAGGGACGTTGTCCTAGCTCTTTACCCGATGAGTTTACTGTTAGATCACGATCTGGCTTCCTCATCATCATTGATTTCTTTGTGCGATCGTGGGATTGAAATCTGTCCGTTGATTTGCTTCGTTCTTTATGATTGAGATAAGTCTGCTTTTTTTTATTTGCTTTTTCATATTGCTCTGTTTCTATTTGGTGGTTTGTGTTTGTGCTGGGTGATTGGAATCCTTTCTGCACATTTGCATTCGATTTTCTGGGTTTGTTTTTCTGTTGGGCGAGTGTTTTATCTACGTATTTGCTGGTTTGTGTTTCTGCTTGGTGAGAGTGTTCGTGAGTGTTATTTCAGGGTGTTTTCTGGTTTTTGTTTCTGCTGGGTCAGAGTTTTGATTTATGTTTTTAATGGGTTTACATCAGTGCTTTGGTTTATGTTTTTGCTGGTTCATGTCTCTTTTTTACTGATGTGTTCTACTCTCTTCTTTGTTCTAAATTTTATGTAATCTTGGTTTTTCAAAAGAACACAAATTGAAACATATATCTGCACTAACAAATCACATTTTCAAAATTTGCATCCAAAGAAAACACAACACTATTGCTCTTCAAAAGAGAAGCAACAATTGAAGAAATCACCACCACAGATGCAGCTGAAGATACAACAACCACAGAAGATATTTTGAGCTCTGATGATATCTCTCTAATGGCCTTCAAAAAAAATTGCAGTCAGGTATAATCCATACTGATATTCTTACATTAACAAATCATTTGATATGCCACTGGTATTTTCACCTCATTCACCATTCACAGATACTTTGAATTACTTCCATTAAAAAATCGTGCATTTTAATTCATTTCTTTTAATAATTATCTACACTTTTCATCTCATATATACTATTATCTTTTTATAAACCAATATCACTTTTGTCATTCTCAATAAACAGAGCTTACAATACATTTCTTTTACTTTGTATGATTGTTTTCCTCATCTTCGTTCCCTGCACCTTACCCATGCAATGAACATGAACCAAACTTGAGATTAGGCCATTTTTCTGCTGCCTTTGTATATCTCAATTTAACACATTTCGTTATTTTATTCTTTATTGCCAGATATCAAGATGTTTAAATATTACCAAACATTTATTTTTAGATGCATTGTTCATTTTGTCTCATCTTATACATATTGCAATCAACCTTCAATTTTAACATTAATTTTTTTGTCCTCATCCTTTAATAATGTTCTATAGTTTGTTTTAGCTAAAAACGTATCACAAAACAAAAAATATCCACTATTGGTTCCTTTTTTTTCATTATAACTTGACATCCTTCAATTTCTAATACTCTTTCTATTCATCAAAACATACAGCAAACCAGAAAAGATGCTCTCAACAGAAGACAGCAAAGAAGAAAGCAGCCACACAGCAAAAGAAGGAAAAAAAGATGATGAAAATCTCCCTCTCCAACAAACCAACCCTCATGAGAAACCAAACGAGGACAAATCACCAAGCACAATTTGAACCATTCCTCAATAACCATTGATACCGCTTTTGAACAATCAGCAATTACATATCCACTTATCTTTTGTTTAGCATAACAGACATTCGTCACATACATTGTAATATTTTTTGAAACATGTTTGCAGTTTTAAGATATAATCAATATCTTAAAACAACAAACAGCCATGCTTTTACCAATATCTAAACAGTCAATGGAAGGTAGTTATATTTTGAGTAATCTGACATCCAACAATTCATAATATATTTTCAATGTTCACAAGTCTTTTAACATGTCATTACCATCTTAAAACACCAAACATGTCTCTATTTAAAATATTTTACCATTTGTTATGACCCGCAGCAAAGCGCGGGCACAAATTCTAGTTATACCTATTTACAATGATAAATGGTCAAATTGGAAACAACCCATCATCCAAGCATATGATATATTAAAAGAATCTTATGCTTGGACGGTTTGAATCCAATTTGAACACCAATCATTAAAAATTGTACAATTTAGAAAAAATTTCTCAAGCTTACCCCCTTCTATATGTTTCAATTCGTTCTTAATTGGCATATGCATTCTGAGGCACATTCAGCTTTCTTTCAGATTTCCACAAAGACGAAGTGGTGTATTAGGGTGTCCACTTTTTCGATCTTCATAGCTGTTGAAAAAGCACACCAAAAAAAAAAACTTAGTTGTAAATAGAAATAGGACAATACTTGGGTCACCCCCAAAATGTATAGGACCTTCATATACACCCAATCCCCCCTCCTCACAAAATGCTTGTTCGATAGTATAGGCTCAGGATCGAAATCATTTATTTTTTAGATTATCTATTAAAAATCATCTCTGTAAAAAATCAACTCAATCGAAAATCGTTTGGTTATATAACTGTTATCGAATAATTAAATAAATAATTTCAAGTAAGTTTCAAACCCTAACTCCCAAATTTTTTTGTTTGAACTTTTACACCATGATTTCTCGGATTACGGATTCTAAATCCGCTACTGGCTACAGTACATGAACTTTGATAGTTGTGCCAATTCAAGATATGAATTTTGTTTTGTATCATTTTTCCTTCTTAACTTTCATTTTATGTCAAATATGTCACATTTTCGTCCAAAAATTATCACATAGCATCGGTCAGCCCCACCTCCCTCACCTGGAGAATGTGGCCTAGCTCTCTTCTCTTCCCCCACCTGGAGAATACGTGGCCTAGCTCCTCCGTCCAAGTACTAGGTGGTCCAACCAAAAGGCACCTCTTTTGGGATTTTGAAGTTCTGTGAAATATATTCTTATTTGGATTCTTCAAGAAATCAACCACCTCTTACAATACCAAGTGTATCATTTTTGGACAGCAAATGTGACAACTGATGAAATATGCCATTTTGACACAAAAAAAAATTAAGGATTACATAATGATACAAAATGTGGCATAAAAGTCAAAATTTAAGTTAACCTAATGAACCACTTTGACACAATTGAAAGTTAAAGGGGTAAAATGACACAAAACAAACAATTTTGAACTAATTCAACGGGTACAGCTAAAGTACTGTAGCTCAAAATTTTCTATTTTTTTTTTAACCCTTCTCTCAATTTTATCATTTTTCTCTTTATTTTTCAAAATCACAATTGTGTCATTTTAAGTAACTTTAAGAACTCATGGCCAAAAAAAAAAAAAAATGTAACTTTAAGAACTGTCATACGCTATAGAGTAAAAGTGTAAAACTAAAACTTTCTAAAAAGCATAAATGTTGGCAAAGAGTTAAATATTCTAGGTGATACTTTTTCTTCTCGTGAGTCGTGGCCTCGCCATACATCATGATCGTACTTACCCATTTTTATTTTTTTTTTCTTTTTGGGAGGTGATTCAAATTGGAGTTGCAACATGGTGACTACTCAGTATCTAGTCGCTGGATTTAGCAAATTAAATTCCTAAGAGCTAATTATCAAAACAAACAAAAAAATTCCTAAGAGCTAAAGAACATAATTATCATTTGAATAATCTTTCCATACATATTTTAACCCTCCCATTCCAGCATTCCTTTCAAGTTTCAACAATCAATTGCTCTATTATTATCCCCTAAAAAATTGCTCTATTGTTAAAAGGATGATGAGTCGATGGCAGACCATAAAACTGGTCTAGCAAACAACACCAAATTTTATGTACACAGACAGACACATGACACATTTACACTCTTCCAACGAGCTTCAGTCTCTCGGACTTTCAGTAACAAAGGCGGGAATTGAACACCAACACCTACACCCCCACCTCCTTCTCTCTCTCTTTGTAGAAAATGGCAGCCGTAGTTGAAGAAAACCCAAAGCAGAAAGAAGAGTTAGCAGTGGGTGAAGAAGAAGACGACGAGCACGGTGCCAAGGAGGCAGTGCTCCAGAAGTACTTCCTTCAAGAATGGAAGCTCGTCAAGTCCATCTTAGACGACATCGTTTCCAATGGACGTGTCTCTGATCCCTCTGCTCCTCACAAGATCCGATCCATTGTAACACTCAATCTCTCTCTCTCTCTCTCTCTTAATGTTTGCTGCATTTTCAAGATTAAATTTTTAGCACTAAACTCATTTGGAACTACTGTAAGATAAGGCCCATTTTCTATCGACTTTGTGATTAGAGCCAATTTTAACTGACTAAGATATGAATTAAGTTCACTCATTGAGGTTCGTGATCAAACCCCATTTGGTGTTACTGCGTGATGGATTGGTGTTGCTTTTGGATATCTGGGATAAACCCAATTTCATTTGATCTTAGAATGTATGGGTTTAGGACTAGGATTTTGTGATTGGAGACATTGGACCCATTTGGAACTCATATCTAGTGATTATTATATGACTTAGGTACGGTTTGGAGTTTGTGATTGACACTGATTCATGTTGGTTTCTAAGTTTGTTTTTCAACTCATTGTTTAGTTTCCAAGAATAGTTTTGTTTTAAACTAAACATTTGTGCTTTCTTTGTATGCAGATGGACAAGTATCAAGAACAGGGTCAATTAGTAGAACCTTACCTGGAAAGCATCGTTTCCCCACTGATGTTTATTGTCCGCTCTAAAACAGTTCAATTAGGTGTAGCTTCAGACAAAATTCTTGAAGTGATTAAGCCCATATGCATCATTATTTATTCTCTGGTCACAGTTTGTGGATACAAGGCTGTTGTCAGGTTCTTCCCACATCAAGTTTC
Organism: Dryas drummondii; assembly: GCA_003254865.1. Classification (NCBI taxonomy): domain Eukaryota; kingdom Viridiplantae; phylum Streptophyta; class Magnoliopsida; order Rosales; family Rosaceae; genus Dryas; species Dryas drummondii. Next base: position 516,534 of record QANW01000555.1, read on the forward strand.
CGACTTGGAGCTTGCTGTGTCTCTTTTGGAGAAGTGCCATCACACAACTTCAGTGTCATCACTGCGGCAGGAAAGTACGGGAGAGATGGAGGCTAAATGTGTGATACTCTTGTGGCTTTCTATACTCGTGTTGGTTCCTTTTGATATCTCCACTGTTGATACTAGTATTGCAAATGACAGCAATCATGGAAAGCTTGAGCCAGCTCCTCTGGTATTGAGGATAATAGGGTTCTCTAAGGATTACCTTTCAAATGCGGGCCCCATGCGCACTATAGCTGCTTTGCTGCTCTCTAAGCTTCTAACACGTCCAGACATGCCAAAGGCCTTTTCCAGGTTTCTTTTATCATGCATATACGTCATAAACTGTTGGATACCAACTACATACTTTAACATTGCCTGTTTTATGTGATAATGATTGATCAAAATTCAAGTTGAGTCCTAGCTGTGAAGTTGCACCCTTTGAATTTATAGGCATTTAATCATCTTGGTCAAAAGAATATGAGTTAAAATATTATACATATTTGTTTTGTTTCTGCATAATAATAAATTTGTTCACAAGTTTTGAAGTACACATTTCAAATATTGATTTCGGTTTTACAGCTAATTCTTATTGCATCCATATCGTATAACTTTGTACATGATGAGTATATGTGTGTGTGTCATGTATAGAGGAGTCTTCAAACACTTAATATCAAGTAATTTGATAGAAAAACTTATCACTCAGTTGGATGAGAATGAGAATCCAACGATTAATAGGAAGCATACCATTTATTTACAAGCTCAAAGTTTTTGTCATTTTAACTGTTAGATTTTCATCCAACGACTTAGAAAATGATAAGTTCCGTATGAAAATAGTTGACATTAAGTGCATGTACATTACACACACACACACATGCTCTTGCAAATGTTTCTGCCATAATTTCTTTCATAGATATTCTGCTTAAATTCAAGATTTTCTTACCTATTAATTATATAATTTCTTCTTCAGCTTTTTTGAATGGACACATGAAGTCCTATCTTCTCTCACAGATGATGCCATGAATCACTTTCGGTTACTTGGAGCTGTAGAAGCACTCGCTGCTGTTTTCAAGGTCTTCTTTTATTTCTTTGTAGTTCTTACTATCCTGAAGCCAAACATAATTTGCAATGTTCCCTCTTAATTTATTCTAAAAAGATGATATCTTAAGAACCAATAACTGTGAGTAATCCTACCGAAAAAAGTCAAATATAAATTAGCAAGTATAATGAAATTTGAGAGAATTACATATGTCATATTGTATTTGGTGCTTTCGGTTCTCCAAACTAATGTTCTTTATTTCATTCATTCTTTCCTTTTCAAAGAAAAAAGAAGTTATGGGGTAAACTCCCTACCAATAACTTATCCAATTTTGATTGGAGCAAATTAAGGAAACTCTCTTGAAAATTTCTTCATCTAGAACTTTTAGCTGTCAATTATCAACAATTGGGCTCTTTCTCTGTAACATGTAGACTGTAGCAGCTAGTGGCCTTTTGTCTTATGGGATCATTGGGATGTGTGAAAACACAATCGGCAGCCCTGCAATACTTTTAACACGTATGAATATATTAATCTGCATGTTGTGTGGAGACGAGCTACATAATTTATTTAGTAATTTTTAATGCATGGATGTTTGAAATTTTATGTAATGCCTTGAGAGGCAATGATGATAAATGTAGTGGCTTATTGGTTGACTTTGAGTTGGGAGTCAGAATTTGTATTCTGGATTGCAAAGTACTTTCTTTCTTTTCATTTATTCTACCACACCAATGCATTCTTGTTCTTCATGAATCAGGTTGTCACGTTTCTTAAAACTGTCTTGGAAAATACTTGGAAATGAATTCATTACAGTTCACCCTTAAGTGAAAAAGTTATGCTCATTATAACAAGAAATCACCAAGGATATTACATATCCAAAGCTGTTTGACATGTTTTGATTTGGAATCCAATATATTTAATCATATTCACTTTGAGGCTTAAAATTTCCTTTAACTTCTGATACAAATACTTCAATTGATATTTTTCTGTATATTAAGGTAACTGCATGTTGTTAAGTTATGGAGAATATTTTATGGATTCTCCAAATTTACTCGCAGCTGAACTCTATTTTTCTAAATTAGTTTCCATTCATACTGCCTTGATTATCTTGATATTTCATTCTCTTATGTACCATCTGCCTTAGACAGGCTGGTGGACGGAAACTCTTGCTTGATGTGGTTCCTATTGTTTGGGATGACACCTCATTGTTGGTCAAGTCTAGCAATGCAGCTCGGAGTCCATTGCTTCGCAAGTATCTGATGAAGTTAACCCAGAGGATTGGGCTTACTTGCCTCCCTCCTCGTTCACCTTCATGGCGCTATGTGGTTAGAAATGCTAAATTACTTATCTTTTTCAGATTCCAAACTTAAAATTTTGATTTTTGATAAGTTTTTGAATATCAATGTTTGAGATACTTAAATTTATTTTTCTTTTCAATTTTGTTTGTTGCACTTTTTAGTATGTTTTGGGCGTTCATCAGTATGCTTTTTAGAGTCCTTAAGAGTGGGGCTGCACCTTTGCATTTGACAAATGATCAAAAAATTTCTTTTTCTTTCCTTACCTACATTGATTTAAATTCAGGACTACAATGCATGAATGACCATTGAAAAGAAGCCCAGATGTGTTATGCATAATGTGTTTTTTTCTATGATGGTTTTCTCTCTTGCCTTAACCATATACCTTCTTTCCATTTTTTTTTCAGGTCTTAACTATTTACTTTTGATGCAGGGAAAAACAAGCTCATTGGGAGAGAACATTTCTTTGTCTGCATCTGGAAAAACTGGTCAATGCAATTATGCTTTAAATTCTGAGGACTTGAACTTAGAACAAAGGTCAAGCAGCCTGCAAGATGATGAAATGGATGTTCCAGAAATCGTAGAAGAGATTATTGAGATGTTACTCACTGGATTGAGAGATACGGTATGTTTAAAGGGTGAGATTCTGTTATGAACTTGATTACTTTGAAGTGAGTAGCTCCTTTGTAAACAATTATAGATGGTTCTCTCGTTTTAGTTGGTCTACATCTAGATCAGTTGCTTGATCTTTCATTCCGATTTCCTTGATTGGAACCTTGCTGGCTTTGTAATATGATTGACTAACCTTTTGGAGATACTATCAATCTTAAATTTCTATTTATCTACAGAAATTCTGATCTAGCCTTTTAACCAACCTGTCTTTTGTGCAATTGAGAAGCCAAGCCATACAGCTCTAAAAAGATTCTCCTCATAAGTGCGATTTGATTCTTAATAATTACAATACAGATGAAATTAATGAATGGTTGCACATATGTGGATGATTTGTACTTGCGAGATAAAAAGAACTAATTAGAAAGTGCAGATTGCACATATTTAGATAATTTGGCTATGTATATGAGGCATTTGATGTTGCAATGAAGTTGAAAACACACTTTTATAAAGTCAGAGGAATTTAAAAATATAAAGAACAAATGCCATTTGCCTGATTCTTATACCTCCTTGTTGGCCATCCATTAAATAAATACCTTCTAGATATCTTGAAAATGAGGAACGGTGTGATAAATGCTGAGGAATAGTTGCGTAATTTAGTTCACTGGTATTTTCCTTTTCACCCACCGTTTTGGTTAATCCATGAAATGCAATGCTCAAAATAGTTAGTGGTCCTTGAGGAATGAAAAATTCATCACATCTCCTGTTCCCTTTTGAGATGTGATCCCACAATTTCCACAAGCCTTTCTTTCAGCTTCTGCCATAAGTTTTAGTCACCTGTCAAAGCATAAATGAGAGTTTCATGCGCATGGATATAGGTTGGACCAGAGAGGAACTTACTTCGGTAGTGTTTCATCCTTGTTTTAGCTTTTTTTTTTTTTTTTTTTTTTTTTTTTAACTTTTTTTTTTTTTTTTTTTTTTGTTGCTACACTTATCTTTCCCATTGCTCATATGATACTTGTTACTAATAGCACGTTCATGCAGGACACTGTTGTGCGTTGGTCTGCTGCAAAAGGCATTGGTCGCATTACTTCACGTCTTACATCTGCTCTTTCAGAGGAGGTCTTGTCATCTGTCTTGGAGCTATTTTCACCAGGCGAGGTATAGTGTCGTTGCTTTATATAGTTTCTTGTTCCACACTCCTACCATTAAAATAGTTAAAATGGCCATGTTAGAAAATCTTTTAGTTATATTTGCATGGGTTACTAACCCTTAACACTTTGCATTTTCATGTCCTTTCATTAGTTGTAATAGTACCAATTTTGACGCTCAAAAGTTGTGCTGAGATTTTATATCTTCCAGGGTGATGGGTCATGGCATGGAGGTTGCTTAGCATTGGCTGAATTGGCACGTAGAGGGTTGCTCTTACCTGCTAGCCTTCCTAAAGTTGTACCTGTTGTCATCAAGGTTGTTTTGAAAATTCATATTTCTCTTATACACTTATAAATCTAAAGTGTACATTAGTTGATGTTTTTGTTGAACTATATCAAAGTGTATGTCATATCTGGTTGATCCATTGACGGACTTTTCCCCTCAATTACAATATAATTTGAATGCCTTTTCTCTTTTCCTTCAGTTTCTTTTTCCATTCTGTCATATTATGATCTAGGCTTAAGCTGTCATGAAAGTATACTTCTCGGTACAGTGTCATATTTAAAATTTACTTTGGTTTCATGAACTTTAGGTAATATTGAACGTGAAATGTACTCTGCAGTAGGTTGTTGTAATATGTTGTTTTTGCTATGTGTAGCATTTAGTGAAAGATTAATGATCTATGTCAAAGTTGAATTTAATTGCGCTTGTCAATGTCATCTATACATTGTATCTCTCTCTCACTTATGTATTTCTCTTGAATTTAATGATTTACTGATGATGAGTAAATCTTCTAAATAGGCACTACATTATGATATTCGAAGAGGCCCACATAGTGTTGGATCTCATGTACGAGACGCTGCAGCTTATGTTTGTTGGGCTTTTGGCCGTGCATATTATCACACAGAAATGAGAACTATATTGGATGAGCTTGCGCCACACCTTCTAACAGTCGCCTGCTATGACCGTGAGGTGCTAAAATTTTACCTTTAGTATTATTTAACTATTATTAACTACAACATTTACTTTAGTTTTGTTTACTCTTATTTTTTATTTTTTATGATGCTTAGGTTAATTGTAGAAGAGCAGCAGCTGCAGCTTTTCAGGAGAATGTTGGAAGACAGGGTAATTACCCACATGGAATTGACATAGTGAATACTGCAGACTATTTTTCGCTTTCTTCACGAGTAAACTCTTACGTTCATGTTGCTGTCTCCATTGCTCAATATGAGGGTTATCTTTATCCATTTGTGGATGAGCTGCTGTATAACAAAATTTGTCACTGGGTATGCTCTAACTTGAATTCCTTTGATGTCTTCTTTCTCAATTGCCTGTATGGATTTGACCCCTTTTGCTAAGTTACTTCAAGCTTATTTTCTATAGAATCTTAGCTACCAAATTTTCACTAGAAAATGTGTTTATATATTACCATAGATCTTGTCTGTGACCCCTTCATAGCACTTGACGTGTTACGGACTAGCTTAGAGAAAATAAAAAATGAAACCAGCCCATAAAATTGTTGGTTTCATTAGTCCAAAACGAGTCTTGAGGTCTTGGGACCATTATTTTTGGCAGAACAGTTGTTAAGTCAATAGTGAGTTGGCTCTCAAAGCTTTCTCTTTTTGTTGTTATTTTAGTTTTCTACTAGTGGTGTGTTCTGTACTGAATAATTCATGCAAAATAAACGTCTGTGAGTACTGATTCCAAGGACCTGTAAAGAGTGACTAGTTGTGTTTGTGATTGTGTGACCAAAAGCAAGAAAGGAAAAAAAACCGAAAATGGTTGGTAGACCAATAAAGTCTGTCGATATACACAATTTACTTTGAGTAGGACAGAGGTTATGATATGTTTTTTGTAATTTTTGCCCACAGTCCTATGGATTTCATTATTCACCATCAATATTTTTGTTACTGTAGCATGCTATCACAAGTTTAATATTCTGGCAATTTAGAGATATGTAGTTACTCAATGTTGATGTCATCAGGATAAAGGCTTGAGAGAACTTGCTGCTGAGGCCCTTTCTGCTCTTGTTAAATATGATCCTGAATATTTTGCAAACTATGCTTTGGAGAAAATAATTCCTTGTACTCTCTCATCTGATTTGTGCATGCGACATGGAGCGACACTGGCAGCTGGGGAACTTGTTTTAGCACTACATCAATGTCATTATGTTCTTTCCGCTGGTTGGTACTCTAACCCTTATAAAAGCTCACAAAGAGTAGTCTAAACTTGATGCCTTAGATTGTTAATGTTTATACGCCTTTTCCCCTAAGTGTTTTCTTATCCAGTTTGAAATCCCATTCTTTGCTTTTTATCAAAGTAGAATATATTTTATTTTTCTTGGGTTTCCAATTCAAAGAAGGTAACTAGTACAGGGTTTTTTTTGGGTGGGGGTGGGGTGGTTTGGGGGATTGATATTTTGATTGCATAAACCATTACAATTTGTTTAAACTTGTTCTTTACAGATAAACAAAAGCGTGTTTCTGGTGTTGTACCGGCTATTGAGAAAGCACGCCTTTATCGTGGAAAAGGTGGAGAAATTATGCGTGCAGCTGTTTCCCGCTTCATCGAATGTGTATCTATATCTTCTGTGTCATTACCAGAAAAGATTAAACGCAGTTTGCTTGATACTCTTAATGAGAATTTGAGGCATCCTAATTCTCATATTCAGGTGGTTTTCTCTTAATGTGAGGTATTCTAGCTATTTTCTTATTTAATTTCTTTGTGATGTCTGAATTGTGAATCAATTTTTCAATACTATATGCAGGAAGCTGCGGTTAAAGCTCTGAAGAACTTTGTGCAAGCATATTTAGTTGCTGCAGATGTTGGAGGTACTGGTGATATAACATCAAAGTACCTGGCACTCTTGACTGATCCAAATGTGGCTGTAAGAAGAGGATCAGCATTGGCAATAGGTGTTTTGCCATGTGAACTTTTTGCCAATAGGTGGAAGGATGTGCTTCTGAAGCTTTGTAGCTCTTGTGCAATTGAGGTGCAAAATAAGTTTTAAATCTCATCGTGTTTCTTCTATTTCGGGGAAGAATATCAATGATGATCTCCTAATTGGATAATTCCCATGTGCAGGATAACCCTGATGATAGAGATGCCGAAGCACGAGTCAATGCTGTCAAAGGACTTGTGTCAGTTTGTGAAGCATTAACTCGGAAGCAAGAACATTCTGGTATCCATTCCGTGGAGGATGACATGTCTTTGTTTCTTCTCATCAAGGGCGAAATAATGATGACTTTATTGAGAGCTCTGGATGACTATTCTGTTGATAACAGAGGTGATGTGGGTTCTTGGGTGCGTGAGGCTGCTATGGATGGCCTTGAGAGATGTACATATATTCTATGCAAGAGATATTCTGTTGGTCTCGCTGGAACATCAGGTCAAGTTGATTCTGCACTGGAGTCACAGAATAGTGATGACAGTGACCAGTTGCATTCATTGTTTGATGCAAATCTTGCTACCAGTATCGTTGGGGGAATATGTAAGCAAGCTGTGGAGAAGATGGATAAACTGAGAGAAGCAGCTGCAAAGGTTCTACAGAGGATTTTGTACAACAAGATAGCTTATGTCCCACATATACCGCACAGGAAAAAGTTGGAAGAAATAGTTCCTAATGAAGCTGATTTAAAGTGGGCGGTAAGTATACACATGCCAATTCTATGAGAATTTTTTCGCCAAGTTATGTTGCCAGATTGTAAATCTGGACCATTGATTAGGTGGATTCTTGTTGAAATGTGTGGTCCAAATTAACAATATGGCCACATAACATGCTAGATATCTGACAAGAGAGCATTATCATCACTTCTATAGTATTATTGGTAAGTAATTCAAGTTCTTTGACTGAGAGCCCATCCTGTACTTGCTTGTAGGTACCAACATTTTCATATCCTCGTTTTGTACAATTGCTTCAATTTGGTTGTTTTAGCAGATCAGTGCTATCTGGGTTAGTTATATCTATTGGTGGGTTGCAAGATTTTTTGAGGAAGGCATCGCTCACAGCATTGTTAGAGTATCTTCAAGTGGTAGAAAGTGAAGACCAGAATGGAAGGTCCAGAGAGAATATGCTATCTGCTGACATGCTTTGGGTTCTCCAACAGTACAGGAGATGTGACAGAGTCATTTTACCTGCATTGAAGGTAGCTCAGATATAACCTATTGCTAGAAATGTGAATCTATCCTTTTTGCAGCAATTTTATAGGAATGGGGATCTCTTATTTTCTTGATTGCATGCCCTAGTTACCAAATTCTTTCCAAAAAAATATTAGGTTACCAAATTTTTCTGTAACTCAATAGAGTAAAATTGCAAGACTAGTTTATTATTTGACGTGTTCTTGATTTCTTCATTCTTTACTGTTTATGCAAGGATAATGACTGATTGGTGTTGTTCATAACTTAAGAAGATAACCATAAAGTCTGATGCAGCATTAGCATTACACCTGCAGCTTATGTGTTGTCTTTGTAAATTATAAAAAGCAGAGTTCAATAATTAATGCTCTTCGTTTCTTCTTACCTGAGACCTTGGCTGGCCTCAGAGAGCAAATGCCAGAACCATGTATAAATGTTTCTCTTTCCCTTGGCGGATCATAACCTATTTGCCCATTATCACTGTCGATTATAGTTAAAAATTATTTGGCATTTACATTTTTAGCATGCACTTTTTTCCATATATATAATTAGATAAGCTCCCTAATTTCTGTTTGGGAAATGCCACTTGTATTGTTGTACCAACTTTTTATCCCAACTTTTTTTTTCGCAACCTATGTGGCACACATGTATGCACAACACATCAGTGTATCAAAAACAATCACCTGTTGTAGAGTCAATGTAAGAATGTCATGTAACTTGGAAAAAAAGTTGGGCTATATAGCATTGTCCTTTCTGTTTTCTTCAAGTTCTCATGTTTGTTTATGCTCAGACATTGATCACGTGCATGCTTGGGAATAAACACATGAGTCTTCAATTTTTGTACAATATTCTTTCTACCTTTCTTGGTCAAGTTTCTTGATTTTGATGATATCTCTTTGGCTCTGCAGACCATCGAGATTCTTTTCAGCAAAAAGATATTCTTGAATATGGAGGTTAGCCCTTTACCATATTGAAACTTTTAGTAAGTGCATGTTTTCTGTTCCATATATGTACTTGCTGTCAGTCCCGCCTTCTACACTTGATGTTCTGAATATTTGGACTCAATTTCAATTTACAGGCTCATGTGCTGGTTTTCTGTTCTGGTGTTTTGGATTCTCTGGAAGTTGAATTAAAAGGGTCAAAGGACTTCTCCAAGCTATATGCAGGCATTGCAATACTTGGATATATTGCTTCAGTTTCGGAATCCGTAAACACTCGGGCCTTCTCTCATCTTCTCAGTTTTGTTGGCCATCGCTACCCTAAGGTTTGTGGTGCCCATGAAGTTTCAGCATTCATGAATTAAAACCCCATTCATAATTGCGTTCCCTCCTTTCCATGAAGCATGCGGCATGCATTTATAATTCATTTGTTATGAGTTCGCTCTAATGGATTGTATAACTAAAGCGGGTCAGTTGCAATTGTATTTCCTTAAAAAGTTTTTTCTTCTTTCCTCAATCCAGATAAGGAAAGCTTCAGCTGAACAAGTGTACCTTGTCCTCTTGCAAAATGGGGGTCTTGTGGCCGAGAACAAGATCGAGAAAGCACTTGAAATTATTTCAGAAACCTGCTGGGAAGGTGACATCGAAGCAGCAAAGCTCCGAAGGTTAGAGTTGTATGATATGGCTGGTCTGGACACAGGTATACTTGGGATGACTAGTATCAGAGTATCAAACAAGGGTGGTAACAGAAAGGCAACAACTGCGGATGAAAATGCATCATATTCCTCATTAGTTGAGTCATCTGGGTTCTAATTGTGTAAACTAATGCCCTGTTCGCTGCTGGTTAATCCCCTTGCACCCTCCTTATTGTTTGCTTTAGTTTCTTTGTGTGCGCTGAAATTTTGTCCGGGAATCTCTAGAAATCTTTAATGCGTTGAGGATGAATATATGCGAGCTTTGTCTTTTCTTATTCAGTCTGGCGCTGTTTATCATTGCGGAGTTTGGTAATTGGTAAGCAGTTCTTTGTAAATAGATGCACTGGAAGATGATGCAACCTGAGATTTTCTCGGAAGTTTTTTCAATGTGAATTTTCTTTAGCTAATGCGGGTTTCTACACTTTTATCAATTTTCTAATTTTTTTGAAATTCTATATCCATGAACTGTATGTTAAAAGGCTTTTAAATTAATGGAGCATTCAGAACCAAAATGATAGTGACCTCTTCCCAACTATACACGAACCATTTGGACAGTGTTGGACGAGCCATTATGTAAAAGTGAAAAATAGCTCAGAAGACAGGTTCAAAACAGACAATAAGTGGGGGTAGCATGGAGTTAAGCCTCAGCACTGCCATTGAAAACCAGTTCATAATCACATTGATCCAGATAGGATTCGATTAGATATTATCCATGGAGTGGTCATGGGTGATTTATGGGATTCGAAAAGACCAAGAAAGAAATAAGTAGAATTCATAGTCAAATGGTGATTCATCTCAGAATTCTGTACAAAAGCTGTTTGGCATCAAAGTTTGTCTGTCATAGACAAAAGTTTCTACTAAATTGATCACAGGGTTTAACAATAATTCATGTCGCTCTTCTGAATCAATCTAACAAATACTCACGCCTTAAACCAAAACTCAAAATTGACTAATTATCACCAATAAGTTACAAACACATACCTCACCCAACAAAGGAGGCAACAAAATTGACTAATTCATACAAGTTCTTATTTTTTTTAATTTTTCTGTTACAGATGTATGATTACCATGAATGGCAACCCTAATGTCTGTTTACCACTTTCATTAAACCATGATTTGGTGATTATGCATTGAGCCATGGGAACACATTGGGTGATGAAGGCAACCGTGCTGTAAGAACTTCAACTCCAGTCTCTGTCACCTACATATTTAGGAAAACAAGATGCATTCAGCACAGACACCAAATACTATTCATGTGTTACTATGGAGGAGTATTGTGTGTGTGTGTGGGCATGCTGCTCTATCCATCTTTATTATTGAATTAGAAGATTTATTCACGTTCTTTGATGCTATAGCTGACTCAAAACCCAGAGGGCAAATCTCACAAACAGTTTCCAACAGCAGAAGAAGAAATGTTAAATTCAATAAACACAGTTCATTCCAGGAATTTGAACACTAAATGCAATGACAGTTACAGAAGTTGAAAACATGTAAGGCATAAAACCTAATTAAAGGAACTGCAGTTACCAGAAGTGTGTGCTCAAACTGAGCACTGCGCTTGCCATCTGCTGTAACAGCAGTCCATCCATCAGGCCACATCCGGTCACGCCAAACGCCTATTGATGTTTATTTTATTTTATAAAGATGTAGCTAGCAAATGAAGAAACTGTTCACTCATATGCTCATAAAACAAACTTTTAAGAAATACCTGCATTGATCATTGGTTCAATTGTAAAAGTCTGTCCAGCTTTCATCACACCAACTGCTTTATTTCCTGCTTGGGTGAAGGCATGCAATGCATTAAAAGGGCAAGCCAGAAATTATATGATTCATATATATAGAAGCTTCTTAATTGAGCGTACTTGCATAATGGGGAATATTTGGTGCACAGTGAAAGAGCTCCCCAATACCATGACCGCAATATGATTTCACCTGTTGGTGCAATACAAAATTACTAAAGTCTGTCTCATTCCTTAAAATTTAAAGTGCTGCACCATTCTAGACTCAAGTTGCAAATTTACCACAGATAATCCTGACATTGTAGCATGCCGATTAATGACTTCACCGACTTCACGAAATCGCATCCCAGGTTTTACTGCACTTGACAAAAAACCAATCAAGAATAAGTTTTTTCCTTTTATGCTTTAAGTCCCCAGACAATTGAAATTATACAAGAGTACAGTCTCCTAATCAGGGTCAAACCTATAGTATACATTGTACACATACCAATAGATATTGCTTTCTCCAAACACTCATAAGTACATTGAACTAGCTTTCGAGACTCTTCATCAACATTTCCCACAAAGTATGTTTCATTGAGATCACCTGCATTATGAGTTAACGGTTGGTCAAGCATAGAACTGGTTCAGAATTTGAACTACATGTTAAATGTGTAGAACACTTATTACCATGGACACCTTTATAATACACAGTCACATCAACATTGACAATATCACCATCCTCTAATTTCCTGCAGCAAAAGTTTCATTTAGATGCAACATAAAAGAGGTTGCAATGCTAAAACTAAGAGGCTCACAATTATAATCTTTTAAAAAATGCCACACTATGCAAACAGTATCTCAGAGAGAGACAAGAGAGACAGAGAGATGAAACACAAAAGCCAAACATCAAAGAAAAAAATTTCAAATAAATAGGTACAACACAAACCTGGCATCAGGAATCCCATGGCAAATTACTTCATTCACTGACCTGAAATGAAGAACAAAGCAGAGCACAAATACTTGATCAATACCATACAATCGCAAGAAAACTCATAGAAAATGTACACAAAAAAGTACCTACGTGCAGCAAGACTTGGGGAAAAAGTGATAATTGAGAGGTGATGGATATCCACCTGCAGTAAGTTAAAAGCCAAACATCATCACACCAACCATTATCTATTTTGGACAATGATAAACATGCACATCATAAGCTTACAGCCATGTATGCATAAAACATGGCCACTATATAAATAAATATAAAAAAATACAAAACAAAAATTGAAACAAAAATATAAAATTGCCACATTAGTGAGGTCTGGTTAAAGCGTATAAAGTTTGAACAGCTACAACAATAAACAAGGAAACATATTTGTTAGCATGTTAAGCAAAGTGCAAGGCTCATTCTATACCAGCAGCAATAGTAGCCTCATGGACCACCTGATCAATTTCATCAGTTGTGATACCAGGTCGTATTACACGAGCAGCTGCATCCAAAACCTTTCTTGCAATCTGACAATACAATTATGACAAGAACATCAGAATATCAGTAAACATTCAGGGAAAAAAACATTGAAATGTTTCCATCTAAAAAACATTAACAACCGCAGAGACACCTCAAACAAACTGAAACAAGGACAGTAAAATGGATGTATGTGCAATGAAAAAGAGTATATATTGCTTCAGTCTTATCTTCTTTGTTGGTCATTGTTAATCTTCATTATTCCACCTCTTTTTACAAGTTATTAACATTCTTTTACAATGAAATATTTCAGTTTTACCAACAGAAAACCCTTCCATCCAAATGATGGCGGGAAAAAATTTAAGAACATAAAGTTCCATGTAATAGCAAGATTATTAAAAACTTTGAACAGATAAAATTCTTCTTGAAAGAGTAAACCAGTATAGACTATAGAGCATACCATTAACCATTTTTGCATTGTTAAAGGCATACAACGATAAAGTGAAACAATATGGCAGCAAGTTATAAAGAAAATGACATAGCAAGATAACATTGGTTCATGAGAACAAAATGAAGGGAGAGAAAAAGAAAAAAAAAAGAAAAGGCAATTGGAACTTACTAGACAGGTTTCTCGCATTCTCTCAATTTGTTCTGGAGTCTTGATCTTCAACATGAATATATCATGATAATTAGAAATAAGAAAAAAGAATATAGTAGAAAGGAAAAATAAAATCTAGAAAGAATAAGGTCTAACTTGGTATCATGTCAATCTATACTCAAATATGAATTATGAGGTTTTCAAGTATGCGCTTACCTCAACAACTTGCTGCAGATCACTATTGGGCTCAATTTTTGGGATTCCCTGAATTTTTTTTTCAGAGGAAAAAAGGTCAAAACTATAATGGCAAGTAGAAATAACAACAAAATGGAGCATTCAACTTTCATTTAAATCAGCAAAAGATGTAGCCCTGAATCTACTGAAATTGGACATCAGGAATACATTGAAAGGATTCTAACTTACATCAGCTGCCCAATCAGGCAGTTCAATGTGAGCAGGTACCACAAGCTTACTAGATATAGGATACGGCCTCAGTGTCCTGCACAATAGAAGAATCAATAACAGTTTCACAAGTAACATAAAAAGGGTAATTCATGCTTCAAAAGAGATCTGGAAAATTATAGTTAAAACCGCCTCTGAATTTCAGATTTTCTATCACAGACCTCCGTGCTTCCCATCTATCCATTTCACATTGTCATGTGTTTCTGACAACTACCCCAGAAATACAGATGTACAAGACATTGAAATGTGTTAAAACTCGGGAAACCGATCAATACTTGTCACATATTCATATAGTTGCTCCATCAATTATTATCAGCTAGCAATAACCTATCCGATAAAAAAGCCATGATACATAAATTTCCAATTATAAAACAAATAATGCCAAGCAACAGAACCATCAAGCACAATATCTAACAACAATTAACATGAAAGAAAAGACAGACAAAACAAGAGAAATGTACCCAGTCCAATCAAAGTAGGGAATATTTGGAGTTCGAGCCTGTCCTTTCTTCAAGCAATATAGCCAACCTTCACTACTCGGAGTACCCATCCCATCGGCTGGCTTGGCCTTTTGATGCACTGATTTATGGGAGCTCCATGAAGCCTTGAAACAATCCTGAGTGCTGTTAATAAATGCCAATTTTCACCAATCAAAGAAACGAATAAATCATTGAATGAAGTTAAACACTTGAAAGAAGTATGGCAATAGAAATAGGATGGCTAAAATTGTATGGCAATAGAAATTAGTAGTAATACAAAGAAGGAAGTTGTTACAAACCAGAAAGCAGCAGCTTCACGAGGAAGCTTCAGTTCCACACATTTGGGACACCTGCAAATAATAATCAAAGTTAATTCAAAAAAATTAGTACCCCACATATTTTAACTCTTGAACAGCCAACTATATCAAGATCAAAACTTTTTTATTCTTTATTAACTGAAATGGGGAGTCTCCACCCCAAAAAAAAAATTCCCAATATTGTAAACCACATATTCACTTTTTCCGAGCACAATTTGCTATAAGTCTTAGAACCCAGATAAAAAGTACAGAAATTTTTTATTTTTTCAAAAGGGCAATTAGCAGAGTATAAAAGTGACTGACTAAAATTGAAATATTGAAAGTGGAAAATTTACATACTGAAGATGAGCAGGTTTGGCACACCGAGCACACAATAGGCTACTAGCTGGTTCGGCGACATCTGAACCACCGGCCATAATCACATTCGATGTTTACAGCAATAACTTGAAGATTGAGTTCTTATGTGATTGCCGGAGAGGTCAATTGCTTGGATAATCAGTCAGACTCAACAGAGAGAGAAGGACTGTGTCTTGGGAAGGGGCTAGGGTTTTTGAGTTGAGAGGGAAATAAGTTGGAGATTTCGGAATTTATACGTTTTTTACTTTTTCTTTTACTTTTTATTTCGGAAAAAAAAAAAAACGGAAATTGGTGTTGTAGTTTTTTGTTCTATTTTTTTTTGTTGAAAAAATTATAGGGTATAACCGATATATCGTTATTTGGTATAACTAATTTAATGTGTAAGAGTATTACTGGAGGATGTGTTTATATTAATAGGGTATAATATTAATAATATTCACTCATATTATAATAAATAGATTGATTATACCACATGTCAATATAGCGATTATACAAAATAATTTTTCATTTGGCTGATATTATAGTTTTTCTATCTGACTTCAATATCCCGTATTATTAACTTATTACAGCCATATATATATTTTTTTCTTTTACGTTTATAAGAGAAAATAAATAGTTATAAGTTATAACTAGTACGCAAAGAATTGTGCATTCATAGGAATATAGGATCTAGAAACGTGTCAAACATGAGGATTGTTTTTTCAAATTCAACAAAGAAAAATATAATGAAAGGCTTTTTACTAGTTCGAGGCCTATTAGTGAACTCACTCGATCACAATTACGACTAAGAAAAAGAAGCAACTTGTATAAACTTCAACGATCATTCTCTGCCTTGCAAATTCAAAAAAAGATAAAAGAACAAAAGTGAAATCTTATATGTTCAACAATTAAATTATAAACAGTTTACAAAACTTCAAAAGAAAGGTTGACCTTCACCCAATTATTGTTCGGTGAGTGTGGAATAGTCAACCAATTATATCACAGTTATTAAAATTATACAAAACTAAAATATACGTACTACTTATAACAACTTCACAATTTTCAAAACTAATCAAAACAACAAAAGGTGTTTGTTCTAAAACGTTTAGAAAAATTCACATTCAACGTGGTCCTTTGAGCTGGAAACCTTATCGGGCTTATTCCCACTTCTCTTTTACACTCTTTGTTTAAGTGCAAATAATTTTGTGTTTTTTTTTTTGTGCCAAGTGCAAATAGTGCCATGCCATTTTATTCATAAGAAATGATATGACTACCAACACCATATTTCGGTTGTAATTAACTTGTAAGTTTATAATGTTTATTGATTGAGAGTTGATAATAAAGGTACACAAATTTTCTTACAATTAGTCGTGTCCAATATTCGATCGTATTGTAGCCAACCATCTATTATTACCAATATTTTGTAACATCAAATCACATAGTGAGAAAGCTAGCTCCTCCTACACAATCCTGATTCATACTCCAGTCCAAAACGGCACACCAGTCTCTGAAATCCAACCCTCCCCTTGAATAAAACGACCCACCGTAAAAGACCCAACCTCCTCCGCGCTCAGCACATGAAACCCCGGCCACCTTACCCTCCTCTCCGTCGCAGCCCCCACCCCCACATTCATATACTCCCCATAAAACAACGTCGAAAGCGCAAACCTCCCGCTCCACTCCGTCCACCCTTTCGGGTCCACCAACTCGTCCAACTCCGTCTTCATAACCACCGTCCTCAAATACTTCTTCCACGGCCTCCCCAAGTAACTTCTAAAAGACCCTTTTGCCCCCGCAAACTCGGGTGCCGGTCTGACCCGGCACCCGTGGATTGCTATCCCCGTGTTCTCCTCTGCATGGTCGCGGCCCTGCGCCGTGATCATATTGGCCTGGTGGCTCATGGGTCACCGGATGAAGATGTCGCAGTTCTGGAACACGGCGGAGGCGTCCCCGAAGATGAAGTCGACGGTGCCGTACACGTGGCAGTCACGGTAGAACTGGCGGAGGGAGTGGACGTAGAGGGTGTCTTGGTAGGCTTTGATGCTGCAGCGGAAGAAGACTGAGAGGTCGGAGCTGACCCGCAGCGCCACCGCCTGGTGCTTTTGGGGTCCGGCTGTGTTCTCGAACGTCATGTCCCTTGCCCAGAAGCCATCGCCGGAGACACCTGTGAATGCCAGATTTCTAACTGAGATATTCATAGACATATTTTTGGTATTTTCACTTTTCATTCTAGTGTTTCTATTTAGTACACTGTACATTCACTACATGATCGAACTCGATCCACTTAATTTTTCTTAATTTTGTAATTAATTTTGTGTGCCTAATAAAGGCAAAGTTCCATTAAAAATTGCTACTTGAATTCTATGCATTTATCTCCCAAATTCTTAGGAGAAAAACTTCGGTATCATTACAGCAAAAAAAAGACTCTACTTTTCTTTGTGTGGATATTGGTTTATGTCCAAATTAGGTACATATCATTTTGGACCTCAAACGAGGTTATTTTGGACATAACAATTCCTAAACGTTATTTTAAACACAAATATAATATTATAAGAGTTAATTATACTTTACACGTACTCTCTAAATTTAGGTCAATTTTTATTTCATTTCATAACATTCAACACAATGCAGACCCGACCTTAATATTAAGACTATTCCCAGATTGTTGAGAGACATTCGTAAGTTATGAAACTTAAATTTTTTCATGTGGCAACTAATGCATTCACCCTGGTTTCTGTTGGGGTATGTGCCATGTGAAATCCATGGCATGTATGGATAATTTGGGTAGGAAATGAGTATTTAATTTTCTGAAAACATCATTCACAAAAAATTGTGAATAAGGATGAACTCTCATTACATGCCATGTAAGAAAAAATGTGGTTCCATATTTTTCATATAAGTAAATAATGCTTACAGTCTAACATAGTCAAACTAACGAATGATATAATTAAATTGAAACACAAATCTAACTTTAAGGTGTATATTGTATAATTTTGAAAACTTGGATGATGCAAATTGTAATTAATTGGCCAAAACATATATAAGCAAAAGATGTTGTTGATTTTGACTAATAAACTTACCAAATGTGGCTGAGCGCAAGGTGGTAGCACCGTCGGGGACGTTGCAGCTACCGGTGCATGCCATCACCAACAAACATCAAATTCTTCATATTGTCACGAATATCCACCTTCTCACAGTACACACCAGCTTTCACATAGATTATAACTCTTCGGGGTCGACTGTGACCCATTTTAGCAAATACAGTCAATGCATCATTAATTGTAGTGTGAGTGCCTGAACCATCTTTGGCCACCACAAAGTCAGCTCTAGATGTTGCTGGACTCCATGACACTAACATCCCTCCATTAATTTGCTTGGGGTTGGATTGTTGTCCCCTTGGCCTTGGTTCTAGTACTCCTACAACATCATAAATTGGTATTAAAAAAATTTAACAGTCCTGAAAAATAATAATAAAAGCACCCTGTTTAGTGGCTCAAAAACCAAGAGGGTTGAGTCACTTGGACATGGCCAGGTGGCTAGGTCTAAGCCACCCTATCATACAACATTTTAATGAAAAATAAGAGTGACTAAAAATGCCATTGCAGACGTGGCATCATCTCAGTTGTTCTATTTGTTTGGATGACAATGATTAGAAGCCTGGTATAAACGAGCAGAGAAAAACCAGGTCGAGGATCCTGGTCCGATGTGATGGACCACCCCAACTTGCTCTTCAATTTTAGCTTTGTGAATTGAGCCGACTGAAATTGTTAACTCAGAACATAGACTTTATGTTTTCATATAGGAATAAATTTATATGTATAATATAAAGGAATTTTTAGATTTTTGGATATTAAGACAAAAATCAACGTAAATAACAATGTTACTTTGGCAATCTTGTATCTATGAGCTTTTAGTAACGCAGGAATTTCTTGATATGAATATATCTTATATAATGATATTTCACGTGGTAACGAATTACAGATATGATTAGATTTGTAAAGATCGATTTACGGATAATTTAAAACATTTCATAATTAAAATTCAAATCTTAATGATTTGACATGTTGATCAATAGAACATGACATAAAGAGGTGTATTAAACATGTTGATTGGATTTGTGTTCTTTTCTAGTCTTTGAAAAGAAATAAAGAGGTGCAATATTTCATCATTTCTCTAATTCGTACATGACATGCATTGAACAACTATTATAGGATATTAAAATACGCGATATTTAATAAGAACATGAAAAAGATATATGCATGCTAAGCTTAATTAATTATTCCATTTTCAAGTTAGCTATAGTGCCACAGTTTCCAAGTAAAAAGATAAGAGAGTGCTATTTGTGCGTATACTAATTGTTGAAATTAATATACTGAATTTTTTAAATTAATATACAAAGAACGCGACTAATAAAGAAATTTAGGCATTTATCTCAAAATCAATTAGAAGAAGTAGCCCAAACTCTTATAAGCCACTATGTGGCCTCACATTTCGATATAAGATCTTTCTCTCAACAAGAAGGGGGCATGTGTGGTGTCACTCAAGCCTAATACGTGAACAATTCATATTGGGTGATATGGGAACACGTGTGGATATTTGACAAAACACGTGAATAGTCTGCTCTAATATTATGAAGAAATTTAGGTATACATTTCAAAACCAATTGACAATAGAAGAAGTAGCTCAAACTCTTATAAACCACTATGTAAGACCTCACATTTTCGATACAGGATATTTCTCTCAACAAATAACACTCTCCAAAAAATAAGCAAATTAAATTTGATAATTCAAATCAATTTTAGAAATAGAATAAAGTAAATTATACATATATAATCCCATTTGTAGTCCAAGATATAGCTAGTTAATCATATATGTTTGCTACTTACTCATTCCCTTGTTGACGCCCTTATTCCTATACAAAGCAAGAGCTTCACCAAGCACCAGGGTCAAATTTTGTGCCACCACATGAGGGTGTTCAGTCTTAACAACCCCCTTCTCCTCCAAGCCATCCAAGCAGCTCCTATGGTTGGCAAGCACGCCACTGAGCCACGTCCGGGCGTCCTCACGGGTATAATTTTCACCGGACAACAATACATTGAGCCTCAGCACACTCTCATCATACAGTTTGGCGCAGTCTGTGAGAGCCACACTAGCATAATTTGAATCATTAGAAGATAATTCAGTACTAGTACTGCCCAACCTATGTAGTTCCATGGAGGTTTGGACCCAATTTGTGGCCTGAAGAACACTGTCTAGGGCAAGCTGAATTGGGTTTGGATTTTGGAGGTAAGAGGTGGAGGCAGCCATGGCTAATAGAAGGAGGAAGACGGTGGTGGTGGTGACACAAGTGGATGACATTTTTGCTTAATAATATAATAATATTATTCTTGAGCTTAATGCATATGTGTTGCACCACCGGATGGTTGTGGTAATTTATAGAGGGATGAGGAAGGCAACACATGGACAATTGTGGCCAAGTGTCATGGGCTGAGGTGGAGTTTGGGAAGTGAGTTACGGTACTTCGATCATCTATATATGCAATGTGAGGATTGAGGTGGTGATCTCATGAAGAGAAATGAAACGGTGCTTATTTGGCGACACTTGTGAAAATGGAGAGGCTAGCTTGCAAGCTTGAAAATTTAGAAAAGGTACTTTCTTATTTCAAAATCGTTTTATGCGTGATTGTTCTTAATTGATTTTTTTCACTAGCTAATAAAACTTGAACCCAGCTAGTTATAATTAATTTGTGAGTTAATTATCATGAAAATAATCAAGCAATATATGTTTTGTGTGCATGCTAGGACTAGATATGGGATTTTAGTTGAGGGTATATAAATTCTTAGTCATCCTTTCGTTGTAAGACGATTTCATAAAGACAAGTATAGTCTAGCTTACTTATAGTCACATGTGAAATTTCAAGATTAATTAATTAGGATAAAACTAACTTTTCTATAAAAATGGGAAAGTGAAATATATAATTGCTATAATATACCTTTATTAATATATTTCTCATTTGATTGCATGTGAAGCAAATTAGACAATCATCACGCATATGCATATATCATGTGGGCGTTCATATATAGTTTAGCGTATGTAATGTCATAGCGTGGTAGGGTGTTCTATCTCTAAACTTAGAGTTTGATTTTCACTTTCTTTTTTATTAATAAAAAGAAAATGATTTCAGCCTCTATTTACTGTTACGATTTATATTAACCATCATCATTCACACAGGCATAAATGATTACCGAGAGATGGAGTACTGGCATTTTCCTTGTGCTACAATCACTATACAAAAACCATATATACGTTCAATCATATATACATATATATATGACTTGTGGTCAATCTCCTTCTTGAGATATTGATCGATCATCCTCTTGGGAAATTTTGACTTGTGTTGGAGAGTGAGCAGAGCTGAAACAACGTGTTAAGGAAACAAGTGAGTAGTGGTTGATTTGGCAAGCTAAGAGAAGAGGTACGTGCCATTACTACCACCAAAAGTAACGCTCTAGTTAATTATGAATACATAATATTTGTTTGTATCTACTTGCATGCAACCTATGCTAGCTTGCATGGCTTGTTTTCTTCTATGTATAATTATGAATACACGCTGTCCGAGTGTGAACATATGGCAATTACTAGAGGCTCCATAGCCGTTTCTCATCTCCATTTTGGATAAAGCTTGAACATCATCATGTTTCTGTATATATGTAAATTAATATATAATAGATATTTGTACAAGTTTCTGTATCATGATTAACACTTGTCGTATGCAAATTAATAAAAGGCAACCTAGCTTCTATGCATTTCCATGCATAGTTTAAAGTTTAAACCAACATAAAAGTTGGGGCACAGAAAAAATAATATAGTAAACAGTTGGCAGATCAAAAAAGAAATTGGCTTGTAATAGGCCTTGGGATAATTTTATTTTAGGCGAATATTGGTATATTTAATTATTGTTGGAATTGTGTTGCTCGGTGCTTGATGTACAAAACATGCATATATATGTGGATGTGAAATGCAATTCACATCAGAAAAATAACACAGTAATTTACATTGTATAATTAAGTGGATAGGGTCCATTACTAGAAACATCAAGATCCTCGTTTAAGATAAAACCCCTACACCTTTTGCATGTTATGTGTCAAATTTCATATAATTCAAAATGTCTTGGACTCATAAATCAAAAAGAAAAAAGTACATAGTCTTGACCTATTATTATTGTGTCTCGTTTTTCCAGTCTCTTTTACAACTTGAGCTTTTTTTTTTTTTTTTTGGGCAAGCTTTTACAACTTGAGCTAAAGGACTCAAACTCATTATTCGAATTTTATTCAATTGGGAAATGAAAGAGGAGTAGAGGAGTTTGAAGGGCTAATCAACTATCAACTATGTGCCTCTTCATCACTAATTAGTGATGGAACTTTTTGGGGGCTATATGCCCATATGGGCTGTAGCTGTAGGCCTGTAGCGTAGCCCAACCTAGCTAATTAATTTTCTTTTTTTCGTTTAGCCTAGCTAACCTATTTTCAACCTCAAAATATCTCCTATATATGTACATCCAGTATTCCAGTCCAGTCCGGTCCAACCATTTAAAATTCCAGGTTTCTTCCTATCACCAATGATGAATCATGTACAGTAGGAATCATATACCTAGAGACATTTTTTTTGGACACTAATTGGGTCATACCCCAAGGTCATTTCTCCCCCAAAATAATAATTTTGGTAATGTCTGTGTATGATCAGAACCGTTTATTTTTTAGATCACCTATTATAGATTATTTCTGCAAAAAATTAACTCAATTAGAAATCGTTTGATTATATAATTGTTGTTGATTAAATAGAAAAAATCAACGATTTGGTCAAAAAATCACTTTTTAATTGAAAACCATCAATCTTTTCTACTTAATTGACAATAGTTATATAACCAAATGATTTCTGATTGATTTGATTTTTTGCAGAGATGATCTATAATAGGTGATCTAAAAAGTGAACAGTTCCGATCATGCGCCGACATTACCGAAATTATTATTTTGAGGAAAAGGGTGATCTTAGGATACTCCTAAGGGTGACCTAAATATTTTTTTTTTTTTTTTTTTTACACACCTTTATAATTTAATTTATGAAATTACTTAATTAACACAAAAATAAAAGACATTAAAGGACAGCATTTACACACTTATCAACTTAGATAAAAAAAAAAAAACACACACACACACCACACCACCTCTACCCGACCCACACCTTCCTCCCTCACCCTCCCTCACCGGACCACCTCCCTTTCTCCCCCCGTTTCACCGGACCCACCCAGCCCTTCCCCCTTCACCAGACCACTTCCCTTCCTCCCCCTCCCTCTCTCTCCTCCCCGTATGCAGCACCACCATCATCCTTCTCTCTCCTCCCCGCATGCAGCACCGGCCACCCTCCTCGATCCCTCTCTCTCCTCCCCGCATGCAGCAGCACCACCTCACTCCCTCCCCCCGTTTCACCTGACCCACCCAGCCCCTCCCCCCCTCACCCGACCACCTCTTTCCCTCCCGCACCACCCTCCTTCCTCTCTCTCTCTTTCTTCCCCCGCAGCACCACCTCCCCGTCACAGCCATTCGGAACTGGTCCGCCAAAACGTTTAGCTTCGTTCGGCAGACAGCCACCGAACAACCAGGAAACATTCGGCGGATGACTACCGAAACGTTCGGCGGATGATTATTTTTGGCAGAACAGTTGTTAAGTCAATAGTGAGTTGGCTCTCAAAGCTTTCTCTTTTTGTTGTTATTTTAGTTTACTACTAGTGGTGTGTTCTGTACTGAATAATTCATGCAAAATAAACGTCTGTGAGTACTGATTCCAAGGACCTGTAAAGAGTGACTAGTTGTGTTTGTGATTGTGTGACCAAAAGCAAGAAAGGAAAAAAAACCGAAAATGGTTGGTAGACCAATAAAGTCTGTCGATATACACAATTTACTTTGAGTAGGACAGAGGTTATGATATGTTTTTTGTAATTTTTGCCCACAGTCCTATGGATTTCATTATTCACCATCAATATTTTTGTTACTGTAGCATGCTATCACAAGTTTAATATTCTGGCAATTTAGAGATATGTAGTTACTCAATGTTGATGTCATCAGGATAAAGGCTTGAGAGAACTTGCTGCTGAGGCCCTTTCTGCTCTTGTTAAATATGATTCTGAATATTTTGCAAACTATGCTTTGGAGAAAATAATTCCTTGTGCTCTCTCATCTGATTTGTGCATGCGACATGGAGCGACACTGGCAGCTGGGGAACTTGTTTTAGCACTACATCAATGTCATTATGTTCTTTCCGCTGGTTGGTACTCTAACCCTTATAAAAGCTCACAAAGAGTAGTCTAAACTTGATGCCTTAGATTGTTAGTGTTTATACGCCTTTTCCCCTAAGTGTTTTCTTATCCAGTTTGAAATCCCATTCTTTGCTTTTTATCAAAGTAGAATATATTTTATTTTTCTTGGGTTTCCAATTCAAAGAAGGTAACTAGTACAGGGTTTTTTTTGGGTGGGGGTGGGGTGGTTTGGGGGATTGATATTTTGATTGCATAAACCATTACAATTTGTTTAAACTTGTTCTTTACAGATAAACAAAAGCGTGTTTCTGGTGTTGTACCGGCTATTGAGAAAGCACGCCTTTATCGTGGAAAAGGTGGAGAAATTATGCGTGCAGCTGTTTCCCGCTTCATCGAATGTGTATCTATATCTTCTGTGTCATTACCAGAAAAGATTAAACACAGTTTGCTTGATACTCTTAATGAGAATTTGAGGCATCCTAATTCTCATATTCAGGTGGTTATCTCTTAATGTGAGGTATTCTAGCTATTTTCTTATTTAATTTCTTTGTGATGTCTGAATTGTGAATCAATTTTTCAATACTATATGTAGGAAGCTGCGGTTAAAGCTCTGAAGAACTTTGTGCAAGCATATTTAGTTGCTGCAGATGTTGGAGGTACTGGTGATATAACATCAAAGTACCTGGCACTCTTGACTGATCCAAATGTGGCTGTAAGAAGAGGATCAGCATTGGCAATAGGTGTTTTGCCATGTGAACTTTTTGCCAATAGGTGGAAGGATGTGCTTCTGAAGCTTTGTAGCTCTTGTGCAATTGAGGTGCAAAATAAGTTTTAAATCTCATCGTGTTTCTTCTATTTCGGGGAAGAATATCAATGATGATCTCCTAATTGGATAATTCCCATCTGCAGGATAACCCTGATGATAGAGATGCCGAAGAACGAGTCAATGCTGTCAAAGGACTTGTGTCAGTTTGTGAAGCATTAACTCGGAAGCAAGAACATTCTGGTATCCATTCCGTGGAGGATGACATGTCTTTGTTTCTTCTCATCAAGGGCGAAATAATGATGACTTTATTGAAAGCTCTGGATGACTATTCTGTTGATAACAGAGGTGATGTGGGTTCTTGGGTGCGTGAGGCTGCTATGGATGGCCTTGAGAGATGTACATATATTCTATGCAAGATATATTCTGTTGGTCTCGCTGGAACATCAGGTCAAGTTGATTCTGCACTGGAGTCACAGAATAGTGATGACAGTGACCAGTTGCATTCATTGTTTGAGGCAAATCTTGCTACCAGTATCGTTGGGGGAATATGTAAGCAAGCTGTGGAGAAGATGGATAGACTGAGAGAAGCAGCTGCAAAGGTTCTACAGAGGATTTTGTACAACAAGATAGCTTATGTCCCACATATACCGCACAGGAAAAAGTTGGAAGAAATAGTTCCTAATGAAGCTGATTTAAAGGGGGCGGTAAGTATACACATGCCAATTCTATGAGCATAAAGTCTGATGCAGTATTAGCATTACACCTGGAGCTTATGTGTTATCCTTGTAAATTATAAAAAGCAGAGTTCAATGATTAATGCTTTTCGTTTCTTCTTACCTGAGACCTTGGCTGGCCTCAGAGAGAAAATGCCAGAACCATGTATAAATGTTTCTCTTTCCCTTGGCGGATCATAACCTATTTGCCCATTATCACTGTAGATTATAGTTAAAAATTATTTGGCATTTACATTTTTAGCATGCACTTTTTTCCATATATATAATTAGATAAGCTCCCTAATTTCTGTTTGGGAAATGCCACTTGTACGGTTGTACCAACTTTTTATCCCAACTTTTTTTTTCGCAACCTATATGTATGCACAACGCATCAGTGTATCAAAAACAATCACCTGTTGTAGAGTCGGTGTAAGAATGTCATGTAACTTGGAAAAAAAGTTGGGCTATAAAGCATTGTCCTTTCTGTTTTCTTCAAGTTCTCATGTTTGTTTATGCTCAGACATTAATCACGTGCATGCTTGGGAAAAAACACACGAGTCTTTAAGGGCTTGTTTGGTATCCAACTCAAATTTTTTTTTCAAAAATTAAGATTTTTTTTTTAAATGTGAGTTTTCAAAATCAATTTTTAAAATTTGAAAAACGTGTTTGGTATGAAATTTGAAAACAATTTTTAAATTTAAAAAATGATGACATCTAAAAAAAAAAAAAGTGTAAAAAAAAAATGAGAAAAACGATGTTTTATCATTTTTAAAAAAGACATGTTTTTGAATTTTTTTTCTAAAAATTGTCTACCAAACACGTTTTCTTAACTAAAACTTATTTTTTTGTTTTTAAAAACAAAAAATAATTTTTGAATATAATACCAAACAGACCCTAATTTTAGTACAATATTCTTTCTACCTTGCTTGGTCAAGTTTCTTGATTTTGATGATATCTCTTTGGCTCTGCAGACCATCGAGATTCTTTTCAGCAAAAAGATATTCTTGAATATGGAGGTTAGCCCTTTACCATATTGAAACTTTTAGTAAGTGCATGTTTTCTGTTCCATATATGTACTTGCTGTCAGTCCTGCCTTATACACTCGAGGTTCTGAATATTTGGATCTCAATTTCAATTTACAGGCTCATGTGCTGGTTTTCTTTTCACATATTATCACCCAATAATTATCACCCAATAAGTTACAAACACATACCTCACCCAACAAAGGAGGCAACAAAATTGACTATTTCATACAAGTTCTTATTTTTTTTAATTTTTCTGTTACAGATGCATGATTACCATGAATGGCAACCCTAATGTCTGTTTGCCACTTTCATTAAACCATGATTCAGTGATTATGCATTGAGCCATGGGAACACATTGGGTGATGAAGGCAACCGTGCTGTAAGAACTTCAACTCCAGTCTCTGTCACCTACATATTTAGGAAAACAAGATGCATTCAGCACAGACACCAAATACTATTCATGTGTTACTATGGAGGAGTATTGTGCGTGTGTGTTGGCATGCTGCTCTATCCATCTTTATTACATTGAATTAGAAGATTTATTCATGTTCTTTGATGCTTAAGCTGACTCAAAACCCAGAGGGCAAATCTCACAAACAGTTTCCAGGAGCGGAAGAAGAGATGTTAAATTCAATAAACACAGTTCATTCCAGGGAATTTGAACACTAAATGCAATGACAGTTACAGAAGTTGAAAACATGTAAGGCATAAAACATAATTAAAGGAACTGCAGTTACCAGAAGTGTGTGCTCAAACTGAGCACTGCACTTGCCATCTGCTGTAACAAGTGTCCATCCATCAGGCCACATCCGGTCACGCCAAACGCCTATTGATGTTTATATTATTTTATAAAGATGTAGCTAGCAAATGAAGAAACTGTTCACTCATATGCTCATAAAACAAACTTTTAAGAAATACCTGCATTGATCATTGGTTCAATTGTAAAAGTCTGTCCAGCTTTCATCACACCAACTGCTTTATTTCCTGCTTGGGTGAAGGCATGCAATGCATTAAAAGGGCAAGCCAGAAATTATATGATTCATATATATAGAAGCTTCTTAATTGAGCGTACTTGCATAATGGGGAATATTTGGTGCACAGTGAAAGAGCTCCCCAATACCATGACCGCAATATGATTTCACCTGTTGGTGCAATACAAAATTACTAAAGTCTGTCTCATTCCTTAAAATTTAAAGTGCTGCACCATTCTAGACTCAAGTTGCAAATTTACCACAGATAATCCTGACATTGTAGCATGCCGATTAATGACTTCACCGACTTCACGAAATCGCATCCCAGGTTTTACTGCACTTGACAAAAAACCAATCAAGAATAATTTTTTTCCTTTTATGCTTTAAGTCCCCAGACAATTGAAATTATACTAGAGTACAGTCTCCTAATCAGGGTCAAACCTATATTATACATTGTACACATACCAATAGATATTGCTTTCTCCAAACACTCATAAGTACACTGAACTAGCTTTCGAGACTCTTCATCAACATTTCCCACAAAGTATGTTTCATTGAGATCACCTGCATTATGAGTTAACGGTTGGTCAAGCATAGAACTGGTTCAGAATTTGAACTACATGTTAAATGTGTAGAACACTTATTACCATGGACACCTTTATAATACACAGTCACATCAACATTGACAATATCGCCATCCTCTAATTTCCTGCAGCAAAAGTTTCATTTAGATGCAACATAAAAGAGGTTGAAATGCTGCTAAAACTAAGGGGCTCACAATTATAATCTTTTAAAAAATGCCAAACTATGCAAACAGTATCTCAGAGAGAGACAGAGAGATGAAACACAAAAGCCAAACATCAAAGAAAAAAATTTCAAATAAATAGGTACAACACAAACCTGGCATCAGGAATCCCATGGCAAATTACTTCATTGACTGACCTGAAATGAAGAGACAAAGCAGAGCACAAATACTTGATCAATACCATACAATCTCAAGAAAACTCATAGACAATGTACACAAAAAAGTACCTACGTGCAGCAAGACTTGGGGAAAAAGTGATAATTGAGAGATGATGGATATCCACCTGCAGTGAGTTAAAAGCCAAACATCATCACACCAACCATTATCTATTTTGGACAATGATAAACATGCACATCATAAGCTTACAGCCATGTATGCATAAAACATGGCCACTATATAAATAAATATAAAAAAATACAAAACAAAAATTGAAACAAAAATATAAAATTGCCACATTAGTGAGGTCTGGTTAAAGCGTATAAAGTTTGAACAGCTACAACAATAAACAAGGAAACATATTTGTTAGCATGTTAAGCAAAGTGGAAGGCTCATTCTATACCAGCAGCAATAGTAGCATCATGGACCACCTGATCAATTTCATCAGTTGTGATACCAGGTCGTATTACACAAGCAGCTGCATCCAAAACCTTTCTTGCAATCTGACAATACAATTATGACAAGAACATCAGAATATCAGTAAACATTCAGGGAAAAAAACATTGAAATGTTTCCATCTAAAAAACATTAACAACCGCAGAGACACCTCAAACAAACTGAAACAAGGACAGTAAAATGGATGTCTGTGCAATGAAAAAGAGTATATATTGCTTCAGTCTTGTCTTCTTTGTTGGTCATTGTTAATCTTCATTATTCCACCTCTTTTTAAAAGTTATTAACATTCTTTTACAATGAAATATTTCAGTTTTACCAACAGAAAACCCTTCCATCCAAAAGATGACGGGAAAAAATTTAAGAACACAAAGTTCCCTGTAATAGCAAGATTATTAAATACTTTGAACAGATAAAATTCTTCTTGAAAGAGTAAACCAGTATAGACTATAGAGCATACCATTAACCATTTTTGCATTGTTAAAGGCATACAACGATAAAGTGAAACAATATGGCAGCAAGTTATAAAGAAAATGACATAGCAAGATAACATTGGTTCATGAGAACAAAATGAAGGGAGAGAAAAAGAAAAAAAAAAGAAAAGGCAATTGGAACTTACTAGACAGGTTTCTCGCATTCTCTCAATTTGTTCTGGAGTCTTGATCTTCAACATGAATATATCATGATAATTAGAAAATAAGAAAAAAGAATATAGTAGAAAGGAAAAATAAAATCTAGAAAGGATAAAGTCCAACTTGGTATCATGTCAATCTATACTCAAATATGAATTATGAGGTTTTCAAGTATGCGCTTACCTCAACAACTTGCTGCAGATCACTATTGGGCTCAATTTTTGGGATTCCCTGAATTTTTTTTTCAGAGGAAAAAAGGTCAAAACTATAATGGCAAGTAGAAATAACAACAAAATGGAGCATTCAACTTTCATTTAAATCAGCAAAAGATGTAGCCCTGAATCTACTGAAATTGGACATCAGGAATACATTGAAAGGATTCTAACTTACATCAGCTGCCCAATCAGGCAGTTCAATGTGAGCAGGTACCACAAGCTTACTAGATATAGGATACGGCCTCAGTGTCCTGCACAATAGAAGAATCAATAACAGTTTCAACAAGTAACATAAAAAGGGTAATTCATGCTTCAAAAGAGATCCAGAAAATTATAGTTAAAACCGCCCCTGAATTTCAGATTTTCTATCACAGACCTCCGTGCTTCCCATCTATCCATTTCACATTGTCATGTGTTTCTGACAACTAGCCCAGAAATACAGATGTACAAGACATTGAAATACACATGTATAAGACATTGAAATGTGACAAAACTCGGGAAACTGATCAATACTTGTCACATATTCATATAGTTATTCCATCAATTATTATCAGCTAGCAATAACCATAAATTTCCAATTATAAAACAAATAATGCCAAGCAACAGAACCATCAAGCACAATATCTAACAACAATTAACATGAAAGAAAAGACAGACAAAACAAGAGAAATGTACCCAGTCCAATCAAAATAGGGAATCTTTGGAGTTCGAGCCTGTCCTTTCTTCAAGCAATATAGCCAACCTTCACCACCCGGCGTACCCATCCCATCGGCTGGCTTGGCCTTTTGATGCACTGATTTATGGGAGCTCCATGAAGCCTTGAAACAATCCTGAGTGCTGTTAATAAATGCCAATTTTCACCAATCAAAGAAACGAATAAATCATTGAATGAAGTTAAACACTTGAAAGAAGTATGGCAATAGAAATAGGATGGCTAAAATTGTATGGCAATAGAAATTAGTAGTAATACAAAGAAGGAAGTTGTTACAAACCAGAAAGCAGCAGCTTCACGAGGAAGCTTCAGTTCCACACATTTGGGACACCTGCAAATAATAATCAAAGTTAATTCAAAAAAATTAGTACCCCACATCTTTTAACTCTTGAACAGCCAACTATGTCAAGATCAAAACTTTTTTATTCTTTATTAACTGAAATGGGGAGTCTCCACCCCAAAAAAAAATTTCCCAATATTGTAAACCACATATTCACTTTTTCCGAGCACAATTTGCTATAAGTCTTAGAACCCAGATAAAAAGTACAGAAATTTTTTATTTTTTCAAAAGGGCAATTAGCAGAGTATAAAAGTGACTGACTAAAATTGAAATATTGAAAGTGGAAAATTTACATACTGAAGATGAGCAGGTTTGGCACACCGAGCACACAATAGGCTACTAGCTGGTTCGGCGACATCTGAACCACCGGCCATAATCACATTCGATGTTTACAGCAATAACTTGAAGATTGAGTTCTTATGTGATTGCCGGAGAGGTCAATTGCTTGGATAATCAGTGTCAGACTCAACTGAGAGAGAAGGACTGTGTCTTGGGAAGGGGCTGGGGTTTTTGAGTTGAGAGGGAAATAAGTTGGAGATTTCGGAATTTATACGTTTATTACTTTTTCTTTTACTTTTTATTTCGGAAAAAAGAAAAAACGGAAATTGGTGTTGTAGTTTTTGGTCAAATCTTCTACTTCTGCTTGGCGGCTTGGCTGATATTGTAGTTTTTCTATCTGACTTTAATATCATGTATTATTATAGTCACATATATAGTTTTTTCTTTTACGTTTATAAGAGGAAATAAATAGTTATAGGTTATAAGTTATAACTTGCAAGCAAAGAATTGTGCATTCATAGGAATATAGGATCTAGAAACGTGTCAAACATGAGAATTGTTTTTTCAAATTCAACAAAGAAAAATATAATGAAAGGCTTTTTACTAGTTCGAGGGCTATTAGTGGACTCACTCGATCACAATTATAACTAAGAAAAAGAAGCAACTTGTATAAATTTCAACGATCATTCTCTGCCTTACAAATATAAAAAAAGATAAAAAAAACAAAAGTGAAATTTTATATATTCAATAATTAAATCATAAACAATTTTCAAAAACTTCAGAAGAAAGATTGACCTTCACCCAATTATAGTTAGGTGAATGTAAAATAGTCAACCAATTGTATCACAGTTACTAAAATTATACAAAACTAAAATCTACATACAACTTATAACAACTTCACAATCTTCAAAACTAATCAAAACAACAAAAAGTGTTTGTTTTAAAACGTTTAGAAAAATTCACATTCAACGTGGACCTTTGAGCTGGAAACCTTATTCCCACTTCTCTTTTACACTCTTTTTCAGTTTGTTGGAGTGCAAATAATTTTTTTTTTTTGTTGCCAAGTGCAAATAGTGCCGTGCCATTTTATTCATAAGAAATGATATGACTACCAATACCATATTTCGGTTGTAATTGACTTGTAAGTTTATTGATCGAGAGTTGATAATAAAAGTACACAAATTTTCTTACAATTAGTCGCGTCCAATATTCGATCATATTGTAGCCATCTATTATTACCAATATTTTGTAACATCAAATCACACAATCCTGATTCATGCTCCAGTCCAAAACGGCACACCAGTCTCTGAAATCCAACCCTCCCCTTGAATAAAACGACCCACCGTAAAAGACCCAACCTCCTCCGCACTCAGCACATGAAACCCGGGCCACCTCACCCTCCTCTCCGTCGCAGCCCCCACCCCCACATTCATATACTCCCCATAAAACAACGTCGAAAGCGCAAACCTCCCGCTCCACTCCATCCACCCTTTCGGGTCCACCAACCCGTCCAACTCTGTCTTCATAACCACCGTCCTCGAATACTTCTTCCATGGCCTCCCCAAGTAACTTCTAAAAGACCCTTTTGCCCCCGCAAACTCGGGTGCCGGTCTGACCCGGCACCCGTGGATTGCTATCCCCGTGTTCTCCTCTGCATGGTCGCGGTCCTGCGCCGTGATCATGTTGGCCTGGTGGCTCATGGGCCGCCGGATGAAGATGTCGCAGTTCTGGAACACGGCGGAGGCGTCCCCGAAGATGAAGTCGACAGTGCCGTACACGTGGCAGTCGCGGTAGAACTGGCGGAGGGAGTGGACGTAGAGGGTGTCTTGGTAGGCTTTGATGCTGCAGCGGAAGAAGACTGAGAGGTCGGAGCTGACCCTCAGCGCCACCGCCTGGTGCTTTTGGGGTCCGGCTGTGTTCTCGAACGTCATGTCCCTTGCCCAGAAGCCATCGCCGGAGACACCTGTGAATGCCAGATTTCTAACTGAGATATTCATAGACATATTTTTGGTATTTTCACTTTTCATTCTAGTGTTTCTATTTAGTACACTGTACATTCACTACATGATCGAACTCGATCCAGTTAATTTTTCTTAATTTTGTAATTAATTTTGAGTGTCTAATAAAGGCAAAATTCCATTAAAAATTGCTACTTGAATTCTATGCATTTATCTCCCAAATTCTTAGGAGAAAAACTTCGGTATCATTACAGCAAAAAAGAGACTCTACTTTTCTTTGTGTGGATATTGGTTTATGTCCAAATTAGGTACATATCTTTTTGGACCTCAAACGAGGTTATTTTGGACATAACAATTCCTAAACGTTATTTTAAACACAAATATAATATTATAAGAGTTAATTATACTTTACACGTACTCTCTAAATTTAGGTCAATTTTTATTTCATTTCATAACATTCAACACAATGCAGACCCGACCTTAATATTAAGACTATTCCCAGATTGTTGAGAGACATTCGTAAGTTATGAAACTTAAATTTTTTCATGTGGCAACTAATGCATTCACCCTGGTTTCTGTTGGGGTATGTGCCATGTGAAATCCATGGCATGTATGGATAATTTGGGTAGGAAATGAGTATTTAATTTTCTGAAAACATCATTCACAAAAAATTGTGAATAAGGATGAACTCTCATTACATGCCATGTAAGAAAAAATGTGGTTCCATATTTTTCATATAAGTAAATAATGCTTACAGTCTAACATAGTCAAACTAACGAATGATATAATTAAATTGAAACACAAATCTAACTTTAAGGTGTATATTGTATAATTTTGAAAACTTGGATGATGCAAATTGTAATTAATTGGCCAAAACATATATAAGCAAAAGATGTTGTTGATTTTGACTAATAAACTTACCAAATGTGGCTGAGCGCAAGGTGGTAGCACCGTCGGGGACGTTGCAGCTACCGGTGCATGCCATCACCAACAAACATCAAATTCTTCATATTGTCACGAATATCCACCTTCTCACAGTACACACCAGCTTTCACATAGATTATAACTCTTCGGGGTCGACTGTGACCCATTTTAGCAAATACAGTCAATGCATCATTAATTGTAGTGTGAGTGCCTGAACCATCTTTGGCCACCACAAAGTCAGCTCTAGATGTTGCTGGACTCCATGACACTAACATCCCTCCATTAATTTGCTTGGGGTTGGATTGTTGTCCCCTTGGCCTTGGTTCTAGTACTCCTACAACATCATAAATTGGTATTAAAAAAATTTAACAGTCCTGAAAAATAATAATAAAAGCACCCTGTTTAGTGGCTCAAAAACCAAGAGGGTTGAGTCACTTGGACATGGCCAGGTGGCTAGGTCTAAGCCACCCTATCATACAACATTTGAAGTCTGTGATGGACCACCCGAACTTGCTCTTCAATTTTAGCTTTGTGAATTGAGCCCGACTGAAATTGTTAACTCAGAACATAGACTTTATATTTTCGTATAAGAATAAATTTATATGTATAATATAAAGGAATTTTTAGATTTTTGGATGTTAAGACAAAAATCAACATAAATAACAATGTTACCTGGCAATATTGTATTTGTAAGTTTTTAGTAACGCAAGAATTTCTTGATATAGATATATCTTATATAATGATATTTCACGTGGCAACGAATTACAGATATGATTAGATTTGTAAACATCGATCTTTGATAATTTGAAACATTTCATAATTAAAATTCAAATCCTAATGAGTTGACATGTTGATCAATAGAACATGACATAAAGAGGTGTAATAAACATTTGATTAGATTTGTGTTCTTTGCTAGTCTTTGAAAAGAAATAAAGAGGTGCAATATTTCATCATTTCTCTAATGCGTACATGACATGCATTGAACAACTATTATAGGATATTGAAATACGCGATATTTAATAAGAACATGAAAGAGATATATGCATGCTAAGCTTAATTAATTATTCCATTTTCAAGTTAGCTATAGTGCCACAGTTTCCAAGTAAAAAGATAAGAGAGTGTATTTGCGCGTATACTAATTGTTGAAATTAATATCTTAAATTTTTTAAATTAATATACAAAGAACGCTAATAATAAAGAAATCTAGGCATTTATTCCAAAATCATTTAAAAAGAGTAATCTAAATCCTTATAAGCCATTATGCGGCCTCACATTTTCGATATAAGATATTTCTCTCAACACGTGGGGGGCACGTGTGGTGTCACTCAAATCTAATACATGGACAATTCATATTAAGTGATGTGGGAACACGTGTGGATATTTGACAAAACACATGAATAGTCTGCTCTGATATCATGAAGATATAGGTATATATTTCAAAACCAATTAACAATAAAATGAGTAGTTCAAACCCTTATAAACCACTATACAAGAACTCACATTTTCGATATAAGATATTTCTCTCAACAAATAACACTCTCCAAAAAATAAACAAATTAAATTTGATAAGTCAAATCAATTTTAGAAATAGAATAAAGTAAATTATACATATATAATCCCATTTGTAGTCCAAGATATAGCTAGTTAATCATATATGTTTGCTACTTACTCATTCCCTTGTTGACGCCCTTATTCCCATACAAAGCAAGAGCTTCACCAAGCACCAGGGTCAAATTTTGTGCCACCACATGAGAGTGTTCAGTCTTAACAACCCCCTTCTCCTCCAAGCCATCCAAGCAGCTCCTATGGTTGGCAAGCACGCCACTGAGCCACGTTCGGGCGTCCTCACGGGTATAATTTTCACCGGACAACAATACATTGAGCCTCTGCACACTCTCATCATACAGTTTGGCGCAGTCTGTGAGAGCCACACTAGCATAACTTGAATCATTAGAAGATAATTCAGTACTAGTACTGCCCAACCTATGTACACTACAACAAATATGGCTTAAAGCCACTTTGAATTGAAACTAGATTGAAGTTAGTGACAAATGACATTTTTTTGAGTCACCAATTAATATTTTAGTTGTTTTTAAAAATTTTGGTGGAGTTAATAGTTGTTTTAGCATCCACTAATTTGTACAATGGTTGACTAATAAGTGGCTAAACAAAAATGGTAACCAAAATAGAAAATTAGTGGGAGTAGGTAATAGAATGTTCACCAAATTTAGTTAGAATTTGCACCTATACAGGAATTTGCAATTGCACCTATACTTAAACGTTGGAAAAATAGTGGAATTTCAAAACTTTTGCAAATCTATTTAGAAAATTATAAATTTATTTCCTAGTATCCTACTGCATATTTTATTAAAATTTTTTGTGAGATGTTATAATTGTAATTTTGCAACCTAGGGTTTTATTATAAAATGTTAAAAACCCATCTACAACAATCACTTTCTCTTTTCCTCCTCAACACAGCCGCACCTCTCTTTCTCACTTCTCTCTTCTCTGTCGTGAGTCTTCTCCAGAGACTCCACCTCCGTCCGGCCTCCAATGGTGACGAGACCACCACCAAAACGCTCATCTCCCTCTCATCTTTCCTCCTCTGGTCTTCGTCGACCCGAACACCCAGCCATCGACATGATTTAAAGTCACACATAAACCTCCTTTTTGCCGGCGATTACATTATTCCGGCGATGGAGGTATGTCAAACCACTCTCATCTTCACCTGCTCGTCGCTCTGAGTTGATGGGTGCTTTCAGATCATCTTGACGACCACCCTAAGCGGCGGTTCGAAACCCTAACAGCCGCGACTTTCCTCCTCCATTTTTGGCGACATCAATCTGCAAGATCTACTCAATCTAAGCCCAAAAACAAACAGGTTTCTTTGTCTTTTGTTTTTTGTTTTTAAAGTTTGAGTTTCTCTATTTAGTTTTCTTAATTTTCATTTATGATTTTTTATATAAACATTTTGATTTGGTTTAATGTTTGCTGAGCAACTCTTTTGACTTCGATAATGGCATGTTTCTAACTCTGAAATATGATTTTTTGATTCTCTTGCAGATTTATGTATTTGTTATATGCTCATTATCAGAGGTCAGCTAAGCCATGAGCAAGGTGATTTGAGTTCGAGTAAGCTACTTCCAGTCTTTTGAGATCAGTAGAATATATTAGGGAATGTGTGATGTAATCTAGATAGCTGAGTGATAGCTGACCTATATTCCTGTAATGATCTTTGTTAAATCAGTGTTTGGAACACTTGTGAAATTCCTGCTATGTAAAGATTAAGGTTAAATATATAAATATGTACCTTTCTGTTTATTTTCTGTAATGTAAGATTCAAATGACTTATTGTTATGTGGTCTGACTTTTTGCATAATTCTTGCTGCAATACAAATTTCAGCAAACACCATTTGAAAATAATAGGGTTAAAATGATCTGCAAATAGCACATAACTGAAAAAATGCAATTCAAATAGCTGCAATTTTAATTTGGTGAGAAAATGCTTTTTGAATCTATTAATTATTTAGTCACCAAAGTCCATGGAGGCATTCTTTTAATCCAAGTTGCTCTTCACCAATACAGCAACTATCTGCAAAATGGTGAGCCTCTATTTGCAACTGCCTGCAACATTGGTGGAGGCAGAAATTGTCAGCAATGTTGGTCTCCAAACTCCACCATTCCAAAAATTTGGTTTGGGTAGCCACATTGCCACCCCTTTCCCTGCAACCAGCAGCCTAAGAGTGACTGCATGGTAGCTATTTACCCTTCAAACCAATTTTTAGTTGCTAATGCATCAATAGATAACATAAACCAATAGTGGATTTAAGAGGAAAATGGTGTAGTGGTAGTTCCATGGAGGTTTGGACCCAATTTGTGGCCTGAAGAACACTGTCTAGGGCAAGCTGAATTGGGTTTGGATTTTGGAGGCAAGAGGTGGAGGCAGCCATGGCTAATAGAAGGAGGAAGATGGTGGTGGTGGTGACACAAGTGGATGACATTTTTGCTTAATAATATAATAATATTATTCTTGAGCTTAATGCATATGTGTTGCACCACCGGATGGTTATGTGTTAATTTATAGAGGG
The DNA here is from genome assembly GCA_003254865.1 of Dryas drummondii. Lineage (NCBI taxonomy): Eukaryota > Viridiplantae > Streptophyta > Magnoliopsida > Rosales > Rosaceae > Dryas > Dryas drummondii. Next base: position 555,133 of record QANW01000555.1, read on the forward strand.
GTGAGGAGGGCAACACATGGACAATTGTGGCCAAGTGTCATGGGCTGAAGTGGAGTTGTGGGAAGTGAGTTACGGTACTTCATCTATACATGCAATGTGAAGATTGAGGTGGTGATCTCATGAAGAGAAATGAAACGGTGCTTATTTGGCAACACTTGTGAAAATGGAGAGGCTTGCAAGCTTGAAAATTTAGAAAAGGTACTTTCTTTTTTCAAAATCGTTTTATGCGTGATTGTTCTTAATTGATTTTTTTCACTAGCTAATAAAACTTGAACCCAGCTCGTAATAATTAATTTGTGAGTTAATTATCATGAAAATAATCAAGCAATATATGTTTTGTGTGCATGCTAGGGCTAGATATATATGGGATTTTAGTTGTGGATAAATAAATTATTAGTCATCCTTTGGTTGTAAGCCGATTTCATAAAGATAAGTATATATAGTCTAGCTAGCTTAGTCACATGTGAAATTTCAAGATTAATTGGATAGGTCTAACTTTTCTATAAAAATGTGAAAGTGAAATATATAATTGCTATATACCTTTATTAATATATTTCTCATTTGATTGCATGTGAAGCAAATTAGACAATCATTACAAATATGCATATATCATGTGGGCGTTTATAGTTTAGCGTATGTAATGTGAGCGTCGTACCACGTGGTAGAGTGTTCTATCTCTAAACTTAGAGTTTGATTATCATTTTCTTATTTATTAATAAAAAGAAAATGATTCAGCCTCTATTTACTTTTACCATTTATATTAACCACCATCATTCACACAGGCATAAATGATTACCGAGAGATCGGGTACTGGCATTTTCCTTGTGCTACAATCACGTACTATACAAAAACCATACCTTCAATCATATATACATTTGGGTTTTGGTCAATCTCCTTGTTGAGATATTGATCGATCATCCTCTTGGGAAATTTTGACTCGTGTTGGAGAGAGAGGAGAGCTGAAACAACGTGTTAAGGAAACAAGTGAGTAGTGGTTGATTTGGCAAGCTAAGAGAAGAGGTACGTGCCATTACTACCACCAAAAGTAACGCTCTAGTTAATTATGAATACATAATATTTGTTTGTATCTACTTGCATGCAACCTATGCTAGCTTGCATGGCTTGTTTTCTTCTATGTATAATTATGAATACATACTGTCCGAGTGTGAACATTAATTGGCAATTACTAGAGGCTCCATCGCCGTTTCTAGCTCATCTCCATTTTGGATACCGCTTGAACATCATCATGTTTTTGTATATATGTAAATTAATATATAATAGATATTTGTACAAGTTTCTGTATACATGATTAACACTTGTCGTATGCAAATTAATAAAAGGCAACCTAGCTTCTATGCATTTCCATGCATAGTTTAAACCAACATAAAAGTTGGCACACAGAAAAAATAATATGGTAAACGGTTGGCAGATCAAAAAAGAAATTGGCTTGTAATAGGCCTTGGGATGATTTTATTTTAGGCGAATATTCGTATATTTAATTATTGTTAGAATTGTGTTGCTCGGTGCTTGATGTTCAAAACATGCATATATATATATATATAGATGTGAAATGAAATTCCCATCAGAAAAATAACACAGTAATCTACATTGTATAATTAAGCGGACAGGGTCCATTACTAGAAACATCAAGATCCTCGTTTAAGATAAAACCCCTACACCTTTTGCATGTTATGTGTGAAATTTCATATAATTCAAAATGTCTTGGACTCATAAATCAAAAAGTCTTGACCTATTATAATTGTGTCTCGTTTTTCCAGTCTCTTTTACAACTTGAGCTAAAGGACTCAAACTCATTATTCGAATTTTATTCAATTGAGAAATGAAAGAGGAGTAGAGGAGTTCGAACTTTGAAGGGCTAATCAACTATCAACTGTGTGCCTCTCCATCACTAATTAGTGATGGAACTATTTTGGGGGCTATATGGGCTGTAGCTGTAGGCCTGTAGCGCAGCCCAACCTAGCTAATTAATTTTCTTTTTTTCGTTTAGCCTAGCTAACCTATTTTAAACCTCAAAATATCTCCTATAATTCCAGTCCAGTCCAGACCATGGCCCGTTTGTTTCCCATGTTTGGTAAGATTAGAATTAGAAAAAATAGGGCTTAGTGAATCCCCTCTAATTTAACTGAACCTTCTTAAGTGGGCTTAGGAAACCCATGAAAAAGTAGAGGTTTAGTAAGAACCTCTTTGGCTTGTACTAGCTAAGACGCACCCCCACCCGATTGCATCCATCCCCAGCCCGTCCTTCACTCCTCCCCCCAACCTAGCATATCCCTACCCCACCCCCCACCCCCCAACCCCATCGCACCCCCCCCACCCAGCCCCTCAGTCGCACTCCGCCCACCCAACTCCGACCTCATCGCACCCTCCACCCAGATTGTACTCCGCCACCCAGCTTCGGCCCCATGCCCAGATTGTGAAATCCGACGAAGAGCCCGATCAAGTGGTGAATAATTCTCTTTCTCCTGGGTTTGTTTGAGGTAATGTAACCATTTTGGATTTAATGTCGAGTTCGACGCACCCATTTTGCTGCAAATGAAAATGGGTAGAGAGAGAGAGAGAGAGAGAAAGAAAGAAAGAAAAAATATGCAAAGAGAGAGAGAGGAGGAGGAGGAAGAAGAAGTGATCGGCATGGTTGTGATTGTGGGAAGGTGGGAGGAAGAAATGGGTACTGTGACTGTGGGTGGGTGGGGAGGAAGAAGATACGGGGCTTATGTGGGAGTTTTGGTTAATCAATTGTTTTTAAATTTTTTAGTTTTATTCTTTAAAGTGTAAAAGATAAATGTTCATTAAAAAAATAAAATGCAAATGAGTGGGGTATTGGTTGATTAGTTTTTGTTTAACTTATTAGTTTTATTTTTAATTTGAGTTAAGTGTAAAATATATAGTTTCATTAAAGAAAATTATTTAGAAATACTTTTCTAATTTTCTAAACAAACTTAGAAATAATTTTTAAAAACCTAATAATAATTATCCACTACACCAAACATAGGACAATACTATTTTAATTATCCAGTTTGTTAGTCCTGCATTGTACCAAACATAAAGGCAGTTCTTAACTAGCATAGTCCATGCCAAGCCAGTCCATGCCAGTCCCTATAAATAGTCCATGCTAAGACAGTCCTGTGAAACAAACGAGGCCTTAAAATTCCAGGTTTCTTCCTATCACCAATGATGAATCATGTACAGTGGGAATCATATATTTAATAGATAATTCCAAAAATTCCAAACTTATTATTTTCTAACTTAAACCCATGTCTTTTTTGGCCAAAAAAAAAAACCCATGTCTTTTTTTGCTCAAGGATTAACCCCTTTGACTAGCCGCTAACTCATCCATTTTCCATATTTAAATTTTCCAGTCAGCATTTTACAAATTTAAGATTTTATTAATGACTCTTTTGCCCTTTCATCATGTTTGGCGGTGTTATATAGTGTTTGCCTTTAACTTCTTTGTAACGGCTGTTTTGCTCCATCAATTTTGGGTCCTTTAATGCTTGTTATACAATTCCTTGGATGCGTTGTACTGATTTCAAGCATGAAGTTCTCATTGGCCTTTCCATATTTGATTGTTTTAGGTTTTTATATATATATCATCCAATTTTATAATTAAACCAATTTGAAATATAGAAAATTAAGATTAAATACCAAATATCAATAGTTTTTCAGTAAAGCAGCAAGACACTAATTTTTTTTAGTTTAGGTACTAACCTAGAGTAAGACATTTTGGATTAGGTCACAAATCAGTTTGTTATACAGTTGTGACTGTCGAACAGTCACAATTGTGATTGAACTGTGACTGTTTCAAATTTATAAAAATTCAAAATTTTTAAGAGTTTAATATTTTTGATTTAGACTTGGGGAATAAAGTCATATAATTCAAAGACTAAACATTAAAGTTTAAGTCTTACAAATATTGAAAAAACAACAAATCAATAAAAAAGTTATAACTTTTAGACAGTCATAGCTCGATATAACCATGTTTTTTAAAATTGGTACATAAATTGAAATTTAGTATCTAAAGTAAAATGACATAAATGTTTTGGTAGTTAAAATGAAAAAACATTATAATTTGATACCTAAAATCAACGGACCTTTTGAAATATATAAAGAACCTACACTGATTTTCTAACAAAACACCTACAACCAAATTTGAAATAAGCTAGGAACCTATTGATAAAAGCACATACATCCACTTAATTTATAAAAACACCTACATCCAAATTTAAAATAAGGAACCTAAAATAATTTGAAATAAAGAACTAAACAAATTGTAGGTTCTAAATATATATATAGCCAAAAGTGATTGATGAAATCAAATATTTAACAAACTCAAAAAGTGAATAAACCTAGCCTCAACACGACTGCTGTAGGTACTAAGGACTAAAGGATAGCAAATGGGTCCTAAATCAAAAGTTTTAAAAATCATAAATATCAATTTAGGCAAATTAAACCTCGAACAACTACTAGGGGCCAACAAAAATACAAAGAACCAGAAATAAAATAATTATTAAAAACACATAAACAGATGAATATAATAATGACTGGAAGTCTTGTAATTGTTGTCATGAAGTTTATGAAAACCACACCAAACATTATAGTTGATTCAAAGGAAGGTATCACAAACCAATGATTATGGTGCTGCATACCTGAGATATATTACTTTTTTGGTGCTCCTGTGAATTTGAATATTCAATTGTGATTACGGTGCATCAAGTTTGTGGTAGACATGCAGTAACGTTGAACTTCCCAAATCACCTACACTACCAGTTTGTAATGCCCAAACGAAAATAATCAAGGCACCTTATTATCATTCTTAATAATTAAGACTTTTAAGACACAAAGTAAATATTTTGTTAATTAATAACGCCATAGAAAGAGGTTTATTTTCAGACACTAATAAATGAATCCCTAAATTTATGGAATCTGATTGAGAGACAAAACTATAGTACGTACTTAAACGTAAAATTGGAAAATAGTCCAGTTGGTAAATAATGGGACTCTGATGTCTAATTGATATCCTATGTGGACTAGGTTTTTAAATTTGGGTTTTATCTATTAATTAAAAAAATATGGATGGTGTTAGAATCTATAAAATATAAATCAAACGGATTAAAATCCAAATCATCCTATATTTAATATTTAATCCCAACAGGAATATTGGACTGTATGTCTCTGTATATATCACAGGTCATTCAATTTATTTATGATCGTAAGGCCTATAAAAAATTAATTAGTTCTATGATCTGTCCAAACAAACGTGTGAAGGAAGAAACTTCATCACAAGGATTAAATCAACCATAAAATTACGGTCTTGTTGATGCGAATTTCCGTAAGAAAGATACAATAACTTAGAACAAGTGACTTGGTTGATCAGAAGCCTTGCCGGATGGTGACGTGGATACCGATTGAGATCTTCCTGTAGACAAACACAAGATCAAAAGAGATAGACCAGTGTGGTACCAGCCAAACACGCTCCGATGATGAAGTCAGTGATGTGTGTTTGATGGTGTTTGAATGGAGGTAATGAAGAACAAGTGATAAACTTGGGAGGATGGGAAGAACAAGGTAATTGTTCTGGGTTATTCTCAGCCAAGTTGGGTATGCTTTTGGTGAGCCAAAGGTTTGTGCAAGTGTTTACTTTGTGATGGCTGGGTGGATCCCTCAGTTTGTGCACATATGTTGGTTTATATAGGCAAAGGAAGATGTGATGAGTAAGTTACCTGCATGTGAAGGAGTGGTTGATAGAGACCCACGCGTTTGGTCATAACTAGTAGCATGCACAGCTACTCACCTCCTCAGCATTCAATGCTGCATTGAATGCCCCATTTAATGCAAGGATGAAAGGTTCAGATGAACTGCCCCAGTAGTCATAAATGTAGGCTGGATTGTTTCTTTTGTCAGAAGACCTTTGTCAGGTGCATTTAAGTGTGGCGGTTCATCCAAAATGTGATCTTCCTTGGAATGGTGGCGGAGAGCCATGCCGACCCGAACACATGCTCTTATGTGTGTACATGAAGCCCATGTGTGATCGGATCGGACACGGAAATCCCGACCGAACCGATCCAATAGATAAGGGTCCTTCCGAGGCGTAACTGGCTGATGCCAGAACTCGAAACGAGGTTCCTTCCGCGCCGAGCCGAGCCGAACCAGGATGACCGTGGGGAGATGAACACTCAATCCCTCGGAAGATCATCGGTTCGGGTCGGACCGGGCATGGAGGACTCAGCATGGAGACCGATCTGAGCTAGCAGAGAAAATGCCGAGCTATGATGATGTGGAGGTCAAAGTCTGACCATTAGGAGGTCAAACACTGAAGTTGGGTCTGACCAGCTACGTGTCCAGTCCTGATTGACTGTTGGATCGGTGTGGGTTTATCCACAAACACGTCTCATTGTGATTTTTTATAGTCAAAGTCAACAAAGTTATTGGTGATCGATCTTACATTCCATTGTTTGGGACCTAATTTTTTTTGCTACCCACCCATTATGGGTGAGGGGCCCTAGTTTTGAGTGATCAAAAGCAATCATATATGCGCATGTCTCTAGACTTTGAAGCATGTCAAACGTCGACCTCGATATATGATGGCAGTGATGACGATATATGATCGATCTCTCTCTCAATCATATATGTAATAATCTTTCAATAATAGCGTCCTTTTAAGCTAGGCAGATATATTACTTTACTAATTAACAAGCGGTAATTAATCTTCTCTAAGAACATGTATGTGGGAGCCAATGTTGCTATATGATTGATTGGTTTGGAATGATGGAATTGGCATACATATATTATGAGAGGGGTTATACGTACAAAACTGGCTCATATAATTTTATTTTTTTGTCTGAATGTGTGAAGAACCATATTTATGTGAGTGCATAAGAACATGTAGCAAGCCGGCCAGTATTGTAGAAATTTTCACTTTTCACATAATATATCAGATTGACAACTGCCCAACAAAAAAGCATTTCTAGCTAGTTATTTACCTCTTGTGCTTGACAATTTGTAGCCTTATGCTAGTCTATTTTCATGTGTCAATTCGTTATATGTATAGTGGCTATTAGGGATTGATGATTATATATAATATGGAATTGTCCTCCTCTCAAGCAATACTCATAGAAATTGGAACCATTAATTCTGAACACGTAACAAATAAAACCAAATGTATGATTCCGATTATACCACATAGTAGGGCAGTCAAGTTTTCCTTTTAATTTTTTTATTTTCATTGAAATCACATCATCATGTATAAGAAAAGGACATTAATTCTTATTTCATGGAAAAATGACATTAAGTTTGTGGTCAAGTTGAAATAAAAAAATTTGATGACATTTTCCAGAAAATGACTATTATTACCAAATAGCTAGGAATAATATCTTATTATACAAGTGTAGATATATAAGGTACTCAACAGACCAAGTACACTAACCGGATAGACACGAATACAATTGCTATTAGAGAATTATAGCTTGCAATACAATCATTCCCTTTTAAGATATGAATGTGATCATCTTCAAATTAATTAGATCATATCATGTAGTCAATGGTGTTAGTTTTCCACGGCAGCAAACTTCTTTAACGAAGCACATTTCCTATTTGGAAATGCTTAATTATGTTTAAATTAAACAAATGATTATGTTAATTTAAATCCTTTCTTTGTTTGTCGCTCTATGAAATTAATAACCATAAACAAAGACACACTTGATCTTCAAGTATTTTCTTAAGGGCGGAAGTACTTGACTTTCAAGTTGATGGCCTACTTTTTTTAATTTAAAATTTTGTTAATAAATCACACTTGTTTAATCTCATTTTCTTCCCAATAATCACAAAAATGAAGGAGAAGTATTTGTGTTTGAAATGGAACTCTGTTTCCTCGCGGTTTCACTGTTAAGAAAAGCGAAGTTAAAGATCTAGAGCAATTTTAACTACGAAATTCTCTTAAATAATTAAGATTATTTGTCTAATAAATAGTTCGATAATCCTAATCAGGTAGAAGATTCAGATTCCAAATATCGAAACTATTGCTTGTGTTAATAGCTAGCTAGATATATAGCACATTAATGAATTAGGACTTTGCATATTTTGACTAAATCGCTAAAATGAATTCGTATATGGCATAGCTAGCTAGGTGCATGTCATGCCTCGACATTATGAAATATGAATGTATTGGCAATTAATTTCTTCTCCATCGTATTCAATGCTTTTAATATATACTTAATTGCATTTAAGGAATTGTTTGCCCAAGTCCAACAAAACCGAACCAAATATTAATTAATTGGAAAATTAAAATAACATCAGTATGTAATGTTATTTATTAAACAATTTGTTTAATTAATTAGATTACTGAGAAAATGGAAAAATATATCCTCATGTATATATCATATTATCATGCATGACTAGCACCTTATATATATATATATATATATATATCAATGACCAACTTGTGTTCAACAAGACCAAGATGAGCCTTGAGTACTTGGTCCATGCATGCACTAAAAACACCCAATTAAACTTATATATATCCGCCTGCTTAATTTGTAGTTATAGGCTTGCAGTTGCGTGGAAACATAACCTACATATTATAATTGTGTACTATATATATAAACAATGGCAGATTTATATATATATAGGACCCCAAAAATAAAAGTAATAATTCTGATCAGGTAGGCCCCTACATTATATATATTAGAGTTATCCTCTAGCTATGTTCTAGTACCTAGGGTTATCCAGTTTAGAAACGGTACGTCAACCTAGCCAATTGAAATATTTGCAGGTCTATAATCATGTTTTAACTATAATTATTACTTAACCAAGGAAAATGGTAAAGAAGTTTGAGCAATTTTATTCAATAACCCATTTTAATACTCCCTAAACTATTTTGATTCCCAAGCTCCAAATTTTATTTTTATGACCCTTTTCTCTCTGTGAAATATTCATAATACTCTCCACATAAAACCTTTTTTTTCTTCGCCAGCTAACCACTACTCATCCCCTCCCTTCCCAGCCAACCACTGCTCATCCCCTCCCTCCCTCCCTCCCTCCCCAGCCAACCACTGCCCATTCCTCTCTTTCTTCCTCCCCAACCAACCACTGCCCCAGCGTCGCCGCGCCACTCACTGGCCTAGCCGTTGGCGCCCTCATCCCTAGCCGCTGTAGTAAACCCAACAGATACAGTAAACCTAGTAGATGCAACAAATCCAACAGATGCAGTAGCAAATCCAGCAAAATCCAATGAAAAAAACTCACGTCGACTAGCAAAACTCATAAAAAAACTCATAAAATGGTTGATTCTTTAAGAGATCAGACTCATCAAAACTCATAAAATTTTCAGATCTAGTTGAATTTGTAGTCACCACATGGCTATAGTACATTTCACCGGCGACCACAAATTCCACCATATTTAGCTATAGCACATTTCATCAGATCTTAGTTTTTATTTATTTTTTTTGTTTTTGTTTTTATTTTTTTTCAGATTTGTGTTGGGAGAGAAAATGATGGGTCGTTGGCTAGTGCCCACCACCATCCTCTACTTCCCTTACCAACATCTCATCTTTGTTTCTCTTTCTCTCTTTCTCTCCCTTTCCCTCTCAACCCATTTAGAGAAAAACCCAAATTTGGGTTTTTCTAATTTTTTTTTTTCTTTTTCCAAACATGATTTAAGAGAGAAGGGGAAAGATATAGAGAAAAAAGATGATAAGCGTTGGCCGATGATGGAGGTCGCTCTCCATGGTTGCTGCAAGAAGAAGATGGAGGAAGGTTTGGCTGCTACAATAACTTGACTCACCACATGGTCAACATGTGGACTGTTTGGTTGCCACATGATATTTGTATAAGGGTATTTTGGTTTGAAAAAATGTAAAAGTGTCATAAAATAAAAATTTGGGGCTAGGGGATGAGTTCATTACACTTACACCTATTGAGGTTTATCGTCTTTTCACATATACCCCATGAGATTTCAACAATTACACATACACCCTCTGAGGTTTCAAAACTGTTGCATATAATCTCCTATAGCAAGACGAAAAATGATGAAAAATTATATAAAAATGCATATTAAGGGGTGAAATGGCCTAATAAAATTATTCAAGATGTAATAGGAAGTTATATGCAATAGTTTTGAAACCTCAGGAAGTATGTGTGTAATTTTTGAAACCACATGGAGTATATGTGAAAAGATGATAAATCTTAAAGGGTGTAAGTGTAATTAACTCCTAAATGATCAAAATAGTTTATGAAATATTTAAAAGGATTATTGATTAAAATTTCTAAGAAATTTTGACTTAACTAAGCCATCATTAATGCTGACATTCTTTCATCTTCAAGTTCACATGCAGTCAAATACGAGGTGAAATATATATATAATATAATATACATATGTCAATTATATATAATACATATATATGAACTTCGTTATGGAGTTCCTATTGTCTATATATGTCGATGAAAAATAAAACTTTTATGTGACGGATAATAATACAACTCTTGAAGGAATTAATGATATTTATATTTTTATATACCCTATTGCCTAGGCGTGCTTCATATTATACAACTCTTAAAGGCAAATTTGAGTCATCAAGTCATTTATTTATTTTTAACCACTAAAACTACAAAGTTCTCGTGAAACTCAATGAGAGTAGTTTGCCGCTGATAGCAGACAGACATAATTCCCAGACTTGAAGTACTCGTATTATTTGACAAAAGTTGAATATATAGCAAGAAGTAAGAAAAAAGTAAAAGAGGACTTTTCCACATACAAGTCCTATGAATACGTGAGGCATGTAATGGTCATTTGCTTAATTAATTAATTAATTTTAATTTTTTTTTTTGGCCACTTATTAATTAATTTTTAACTGTCTGAAAAGAATATGAATAATTTCATATCCATCTAATACGACCCACAGATAACTAATCCAATCAAAACTGTGGGATGCCGCCTACACCTAATCTGAAACGGCATGCTTTGGTCGATGCTCCAATCAAAGTCTTAAAAAGAAGTATTTTCTTCTTAATTTCTTTTTTTAATTTTTAATGACCTTCGGTACCAAAAAAAAAAATATTAATAAGGAAAAAGTGGTACATCTGGGGACTGGGGACATAAAATGTGTCTTACACAGTTACACTCTTACCCTTCCCAAATAAGCCGTAAAGAATTAATTGGCTACATAGACAGGCTTTTTCCTGTTGAACCTGTCGTTAGATTTAAAACTCAGCCCATGAGATTTCACCCTCGATCATTTCCTCATTATTGGCAATATTGCATGAATCATGGGTGCTATAAATATTTTAATAATTAAGATAAGAAATTAATTAAAATTTGAGTAACGTTTTTACGGAGTTTAATTAATATATTACTATATAAAAATTAGCATATCCAATTTGTGAATAAAAATATCCAAAATATTATATTTTAAATTATAAATACAATTTTACATTTTCGACATGAGATATATATTGTTTGAAGTATATCCAAACGAACGATTATTTTATCGAAAATATTTTGTTTGTCTATTTATTTGATCAAAATTAGATAGACAAATGATTTCCGATTTAGCTAATTTTTTGTCAGGATGATCTATCAATGGTTATGTAAAAATTAAACGGTTCAGATCGACACAAAATGACTTGTGTGGACCCCAATAACGTATACCTCAACATAAATAAATTGAAGTATACCTCAACAGAAGGAACATGTATATATATACTCTCATAGGCCAGTGCCACCACTCCATGAGGCACCGCTATCGCTCTAAATAGTGGGTGTGATAGTTAAAAGAAAATGAATGAGATGATCGAGCAGTTTGAAGTCAGTAATTAAGACTTTAATTCTTTAGATTTTATTCCCGCATGTATATATATCACACAAATTAGTGTTGTCCCCAACTACATTAGGCATTAGCTATCTATTTTATGCCCTTATAACATGTCATGATACTACCCAATATCATATACCCTAGTAACCCTACCAATTCTTACATTAATATTATAATATTAATTCATCATTCAAATTCTATCATGACATAAACAAACATGTAAGGAATTAAATATCTAAGTATGGAAAAGAAAAACAATATGAAAGTTGTGTGCCCATGTCTTGCAACCATGCTTATATCAACAACCCCATTGCTTCTATATAAAGAACCAAAGTTAGGCCATTAACATCATACAAAGTTACAAAACTCATAAACACTAGCCAGCGCGCTATCCCAATAGCCCATTTTATCCACACATCTCCTAAAACAAGCCATTAATGAAAATGGCACTTCGATTTTATTTAACACTTTCTTTAGTCTTTTGTCTCTTTCCAAGCATATTTGGTTACTCTCTTAATGATGTCAAAACATGGTGTAGCCAAACCCCAAACCCAAACCCATGTGAGGATCTTCTAAGCCACAACCCAAATCAAATCCCCATCAAAGAGAAGTCCCAATTCTTCAAGATATCAACCCAATTAGCCCTAGACCGTACCATGCTTGCTCAAACTAAATTATTTTCACTTGGCTCAAATTTTCATAATGATCATGAAAAGGTTGCATGGGCTGATTGCCTTGAACTCTATGACTACACAATCCAAAAGCTCAACAAAACCATGAACCCTAGCACCAAGTACACCCAAGATGACACACAAACATGGCTCAGCACAGCCCTCACAAACCTTGAGACATGCAAAGAAGGGCTTGTGGAGCTTGGGGTTTCGGAGTTTCTCTTGCCTTTGATGTTAAACAATGTTTCTAATTTGATTAGCAACACTTTGGCCATTAACAAAGCACCATATAACAACTCTCAGCAGCCTTACAAAGAAGGTTTCCCAAGTTGGGTCAGGCCCGGAGATAGGAAGCTCTTGCAGTCCTCTTCTCCTAAGGCTGATCTTGTGGTGGCCAAAGATGGGTCTGGGGCTTACAAGACCATAAAGGAGGCAATAAACGCAGTGTCGTCCAAGCGAACAGGCAGTGGGAGGTATGTGATATATGTGAAGGGAGGAACATACAAGGAAAATGTTGAGATAAAGTTGAAAAATATTATGTTGGTGGGAGATGGTGTAGGGAAGACTATTATCACAGGAAGCAAAAGTGTTGGAGGGGGTTCTACAACCTTTAATTCAGCTACAGTTGGTAAGTTATAAATTAGCTCCTGATGAAATTATATATATGTTGCATAAACATCATCTTTCAAATAGAGGTAGGACCCAACTGTGTGAAATTGACTCGCTTATATGAGTCTTGCTTCAATAAGTGGGTCACTCCTCAATTGAACATATCATACACAAAATGATAAGTTGATGGTATGGTACCTACAAATATGATTTCTCAACACTACAAACGATTATTTATGTTCTAGTTTAAGAGAATAATATTAAATGTGGCTAATTATTTATATATCTCTCTTACATACATATGCTTTTTTTCCTTGATAAAATATATGTATATATATATATTTTCAATTTCTATATTGTTTTCATATCTCCATAATTAATTTAAACTTGCCTCCCAATTCAATTAACTTTAAAACATAAATCCAGAATGATGCATTTAAGCAAAGATATCCCTGCTAAAGTATCTCATTTGTTCACATGTATATATATATATATGAGCATAGTCTGAAATTTATTTATTTATAATAAGAATTAAATTGTTATGTTGAATTTGTTTCACATAAGGTTGTATTAAAATTTTTAATAAGAGTTGGTGTTTTAATATTAAAAATTACTGATGATAAATTAAAAAAGGTAGTATTTGACATGCTTAGTTTGGGTTCCTTAGCCAATGAGTTTATGGACTAGAGGTAATCTCTTGACTTTCAATGGTGAAGAAAATGACCTTCCATGTCATCCGGATAATGACAAGATCATCAACACTTTAATTTCCACTGTTAATTTTAACTGTTGTTTCGACATGTATTTGATGGAACCAAACTGTCTTTATCTACTAAACAAACTTAATTGGGTGGTGTAGTTTGGCTCCAAAGGCAGCCAATATTCGTTAAATACTTTTAAAACAGGGAATTAACTACTACTACTTAGGGTTCTCAGAGCTGGCCTACTCTGAGAAATTGTGTGCTGCTAGATTAACTAATTCTTGTTATGAAAAATGGATTTTGCTACAAATATTAATTTTTATAAATTGAAAACTATTGTATACATATTGATTTAGAAGGCTGAGATAACTTATGTGGAATTGTCATACAAATTTCATATGCATTACCATCAAAGTCGTCATGTTGTAAGATATATTAATTAATATAAAAAGCCTCTTTTCTATTAAAGTGGACAACAAAGATTTATGGAGGTTAATAATTAATTATCGTAATACCTACTATTATTGGTCCTAACTAAAATTTGTGGTCCTCAAGTTGGCCACGATATCATATTTAACTTTAGCAGTTGTCAAAAACAAAAACAAAACAAAACAAAAAAAATTTTAGCAAAATTGTTTGTGGGTCTGGTATCCATTGATTTGTAGATACATTTGCGCTAGAAAAGATTTTTTCTTTTCCTTTGTTTGCATATTAGTCAAAGATTTAGAAAGTCATGAGCAATTAATGCCTCAAAGTACATGTAACATGTATAATTAATCTTGTTGATTGTCAACTTATACAACCGAACTCTATGGAGGAAAATTTTATAGTTTGGACACATATATTAACAAATATATTTTGAATACTTGAATTTTGATGGTTCAATGTTCTTTATGAATCCTTCAATCTATTTGATATGGTATATATGTATCAGATTATACAACTAAAAATGAGGATAATTTTGATTTGTTTGATTCATTTCAGCTGTGGTTGGAGATGGGTTTATTGGCCAAGACATCACGTTCCAAAACACTGCCGGTTCATCAAACAATCAAGCTGTGGCACTCCGGTCCGGTTCAGACTTATCTGTGTTTTACAAATGTGGGTTTGAGGGGTATCAAGACACCCTCTATGTCCACTCTGACAGGCAATTCTATAGGGAGTGTGACATCCATGGAACTGTGGACTTTATTTTTGGCAATGCTGCAGTGGTTCTCCAAAATTGTAACATTTATGTCCGCTATCACCCTACCACTACTGTCACGGCCCAGGGCCGGTCTGACCCGAACCAGAACACAGGAATTTCCATTCACAATTCTAAGGTCACAGCCGATTCGGATTATAAAAGTTCAACTAAAACATACTTAGGAAGGCCATGGAAGGAGTATTCTCGAACAGTGTTTATGAAGACCTACCTTGATAGCTTAATTAACCCGGCTGGTTGGTTGGAATGGAGTGGTGACTTTGCTTTGAAGACTTTGTATTATGGTGAGTATTCAAACACAGGACCTGGTTCATCCACTGCAAATAGGGTTAAATGGCCAGGTTACCATGTCATTACCAGTGCCTCCGAGGCTTCCAAATTCACTGTTGGTAACTTCATTGCGGGTGATTCTTGGTTGCCAGCCACTAATGTGCCTTTCACCTCTGGCTTGTAATTAATTGACTAGTTTTTAATTTATTGGAAGAAAAATAAATTGATTGTTGCTTAAAACATAATTAGGCATGCAATCGTTTGTCGTTTTCTATGTAATTAAGTTTGTAAGAAAAATAAAATTATATACATGCCATTCAGTTTTCAAAAACAATTTTAAAATAGCATAATTTTTCATTATGCAAGTTTCTATAAAAGAATTTGTACTTGTTAGAAAACATTCTTTCAGATGAAACAAAGCAAGACCCAAGAAAAATTAATTTGTTTATCATTAAACAAACAAAAAAAATCTTGTTGCCCAGAAAAAAAAATGAAGATAATTAAATGGTCGGCGTTCATTTAATTGTCAATCGTCATTCCTTGTGAATTTGCTAATAAGAACTCATAATTTGATAATCTTGTTCAGCAAGATAAGTTTAATTAAATTAATTAAATATTACAGAAAATCGATATATATATATATATATACATATTATCAACCCATACTAATACGATTTGTCAAACTGTTTGAATAAGTTGCAAACTCAGATGACTTCACGATGAAAAGTACATATACATATGCTTGTTCACACTGCATATTCGATGACTGAATCTTCTTTGTGTGCATTCATTTAAGAAGTTCAATGAAAGCGTCCTTGTGACTTGTGAGCATACGATGTGATCTTTGAATGCAAATAGAGGGCTTTCTTTTATTTTTGAATAAAAGCCCATTAACTGTCAATTGGACCTTTTAGCGGCTCAGTAAGTCATGTCTATACGGGCCTGCCAAATAGGAATAAAATTGGGTTGGGTTTGGAAAGCATGCGAAATGTGAGTGCCCTATACACGCTCACTCACATTCAGCAATATAACGCTCCCTCACATTCTGTAACTTACTTTTTGATCTAAAGAAATTATTAATTCTATTACTACTGAAGAAAAGGTAGTGCCTATTACAAGAGAATACACTTTAATTGTCAACTAATAGGTTTGTTGTTGGTTCAACTTGTCGATCTCTTCTCTCTCGACAATCGACAATCTCTCTTCTTTCTCGACGGTCTCCTCTCAGCGATCTCTTCCTCTCTCATCTCGGCGATCTCTTCCTCGCTGAATGGTGATCCATCTGAGAAACAGTTGGATTCAAAGAGATCCATCTGAGCAATTGAGGGTGAGCTTGGATTTTCATTTCATTGATTCAGTTTTCTGTACCTGTTTGGTTGGTCAGAAAACCAATAAGAAAGTTTCAGAAAGTGAAAAAAATAAAGGCTACGTTTGGCGCACATGATTGGATCGGAAATGATACTCATCCTTGGATTGCATTGGATTAGAAAGAAAAAATCTAATACAATGCCATTTTTTGTGGTGCACAAAACTAAAACACATGATTAGCTAAATAATGCTATTTTAGTCTTGTTTTTCAAAAAAGTAACCCATTTTTTTTTTTTTCACATTTTGAATAATAAAATTTAACAAAATAATAATATATGAAATAAAATAACAATTTTGTTTTCAATTTCAAAGGAAATGATTTTTTTCAATACAAAAAGTTTATCACCATAGCAAAATTAATATCCACCGAATATAGTAATTCAAATACTACTCAAATATTCAACACATTGGTCAATCATGTCGTGGCCGTGCCAATAATAAATCTATAGAATTAGCACCACTAATCCAAACTAAACTATGTTCTATGTTATTACATTTATTTCCCTTCAATTAAAATTTAAGATTGTTTCTGTCTAAAATATAAATTCTTTTATTCAGTCTATTTCCAATACAATATATTCCTTTGTTCCGTGCCTTTTTTTTTTATTTTATATTCTAGTCAATTGAATCTGTTAAATTGTTGTTTAGTTCATATTGAAATGAATCTAAATTGATCATGCAATGAGTTTAGCTACCATACCAAAATAATAGTACCAAAATTAGTATCCACCAATCTAGTCATTCAAATATTACTTAAATATGCAATTCATTCTTCATGAGATGAGTTACAATACATACTCCACTTTATTTTTTGCAGTATTTAAAGCAAGAAAAAGATCAACTATAAATGCATCAGAATTAGCCATAAACACTTTTAAAGCTTTAATTCGATTTGGCAGTGGAAAGCCCCAACCTTAATATTGAATTTGTAGTTAATATATGTTCCTGCAAGTAGCTAGCTAGCAACTGCATGCAAGCAACCAACTCATATATAGCAATAAAAATTGTTCCATAATTGTTGTACATAATTAAATATCTTCATAGCCAATACAAAAAAATATTCAATCACTACAATAAAGTATCCAAAATCTACTATAAAATGGTCAGCCATTACAAAATATCCTAAATAATTGAACTCTTAATTAAGCTTAGCTTGCTTTCTTGTTGTGCAGCAAAAGAATGGGACAGAGAATTAACTCCATTTCACTCAATTATGTTAACTAAGCTACAATTTTATGTTCACTCAATTATGTTAACTCCATTTCACTTTAATCCTAAAATTGATGCATGAGAGTTAACAGAGAGAGAGAGAGAGAAAGAAACTTCAGCCAATAACAAAAAAGAAGCAGAAAATGGAGTTGACCAACGATAATGTTGTGTTTGTCTAAGTGTAGGGGTTATTCTAAAAGCTAATTACTGATAAGCATATGACAATGTGACTATAATGATGGACACGTGCCATTAATCTAGCTGATGTGTTGGATACAGCTGGATATTTCTTTTAGTTCATTTGGTTTCATTTAGTTAGTCTCTAGCATATAGTAGAGTGACATGTGGCTTTTTGTTACAATGGATTGTTAGAAGATTGTTATTCTGTTGGTTAGTGTGCTACCAGTATTATTTTTCTTCTTTGGCTTTGTCTATAAGAGCTACGAGCTGCTCTCAATCTGGTAACTCTGACTCATTGTTTTCTCAATATACAGTTTTCTCTTCATCTTCTTCATTTCTTTTATTTCACTTCACCATTGTTAGCATGGTATCAGAGCGGGTTCTATCCTGGCTCTTCCCTTGTTCTCTTTCTCTGCTGCGATCGAGGATCTCGTTTCGATTTGCGATGGCGATGCTGTATGTGACTAATTCTTGAAGTAGATCTGTGTGATTTTTGCGAGGTTGAGTAATATGTTTCTTTCTCTTTTAATCGTGGAGTTCAGTGGGATTTGGCTCTATTTTCTGTGAAGATTGGTGGTTTGTATGAATTGATAATTGTAGTGTTTGGTTATTGTTGAATGATTTCTGAGAGGTGAGTTGGTTGTGTTGAAACTTTATTGTGTGAAGTGTGTTGAATTTTGTGAAGTGAGTTGTGATTTTTGATAAGTCTTGAAGTTTTTCTTTGAAGTCGTGTAAAGTGTGAAGTGGGTTATAAATTTTGATCAGTCTTGAAGTCTTGGAGTTCTTGAAGTAGAATTAAGTGTGAAGTGAGTTGTGATTTTTGTGATTTCTGACAAGTCTTGAAGTTGTGGGATCTTGGAGTAGTAGTGAGATAAGAAATTGTAATCATGACAATAGCAAGTAAGATTGATGGTTTGCTTCCTTTTCTGACATTACGATTAAATGAGTCTAACTATCTCAAATGGAGCTTTCAAGTGCGAACAGTGTTAGGGGGTCATGGATTGTTTGGTTTCTTGGATGGATCTATTGTTTGTCCACCAAGATTTGTTCTTGATGAAGATGGAGTAAGTTCCTTAGAAGTTAATAGAGCTTTTCTTGAGTGGGATCAAACAGATAAGGCCTTAATCAGTCTATTAATGGCATCTGTAAATGAGGATTCAATGGAATATATTCTTGACTGTTCTTCTGCGTATGAAGCATGGATGAATATAAAGGAAAGATATAGTACAGATTCAAGAGCTACTATCATGCAGCTCAAGACAGATTTTCAAACCTTGCAAAAAGGTGCAGACAACGTGGAGAGATTTCTAATGAGGATCAAGCATGCTAAGGCTCAATTGGCTGCAGTAGGAGTCTATATGAATGATGAAGATGTGTATGTAGTAGCTTTAAATGGTCTGCCTGATGAATTTGATCCTGTAAAAGCTGTCTTAAGAGGTCATCAAGGACCAATGTCAATGAAGGAGTTTAGGTCTCAACTTTTGGCTGCCGAACAAGACATTAACAAGAAAGTGTCTCTTGCTTTAGCTTCTAGTCACTCAATGTCTGCTATGGTGGCTAAGTTACCTCTTGTGTCTCCTAATAATCACTCTGCACATACTACAACTTTGAATGCTGATAATGGAGGACCTTCTAGTTATAATGTTGGTGAGAATAATAATCAGTCTGGTGCAATTTTTAATGGTAGTGGTGGCTATCAAGTTTACTCTCATAATAATCGTAGTCATTCTTCTGGAGGTGGATATAATCCTGGTAGTGGTTACAATCATGCTGGTAGATGGAATTTCAATCAACATGGTGGCTACTGGAATGGTGGCAGAAATGGAAATGGAAATGGTGGCAGGTTTAACAATAGAGGTCGGTTCAATTCTAATGGAGGCAAAGGATGGCATAATGGAGGAAATGGTGGAAGAAATGGTAATTGGGGCAGCACTGGTTGGAATAATGGAGAAAGAAACAATAATTGGGGCAACACTAGTTGGAATAATGGAGCAAAACAAGTCCCTGAATGTCAAATCTGTGGAAAGAGAGGGCATACTGCAGCAAATTGCTATGACAGGGATCGATCATCTCAGCATCATGCTTCCTCATCTATTGTAGAATGTCAAATATGTGGAAAAAGGGGGCATGTTGCATTGGATTGCTATCACAGGTCAAACTATGCTTATCAAGGCCATGCTCCACCTCAGAGCCTCAATGCTCTTACAGCTCAAGCTAATATTGGATTTGCTTCTGAGGATGTTTGGCTTGCTGATACTGGGGCAACTCATCACATGACTTCAGATTTGCACAACTTGACTACTGCTGAACCCTTTGCATCTGGTGAGAAGATCACAGTTGGAAGTGGTGAAGGTTTGGCAATTACTTATATTGGTTCAGCTTCTTTGTCTCCTAATCTTAACCTTCATAGTATTTTACATGTTCCTAGAATAACTGCAAATTTTTTATCTGTTCACAAATTGTGCAAAGATAACAACTGCACTGTCTCATTTAATGAAAAAGAAATTTGGCTGCAGGACAATGCAACACTTCAGGAGTTGTTCAGAGGAAAGAGTAGCAGAGGCTTGTATCCCATTCCAAAACAGCTTCCATATCATTCTTCTGTGTTTTCACCAGTAGCTTGTCTTGGTCAATTAGTCAAAACTTCAGTTTGGCATCATAGGTTAGGTCATGCTACCAATGAGGTAGTTAATAAGATGTTGTTAGATTCTTCTATCTCTGCTTTACCAGATGCCCAACCTCATTTGTGTAAGTTCTGTTTAGGAGGAAAAATGTCCAAATTACCTTTTTCTTCTCATGTTTCACAGTCTCTCATTCCGTTTCAGAAAGTACACAGTGATGTTTGGGGTCCTTCCCCTAGTGTGTCTTTAGAAGGCTACAGATATTATGTTCTTTTTGTAGATGAGTGTACTAGGTTTGTATGGCTCTACCCTATGATCAATAAATCAGATGTTTTCTCAATCTTTGTCAAATTTACAGCTTTTATTGCCAATCAATTCAATGCTCGAATTAAGATTTTTCAATCTGATGGTGGAGGAGAATTCACTAGTAAAGCCTTTTCTTTATTTTTAGACTCTAAGGGTATTATACATTACTTCTCTTGCCCTTATATCCCTCAGCAAAATGGTATTGCAGAACGAAAGAATAGACATTTAGTTGAAACTGCAATTACCCTTCTTCATGCTGCCAAACTTCCACACAAATTTTGGTATCATGCTTGTTCTCATGCTGCCTTGCTTATTAATCGTATGCCTTGTCAGCCCCTTCACATGCTCTCACCTTATGAGAAATTGTTTCATCATTTACCTGACATTAAAAACTTCAAGATTTTTGGTACAGCCTGTTATCCTTTGCTTAAGCCTTACAATGTCAATAAGCTCCAACCTAAGAGTGATGAATGTGTATTTTTGGGATATGCTTTGGGTTATAAAGGGGTTATTTGTTTTCATATCCCCACTGGTAGGTTATTTTTAACTCGACATGTCATACATGATGAGACTGTTTTTCCTTTTTCTCAACTTTTAGTTCCACCTGTTAGTCCTTCTCCATCTTTTGTTGATTCTAATTCTTGTCCTCTTATTTTACCTATTCCCATTCCTTCTCTTGCAATTGATCATACCCCTTCTGTGTCTTTTTCTCCAAGAGTTTCTAGTCCTGCTTCTCCTTTGTCTGTAGTTGGTTCTTCTCCTATAATGTCTCCAGTCCCACTTGATCATCCTTCTTCTGCTATGACTTTATCTGCGGCTACCTCCTCTGCTACTTCACCTAGATCAGACTTGGAAGTGCTGCATATCCCTGCCTTATCTCCCGAGCTTCAAGAATCTGCTCCCCTATCCATCACTGCACAACTTAATGGTCCCAATTGCCATGGAATGCTTACTCGATCCAAAGTTGGTGTGGTTCAAAAGAAGGACTTCAGTGAATTTCATTGTTTTAGTGCAGTCATGGAACATAGGGATTTTGAAGAATTTGCCTTTTTCTCTGGTTTAACATGTGTATCAGACATTCCTCAGCTAACAGAACCATCTAGTTTTAGAGCAGCAGTAATTCACGCAGAATGGAAAAGGGCTATGCAAGAGGAGATTGATGCCTTAAATGTGCAAGGTACCTGGACACTTGTTCCTAGACCAAATGACAGAAATGTTGTTGGTTGTAAGTGGGTTTACAAACTGAAAAAAAATCCAGATGGTACTATTTCTAGATACAAAGCTAGATTGGTGGCTCAGGGGTTTAGTCAAGAGCAAGGATTGGATTATGCAGAGACTTTTAGTCCAGTAGTTAGGCATTCTACAGTGAGGCTTGTTTTGGCTCTAGCAGCTCAATTTAAATGGGAGTTGAAGCAACTTGATGTCAAAAATGCATTTCTGCATGGGGAATTAAAAGAAGAGGTCTATATGAAGCAACCTCAGGGTTTTGAGGATCCAGTTTATCCCAATCATGTTTGTCTTCTCCAAAAGTCCCTATATGGTTTAAAACAGGCCCCTCGAGCTTGGAATGAGAAATTCACAGGTTTCTTGCCTTCTATTGGTTTTCAATTCTCACAGTCTGATCCTAGTTTGTTTGTTAAGTCCTCTTCAGCAGGTGTGGTTTTGTTACTCCTTTATGTGGATGACATTATCATTACTGGTTCAAGTTCCATAGAAGTTCAAAGTGTCATTGATGAACTAAGCTCAGCTTTTGACATGAAGGATTTGGGCAAGTTGACCTATTTTCTAGGCTTGCAAATCAGCTACAAAGCAGATGGTGGAATTTTTGTCTGTCAAGAGAAATATGCCAAAGACTTGCTTGTGAAGGCAGGTATGGTCCATTGCAAACCATGTAACTCACCTTGTAAACCTCACTTGCAGTTGGCCAAAGATGAGGGTGATCCTTTGTCTGATCCAACCCTTTATAGAAGTTTAGTTGGTGCATTACAGTATCTCACTTTTACTAGGCCAGACATTGCCTATGCCACCAACACTGTCTGCCAGTTTATGGCAAGACCAACAGAGATCCATTATGATGCAGTCAAGAAAATTTTGAGGTATGTTCAAGGTACTCTCACTCACGGTCTCCATTATCATACTGGTTCTATGTCTTTGACAGCCTATAGTGATTCTGACTGGGGTGGGGATATAAATGATAGAAGGTCTACCACTGGTTATATTGTATACTTAGCTAGGAATCCAGTGTCTTGGCAGTCAAAGAAGCAAGGTTCTGTAGCTCGCAGCTCCACCGAGGCTGAATATAGAGCTATAGCTAACACAGTATCAGATGTCTCTTGGCTTAGACATGTGCTTAAGGATCTGCACATTTCTCTTCCTTATCCACCTTTAATTCGATGTGATAATCTATCTGCCATAGCATTGGGATCCAATCCTGTGTTCCATTCTCGAATCAAGCACTTGGACACTGATTTTCATTACGTTCGAGAGAGGGTTCAGTGTAAGGATTTAGAGCTGGAGTATGTATCTACATTGGAGAATACAGCTGATATTTTGACTAAGGGTCTGCACAGTCCTCTTCACCTTCAACATTGCTGCAACCTCAGACTTGGTCCCCTTGCTGAGGTTGAGGGGGGATGATAAGCATATGACAATGTGACTATAATGATGGACACGTGCCATTAATCTAGCTGATGTGCTGGATACAACTGGATATTTCTTTTAGTTCATTTGGTTTCATTTAGTTAGTCTCTAGCATATAGTAGAGTGACATGTGGCTTTTTGTTACAATGGATTGTTAGAAGATTGTTATTCTGTTGGTTAGTGTGCTACCAGTATTATTTTTCTTCTTTGGCTTTGTCTATAAGAGCTACGAGCTGCTCTCAATCTGGTAACTCTGACTCATTTGTTTTCTCAATATACAGTTTTCTTCTCATCTTCTTCATTTCTTTTATTTCACTTCACCATTGTTAGCACCAATGAGACATAAACTGCATCCAGTTCAACATGCTAGACAGACAGACATGTTTTATAGCTTCTCTAAACAAAAGCAAAGGAAAATAAAAAAAACATTTTCAGTCTTTCTAAGCGCACCAATAAAAGATGACTGGACCAAGTCAAATTACAATAAAAATGTATAAAGGCATGGTATATATTGCTGCAGTTACTATGTCCTAAACATATGCTTCTACTTATTTTCTAAAAGAAAAAAGATTTGTGGATTTTAGCTAATTATGAATTTAGACTTTATATTGTACAATAAATCATCTCAATTTAATGCTATCAAATTCTTTGAATTCTATCTCAGTACTTAAACTCAATTCTCCAGAACCACAGTTTTTTTTTTTCCACTTCCTGTTTGTGGATAAATCCACAACGATCTAACAGCCAATCCTGACTCGACACGTGTGATGAGATTGTGTTTGGTGTCCGAGAAAATCAAAGAGAAAGTAAAAGGGAGAAACAATGAATATTCTGTATTGCTATTCTTGTGATTTGTGAATACACTATATCTTAAAATACAAAGCAGAGCCGACTTATATTTAATATCAGCTAACTAACAAAGCTAACAAACTTACAGTAATAACCAATCAGTAACTAGCTAGCTAACTAACTGACTGTCGTGGACAACTAAAGCTGAGCTGGACATATTGAATGGCTTCGCCTATCAGCCCCCCTGAATCTCATGCTGGAGAGGAGGTCGAAGCATGAGATTGCTTCTCATAACTCGAAGCAGAGGAGAAGAGAGAGCTTTAGTAAGAACATCTGCCAGCTGATCTGTAGTAGGAACAAAGGAAAGCTGTAAGTCACCTCGAGTTACTCGTTCACGAATGAAGTGAAAATCAATTTCAATGTGTTTTGCACGAGAATGAAAAACCGGGTTGGTAGATAAAGCTATAGCAGAGAGATTATCACAATGGATGATAGGAGGCTGGGAGATAAAAATGTGCAGATCACAAAGAAGCTGCTTAAGCCAAGCTAATTCAGCAGCAGTAACAGCAAGAGCGCGATATTCGGCTTCAGTAGAGGACCGAGAAACTGTAGGCTGCTTTCTTGAACACCAAGAGATAGGATTAGAGCCTAGAAAAACCACATAACCAGTAGTAGATTTCAAGATTTCCTTTCCACTGGGTCACCACCCCAATCAGAATCACTATAGGCAAACAAATCTAAGGATCCAGCTCGAAGTTGTAGACCAAAATCAATGGTACCTTTGATATATCGAAGAATACGTTTAACAACCTTATCATGTAAATCAGTAGGTGAATGCATGAATTGACAGATTGTACTGACAGCAAATGCAATGTCTGGTCTTGTGAAGGTGAGATACTGCAATCCGCCCACAATACTTCTATATAAGGTAGGATCGCGTAAAGGAATACCTTTATGTTTGGTAAGCTTAACTGTAGGAAGACATGGAGAGGAGCAAGGCTTACAATCAGACATACCAGCTTTGAGTAGAAGATCTGTAGCATACTTATGCTGATGAACAAACAATCCATCAAAATTATGCTGGATATGAAGCCCAAGAAAATAGCTAAGATTACCTAAATCTTTCATGTCAAACTCAGTGGAAAGATCCTGAGTAACCTTTTGAATGGCAAGAGGATCATTACATATGGGGATTATGTCATCCTTTCATGTCAAACTCAGTGGAAAGATCCTGAGTAACCTTTTGAATGGCAAGAGGATCATTACATATGAGGATTATGTCATCCACGTATAAAAGGAGAATCACAAGAGACTTATCAATGTATCTCACAAAGAGAGAGGGATCTGCATAGGAGGTAGTGACCCGAACCAGAACTAGAACACAGGAAATTCCATTCACAATTCTCAGGTCACAGCCGATTCGGATTATATAAGTTCAACTGAGACATACTTAGGAAGGCCATGGAAGGAGTATTCTCGAACAGTGTTTATGGAGACCTACCTTGATAACTTAATTAACTCGGCTGGTTGGTTGGAATGGAGTGTTGATTTTGCTTTGAAGACTTTGTATTATGGTGAGTATTCAAACACAGGACCTGGTTTATCCACTGCAAATAGGGTTAAATGGCCAGGTTACCATGTCATTACCAGTGCCTCGAAGGCTTCCAAATTCACTGTTGGTAACTTCATTGCGGGTGATTCTTGGTTGCCAGCCACTAATGTGCCTTTCACCTCTGGCTTGTAATTAATTGACTAGTTTTTAATTTCTTGGAAGAAAAATAAATTGATTGTTGCTTAAAAAATGTAGGATAGTTTTTCTTTATATGTATAGAAATGTCAATTGTGTGTCGTTTTCTATGTAAGTTTGTTAGAAAAAAAATAAATAAATTATATACATGCCATTCAGTTTTCAAAAACAATTTCAAAATAGCATAATTTTTCATTATGCACGTTGTTATAAAATAATTTGTACTTTTTAGAAAACCTTTTTTGAGATGAATCAAAGCAAGACCCAAGATAAATTAATTAGTTTATCATGGAACCAAAAAAAAAAAATTGTTGTATAGAAAAAAACTAATTACTCAAATATGCAACTCATTATTCGTGAGATGAGTTGTAATACATACTTTCTTTTATCTTCTGCAGTATTTAAAGCAAGAAAAAGATGAACTATAAATGCATTAGAATTAACTACGTACAAACACTTTTAAAACTTTAATTTGATTTGAAGTGGAAAACCCAACCTTAGTATTCAATTTGTAGTGAATATATGTTCTTGCAAGTAGCTAGTTAGCAACTGCAAGCAACCAACTCATATATAGCAGCAAAAAAATTGTTCCATAATTGTTCTACACTTATACATAATTAAATATATTCACAGCCAATACAAAAAAATATTCAATTACTAAAATAAAATATCCAAAATCTACTATAAAATGGTCAGCCATTACAAAATATCTTAAATAATTGAACTCTTTTTTTTTTTTTTTTTTGCCAATCTAAATAATTGAATTCTTAATTAAGCTTAACTTGTTTTCTTGTTGTGAAGCAAAAGAATGGGACAGAAAGTTATGTTAACTCTTAACTGAACTCCATTTCACTCAATTATGTTAACTATTAACTATTAGCAAAAGAATGAGATTAGAGAAGGGAAAAATTTTCAAACATGATACTTAATTTGGGGTCAATCTTAGTTTAGGACACCAGTTTGGATTTGTCTTAGTGTAGGACACATATTTAGGATTTGTCTTAGTTTGGGACAATCCGTCAACTCCGTTAACTTTTTCCGTCCAAATAAGGGATAATTTGGTCATTTTATATTTTTAAAACAAATAAAAAAACTAAAAAAAAAAGAAAAAAGAAAAAAGATTAAAATGTAAAAACAAAAACAAAAAGAATTAAACTCTCTCTCTCTCTCTCTCTCTCTCTCTCTCTCTCTCGGATGGTGACTGAAGTGACGACGACGCCAGTTCATTGGAAGTCGTCGGGGATGGGTGGGGGGGCTTGCGAAGGGGCNAATTTTTGGTTTTAAACTTTTTAATGATTTTTTTTCCTCAAAAAAAAAAAGTTTTGATTTTTTTAGATAGTAACCTTTGTTTTTTAGTTTTTTTTTATTTGTTTTAAAAATATAAAATAATCAAATTATTTTTTTTAAGATGAAAATATTAATGAAATTGACGGATTATTTCAAAGTAACACAAATATTAAATATGTGTCATAACTGTAACAAACCAAACTGATATCCTAAATTAATCGACTTCAAAATGGGATAATAGATGTACTGTTTGAAAATTTATCCCATCAGAGAAATCCAAATCCGGGGAGGACTAAGAGAGAGAGATTTTAACGAGGAGTGTACGTAGGGCAAGAAAGAGAGAGCGACTCAGCACTTCAGTGTTCACAAGATCACAACAGATACTACTATAAAGCCCGCACATCAAATAAATTATGGGCTCGATCTACTTTATAGCGATTTGGGCTTTGCTTGTGCTTTGGGGACTCAAGTCCAGCGGGTTGGAGGTCAAAGCTAAGCCCAACCCGTAAAAGATTTTTGAATTCGGTTTGGGTTATCTGGTTGAACCCACAAACTTAACTTGCCAATCTAATTTTTTTCGCTTTTTATCAATTCCATACATCCTCCCACAAAGAAAAAACAGATATCAGTGGACCAAGTGGTCATTGCCGGAGGAGATAACCTATTAACCAAAAACCAAACCAACCCATATTCTCTCTCACCTAGATCGCACAGTCCCATAAAAGATCGTAGCCGTCATATCGGTTCTTCTACTTCTTGCCGTCTTCTTCCTCTACTGTTTGTGGGTTTCTCACTCTGTTTTCCAGGTTGGTTTTGTTATGTATGAGTTGGGATCGGATTGATGCTTCATATTTTCTGCTAAATTTGTTGAAAAATATTGGAACTTTCTGTTAAATTTGTTGAAAAATTGAAACTTTCAGCCAAGTTTGTTAAAAAATTGGAACTTTCAACCAAGTTTGTTGAAAAATTGGAACTTTCTGTGTGAGAATTTGGCCAATGTTGCTTCCGTTCTATCTGGATTTTTGAGCTAGTCGCCATTTTTTTTTTATTCATGGATTGCTCAGGTTGTTTTTGTTAAGTATGAGTTGGGATCGGTTGAGTGCTTCCTATTTTCTGCTAAATTTATTGAAAATATGAGACTTTCTCTGAAAATTTGGCCAATGTTGCTTCCCATCTTCCTTGTTGTTCTGATTACAGGTACGATAAACATCCTATAAATTTTCTGATTCTAGCCTAGTAAATAGTTTCCTACTTCAAGTAGGTTTCCTATTTCAGTCTGATAGTTTCATATTTTTCTATATATATATGTGTAGACTTACGTAACTTCTGTTCTTTGTTTAGAGAGAAAGAAGCCTAGATATAAGTTAGTTCTGTCCACGTTTCTGCCACTATGAGAGGTGATACTGCTTCCAAAAAAAGGAGTAGATCCAAGTTGTCCCTTGAAGCACCGTCCTCTGATCATATTCATCAGTTAAAAAAATCTAAAACATCATCAGCATTGATGAATACTATCAACATTGATGATCTCCCTGACTTTCTATTGGTTGAAATCCTTTGTCGACTTCCTTGCAACAAATCAGCTTTTCAATGTAAGCTTGTGAACAAGAGTTGGTGCACTCTCATCTCCAATCCTTATTTCATTGGCCGCTTTGTGCGTTTCCAAATGGATAAGCAGATGCCGATAATACGCACTCTGATAACCAGCAGAGGGGAGGAAATCCTTCCTGGAATTTTGTCTCCACTGTTCAAAAGACTCATGAGTTTCCATGGTTTGAAAGAAGAGCCAGTTGTGGTAGCCACGTATAATGACTTAGTTTTGTGTTGTCGAAGCGAGGACTCAAAACGTGATTACTACATCTGCAATCCGTACACCATGCAATGGGTTGCTCTTCCGCCCCCACCCCCTACTCAATGGGAAGATTCAGTAAAAGTGGGACTCATTTGCAATCATCCCTACTGTGGTCCCTACGATGATCGAAAGGGATTGTATAATGTGGTCCAGGTTAATTCTGACTTTAGGTGCATGGTTGTGAGAATTGTTGCTCACGATCAATTTTATGAGTGTTGTTCCAACCAATTACGTGTGGTACGCGTGCAGTTGTTTTCTTTTGAGACTGGTGAATGGAGAGACTCATTTGTATCATCCTCATACAGGATTGATGGTCCTATGCTTCACCAAAGCTTTGCTTACAATGGAATGTTGTATTGGTCAGCTGATCTGGATGGCCGAATGATTGGGTTGGATCCGTTCATGATGATTCACAACACTAGTAGTACTATTAGTATTAATGGTGATGATATTCTTGATTTTTATAAATGTCGTATTGTTGATGACCTAGCTGTAACTACAGAAAGAGAAGATTTCTTAATTTTTTGTCTTGGTGTGTGCGGTGGTTGTGTGCGGATGTGTGACTACAAAATCTCACACGGATTGTTCACTCTATTTGTTTGGGAGTTGAAAGAAGAATTACAAGATGATGATGATGAAAGTATGGTCGTCCATGGAGCTGGCAAATTTTGTGTGAAAGACATGAGGACATATTCACTGGACGAAAATATGCTTCTGGATTATGATGTTGATTATAATTTCATAGTTGAGCTATTAGCTTTTGACCCGAGCAATGAGGATATCTTGTATCTACATATTCAAGGAGATTTTATCAAGTGCAACATTCGTACAAGGGAGTGGTCAAAGTTAGAGAGTAAAATTCGTGCCGTAGATTACTTCTTTGTGATCTTTCCATTTGTGCTCCCATGGTGGCCGACACCAGTTCCTAGACTACCACAGCATCCAGCCCACGTCCCATGATCTGCCCATTTTGTGGAGGTCCTGGAGGAACTAGCAGCTAGTTCAGCAGTGCACTTGAATTTGCTGCTGACTTAATTGCTTGTTTTTATCATTTATTTTTGTCAATTGTCTCTTAACTGCACAAGAACAAACCAAAAGCATATCAATCTTCTGTCATTTACAAGTTACTTAAACATGTAGAGGTTTGTCAGGAGGCACACAATATGATAAATCTGTGTAAGTGTTTATGTCCTTGAGCAAGGGAAGAGGGTAAAAAGAAAAAATTTGAATTGAATTGGACATAGTACAACCAATTTGGTATCACCAGAACGCACTACAACAAATTTGTATATTTACTGACCCAAATGAATCATAAATCAACAGAAAGCAAACCTTCAGACTAACTTGTCACATAGGTTCTTACATTTCTAATTATACTTAGATAATACTACAGGGAAATGCTTAAGAATGCACACTGGCATGCATAAATAATAGAAATTTTTAAACATGGAA
Organism: Dryas drummondii; assembly: GCA_003254865.1. NCBI lineage: Eukaryota > Viridiplantae > Streptophyta > Magnoliopsida > Rosales > Rosaceae > Dryas > Dryas drummondii. The sequence continues at coordinate 585,858 of QANW01000555.1, forward strand.
ATGCCTAAAATTAAGCTATAGTGCCAAACCTGTCTTTTTAACTAAAGTCCACATTGTCAACATTTGCAATGACGAACAAATATTAACTTACATGATTACAGGGTACAAAGTGCCGTATGGTTGATTAGTTCCCATTTTTCAAAACTGGCTAGGAGCTGACAATCACAATACAAGTGCAAATGGCCAAAAAAAAAAAAAAAGAGGGAGTTGGAAGAGCCTAGGGACTTGGGAGGATTTCTATGGCCAGCTAGATCATTTAGACAACACAAGTCCTTAATAATTGGAAAATTGAACTATATGATCCACTTTGAAACCCAAATTATTTTCATAACCCCACTTTGAAATTGTTACTTTCATAACCCTTTTTGGACATGCAGGAAAAGTCAGTGGCCGGTCAGTGTTATCTCCCTATCCTAACGCGCGGTGTAGATGTTTGTGATCCATAATGGATGTGAATTTGATGTTACATCCATCAGAAAATGTGTTCTCACATTGTTTGTTGTATATAGCCGTTTGAGTTATACATGTTGTCTTGCCTGCTGCTTATTGCTGTTAATGTTGCCACTGTGTTCTAGAAAGCTGAATTGTGGGAAGACAGAAGGGTGGCTGTTGCCAAGCTAACTAAGTTTGCTTCAACTAAAAGAATAGCCCCTGGAGATTTTGAGGAAATCTGTCGGATTTTAAAGATGGTATTTATTTATGTTTTGTTTAATCAACTATTTCATCTTCCAACCTCAACATTGTCCTTTGTCAATTACATTGTCAATGGAACAGTACTGCAGATCTACTAGATAAATGATTTTCTTTATCCTCTCGAATGCCTTTTACTCGATCAATGTAATATCGATCTTTTTCCCGCAGCATGTTAGAAATGGGAGCATAACTGCTGCAGTTGAAGCGGTCCAAGCTATTGGAAATCTTGCCAAGGGTTTAAGAACTCATTTTTCTGGGAGGTTACGTTTTCTATTGCCAGGTTTACTGGTAAGTTTGTTTACTTTTTCTGTAGGAAAGGAAGGAGCATATACTAATATAATTTGTTTCTGAGAATTGTATGACAAATTTTAAAATCTCAATTTTTCAACTGTAATATAATTTATTTTCACTGTGTGCTTGGTTTAGTATGTTTTAAAAGTATATTATCTACTCTGCCGACTAGAAGTTCTACTGTTCATTATTTGACTATTTTTTGTTATATTTTTATAGGAAAGATTTAAAGAGCCAAATGAGAATGAGAAGCATATTCTAAAACATTAGAAAAAACCAACTATGAATGAGGCGCTTACTCAAACTCTTCAAGTAACTTATGCATAAATCTAGCTTGTTGGTATGAAGTTATCGATTTTGAGCATGAGGGTTGAAATTCTGTTCTGAATGTGATTTGGATTGTTCTTTTGAGGGGTTTGAATGATTTTGGAATTTAGACAGGTCATTTTTTGAAGAGATTGTTCATCCAGTCTAATAATTGTTGTTTTCTTATTTTACCATGTTGTGATTGGTCAATTTAATAATTGTTGTTACATGTTGTTTTCTAGTGCCTCAATGATCAAATCCATGCAGTAAGTGATGCAGCTTTTTCTGCTTTGGCAGCAATAGCTAAGGTAGTTTAAATGTGGCTTATGTTTTGATTTTTTATTTTTTTTTTGCCACAAAAAAAAAAAAAAAAAAAAAAAAAAAACTAACATAATAATTTTTCATTTTCTTGTGTTCTTTCCTTCAGGCAGTTGGTATGAGGCCTTGGAAGCATCACTGGCGGAGCCACATGGGGACTAAATTCATTTGGTTTGAACACCAACCAATTAAGTATTTTCCTTTTTCTTAATGTAACTAAATTCGTATAGATTTTGGACTGATATTCCTGCCATAATAACTTCAAACACACTCAACACACTCCTCACTAATTCATTTAACCATTTTATGAACTATATCCGTTGATCATTCATCAAAAGTTACTATTAAATAAAGCTATTAAAAGTGTGTTACAAAACATATGTATATAGTTAATAAAGATGAACAAATAACTTTGGATGTGAACTATGTCGTAACAATTACATGTCTTAATTAATAAGTCCACAAAATTGTGCAATATTTTTGAACACTTTAAATGTGATTTTGTAAAGAAAAAAGAGTGATCGTTAATAACTTTTACATGATAAGTTGGTCATAATAAACTCATTTTTCTAACTTATGATAACCAAATATAAATTTGTGTCTCAATGAACTAACATAAAAACTACTAATGAAACAATATCAATGTAAAGAAAATATGATCAAGTTGATATGAATAATCTATCTATTTAAGATATTGGAAGAAATTAAAAGAAACTCTAGAAAGCATCATTGAAGAAATTTAATGCTGTCAGAAAGAGGAAGCTTTATGAAACGATTTTGGGTCATTTGGTTTGAACACCAACCAATTAAGTATTTCTTTTTTCTTAATGTAATTAAATTCGTATGGATTTTGGACAGATGTTCCTACCATAATAACTTCAAACACACTCAACACACTCCTCACTAATTCATTTAACCATTTCATGAACTATATTCGTCGATCATTCATCAAAAGATAAAGTCCAAGCCAAGAAAGATATAATATCATATTAGTGCTCTCATTGAAAGCTAACTACATTGAAATTTTATATCCTCACTTCAACTTCATTTTCCTAACAAGGCCATGAAAAAGCTAGGCAGGAAAAAAATTAAATTGTAGAAATGATACTCCTTATAATATTGATAGAACTAACTAATATCTAGGGTTCTCACTCCAACATTGAAATAGAATAGGAAAGAAATATATGTAGTAGATATATTAATTTCTATAAATAAGATAGAAATCAACTAAGAATCGCAGTATGCATTTAAAAAAACTGAAAGTAAATCGTGAAACTAAAACACTGAAATAGGAGGAAACTAGTTACTAGGCTATAATAAAAAAGAAGGCTGATATAAAGGGAAGCAAGCAACATTGGCCAAATTTTCAGAGAGTATAGGAAAAGAACCTTGATTGACGTATTTGAATAATTAATTTAATTATGGTGTTGGTATTCTAAAAAATTATTATAATTAGGTAGTTAATCCTAATTTTCTATTTTTTTTATTAGATGCTCATATTTAAGAAGATCATATTCAATTATATCTTCTATAATCTTTGGCATGAATTTGGGAGCATATTATATGAGAATTTCTTATAAACGAATACGTTGAAGTGCATGAATTTGTTTTCGTAATCCACTTGAGTGGCTAAAACAATTGTGTGTTGGATGCGGGGCATGATTTTGTCATTTTGGAGTCAGATGCTACCTCCTAATAGAAGAAACAAAGGGGGTTTGGGCTTTGTTTTTAACAGCTAGGTGTGTCTATGTTCATTGTTCTTGTAATTTTGTTGCTCACAATGTGGCTCAATTTGCGCAATCGTGCTCTAAATGTATGTCTTCAGTTGGTGAGGTTCCATCATAATTGTAGTCTCATCTTCAGGCTGATTTGTAACCTCTTTTTTTTTTTTTTTTTTTTTTTGTGAAAAGATCTGTAAGCTCTTTGAGTTTCAATATATACACTATATTTCGACAATAAAAAAAATTAAAGAATAAAATAGAGTATGAAACATAGAGCAAAATTTTAGGGAAAATTAATGAAATAACCCTTTTTAATACCCAAAAAACATTTATAACCCTCCTCTCCCAAAACAAACTTTTATAACCCTTTTCCTTGTGAAAGGACAATTATACCCTCATATACATACCAAAATTCAAAATTTTTTTTTCTCACATTCTCACATTCTCTCCTTCTCCCCTTCTCCCCTTCTCTCCTTTCCACCTCTGTCTCTCCTTCTCTCTGCACCACCAGCGGCACCACCGCAGGCCAACCAGCCAACTTGCCTTCGACGGTGCCTACTTTCCTTCTCTCTCCCCCTGCCGACAACACCGCCAGCTTGCCACCTCCTCACCTCCGATGACTTGTTCACGTTGCATATTCGATGACTGAATCTTCTTTGTGTGCATTTATTTAAGAAGTTAAATGAAAGCTTCCTGGGGAGCATACGATGTGAGACTACTCTTTGAATGCAAATAGAGGGCTTTCTTTTATTTTTGAATAAAAGCCCATTAACTGTCAATTGGACCTTTTAGCGGCTCTGTAAGCCATGTCTATACGGGCCTGCCTATTAGGAATAAAATTGGGTTGGGTTTGGAAAGCATGCGAAATGTGGGTGCTCTATGCACGCTCATTCACATTCCGCAATATAACGCTCTCTCACATTCTATAACTTACATTTTGATCTAAAGAAATTATTATTTCTATTACTAACTGAAGAAAAGGTAGTGCCTATTACAATAAAAAAAATACATCTAAATTTTTTCTCACACTAATAACTTCATGTTTAACTGATTCAACTCATTTTTATAACACACGGATTATATGTGAGCAAGTTATTAGTTTTTAATTATGGCCTGTGAAACTTCTAAATCTCATTCGTCGCTGGTATTAGACATTACGAGCATGAATTTGTTGTTCTTGCTAAACGAGGTTGGAATAGATGCTGAGGCACCCCAAAAGGAAAACACTAACAAGTAAAACATTGTTTGGGGGCAAAAAAGTAAACCACTAATTGGAAGTCCTAACATGAGTCTTGACAATATATGTGGTTTGTCAAAAAAAGAAAAAAAAAAATAGAAAAGGATACATGAAGAGACATATAGATAACTTAGGCCACAAAAAGGAAAAGCAAAGAGATGGGTTTAGCAAATAAAAGTGCCTAAACTAAAATAAATTGAAAAAGAGGAGGGGTTTTAATGGACAGCAAGAAGGTAAGGGAGAATCAGCAGCCCTTTTGAAGTTGATGGAGATTAGAGTGCCACTTTATGCTAGAGGATAACACCATCACCTTCTTTTGTGCAAAACCCATATGGTATTAAAATAGACAAAAAGTAGAAAGCAGAGCTTCCACAAAGAATATTAAAGCCACATTAATTCCATCATGATTACTATCCTCCATATCTTTAAAGAAACCAAAGAGATATCTCCATTCCTTTAACCTGTATACACGATTAATATTATCATTTCATCAATAACAGATTCATGATGTAATAGAAAAATGTTATGTTGTCAGATAGTCTGAAATGTTACTTTATCGAACTGTCAATTTAAATAATTAATTATGTAAACTCTCGTATTAATTTATAATATTAAATTGACAGTTTGGTGAGTAACATAAGATACCACACATATCTGACAAAAGAACATTATTGGATATATACATACATAATGTAATTACTAGGAGTGGAGGGAGGATACCCATGGTTTTTCTGCAAACTGAGAGAAGAACAATAAGAATGGCTAGACCTGCTACTACCCCAACAATAATGGCCACTGTCTTTCCCACTTCGTCTTCGTTAGAGGAATCTATACAAACACAAAAAGCAAAAGTGAGGGGAATTAGTACTATATATATGATCTGCATGATGCACAAAGATTTGATGGGAGACTATGCAAGGTTGCCATCACCACCATATAAGAGTGCTTCCAAGCTAGCTAGCTAGTACTTTTTTTTTATTTCTTATCTTTTCTTTTTGTTAATATAATCAAAAGTTTTCAAATTAGGAACAAGTATATCTATTGTGATGAGAAGTTTACAGTCACTGTTATTTCATTCAACCAAACTTGAATGTTAACCACTGAATTTTGATTGTGGTAATTATGAATTTTCATGGTCAATGACGACTAAGTGATCAAAGATCTCTCTCATATATGTTTGCTAAAAAGTTGCATCTGTTTCCAGAATAAAGGTTACGTTTTTTCTTGTGGAGGCTTGTAATGCTAGTGGTTAAGAGTATTTATTTCTACATTTACGGTTCTGAATTCAAATCATCTTTTTCTGATATTTTGTTTTCATTACAAAACCAAAGAGAATGAGGGAACTCGAACTTTAACATTGAATATAGAGGTAGAGAGGTAAATACAATCGATCTCTATAGTTTACCTTCTTCTTTCTTACAAAATGGATATGAGCTTTAAGGGGAATCATTAATGCACTTATTCCAATATAACATTGCGCCAACATTTTGAAACAATGGAGTGTGGAATCAATGGACTTCACCTACTTGACTACTAAATAATTGAGCAACACCTTTTGATCAATCCATCAAACAATATTAGCCAAGTAACCAAGCATGACTAACAAAAGGAATAGGGAAATATTCTTTTTGATCAAAAGAAAAATATTCTTAAGTACTGTAGAATTTCTCAAAGAATGGAGGTTCTTAAAAGCAAGAAGCTAAAGTACTACTACCCCTCAATGCTTTGGTCTTTACTTTATTGACCTTGGGTTTGATGAATTTTACTCTTTTCTCTTTCAAGAATTAAAGTGGTTAATATGTTATTTTAATTGAACAGAATTTGTCTCCCCTAGAACTATCGATCTTACTTTTGCAAATATAGGTAACAAAGTTATCTTTTAATAGTTTTAAACAAGAAAGAGATTTCCATAGACATCTCAACCGTTTATATCTGATTTAACAATTAATTAAACAACACATCTTTACTTAAAGACATTATTAGAGAAGAATTCTTTCTTTCTATGACAAAATCAATGGCCTTCATTTATGATAAAGTACTAGTAGACCCCAAAAATAAGTTTTTGCTTTGTGTTAATTAATACACTATTGTTCTTCTTTTACTATTACTAGTATAAGACATTCTCGTTCTGCATTAGAAATTTTTTGAGATGCAGATGAAATTAAGATGAGCATGAATTGCTAACCTGAGACATCATAGTAGCCAGAGGCCCAGTACCTGGCATAACACTGCCCCAAGAACACATCAACCGCAGCTGCAGACCCACACAAACTCTTCAACTTCCCCACAGCATCAGCAATGCAAGCAGAGCAGTCGTTTGGGTTCAAATCCCCCAAACACTGCGCAAACCCTTCAACCAAACCAGAGCTACTGACCCTGAAACCACTGGTCCCTTGCAAGTCAGCAAGCACATCATCTCTGCGCCTAAAGAACTCAACATCCTCATTCACACTCTTACTGCATTTCCTGTACCTCAGACCTGTATCAAGCCTTCCCAAGAAATCAACATGCTCATATCTTATAAGGCAACCCTGCAACTGCAGGGAGGCCCCATAAGAGTAGGGACAGACCAGAGAGATTTGGTTCACAGCGCTCTCTATGCATTTTGAGCAGTCAAAAGTCTTCAGGTCTCCTCTGCACTGGTAGAGACCATAAATAGTGCCTTCTGGGGTTGTTGATGATGAGGTTCCATTTCCAAGAGCAAAGCTGTTGTAGGAGACTTGAGCTGATGAGCTGACAACTGATGTGAGGAAGGTGTTGAGGTTGGCTTCAAAGGGTGAGTTTGGTTGGTACTTTTCTTGAGAGCAGCCTGCATAGATGAAGATGTGGGCTTTGATTGGGTAGCCATGGCTACTAATTAGTGAAGAAAAGACAAAGAAAAGAGAAGAGATTCTCAGGGCTAAGATTGTTTTGTGGGTAGAGTGTAACTGAAGGCTGCTCATGACCATTTTTTTTTTGTTCTGTTTCTCCTGTTTTTTCAATGCGGTATCACTTTGCTTAGTTTGTATTGTTTTTGTTTTGTGGCTTGGTGGTGGTGGTGGTGATGGGGTGTGAGAGTGAGAGATTAGATGCTTTTTGGTCGTTTCTTGAATTCTCATGTGGACCCTTTGCTATTAAGAAAAAGGCCCGGCCATTCCCATTTGTTGTTCATGGGCCTACCTGTGTGTGTTCATAGTAATAGCATCTGCTTAAGAATTCCACTTTGTCCTAGAATAGATGGTCGTAAAGATGAGCATGCAGACAGCTTTTGATACTGGTCAATGGTCATGCCCTTGAGAGTTGAGATGGCTTTATATCCTTTGTATTGTATCAGACTACCAGTTGCCTTTGCAAATGACATGACCAGGTGGTTCTTTTTTATATACGTATTTTAAAATTTGATTAAAAAAAAAAGTAAAAGGTTCATCCTATTAAAAAAATTGGTGGACTTAATTAAATTTGGAGTTTCAAATAGATTTACATTTTGCATAATGAAATTGAATTCCTTCTAGTTTACATGCATTTACATCTAAACACCCATAATGAATGTACAAATATGCCAAATAGGGTCTCAAGTTTCCTGAGCCTACTGAGCTTACAAGTTACACCTCCACTCTTGCAACTAATTGGAGTGAGCTTCAGTTATACAAACAGGGAAGATTTCAATCTTTCTGATGTTGATGTGAGTATTGATATGGGGACTCGTGTGGCCATTGTTGGACCAAATGGAGCTGGGAAGTCCACTCTGCTCAACCTTGTTGCTGGTGATTTGGCTCCTACAAAGGGTGAAGTGGGGAGGAGTCAGAAATTGAGGATAGGTAATATTCACAGCACTTTGTGGACCTCTTGACAATGGAGGAGAACCTGGTTCAGTACCTTCTTCGCCTTCATCCGGACCAAGAGGGACTCAGCAAGCAGGAGGCCTCACATTATGGTTTTGGATGAGCCCACAAACCACTTGGATATGCAAAGCAAATGTTGAATCTGATGTTAAATTTAGAAATCGGTTTTTCTTGGTGACCACGTTGAACATTTGGACACATTTTAATGGCTTGAAAGGCAAGATAATGTCAAGTGGCCATGAGATATGTTTTGTGGCTGATCAAATCTAGTTCTCCATTTCTGATATTTCAACAGGGAACATGCTTAAATCAGTTGAGCAAAACTTCCTCCGTTGCCTCCAAGTAATTAATGATGTCAAATGGATACACATAGAGAATCAAGTCACCCAAGATAAGAAAGTTAATTTGGAGCCTTGAAGAAGCCAGTGGAATTCAAAAGTCTACCAATTTTAAATTACTTTGTTGGTATATATTGCAACATGGAATAGTACATCCTGTAATTGATGTCAATTGTAAATCACTTAGCACTTAGCAGTGTTCTCATCCAATGTCTAAAAGACCTCATTGCTACTTGTCTCTTACTTGCCTTTGTGATATGAGTATTAAAAAATTAATGTGAATACTATTAAATGTAATTTCTTTTGTTGAACAAAAAAAAAAATAACAGCGACAATCACAAATGCAACCAAGTACTCAGTGTCTTTACGAGAATAATATACCATAACAAAAAGAAATGAACCATTCCAAGTATGGCCAAAGCAGAATAGTAAACATAGTTTTTCAAGTTAGTGAATACTATATAGTATATAGACACCAAGGCAAAATAGTGGACCTGATAAAATTATTTACGACATGAATATATATGAAATTATTGGTGAAATTACAATGAAAACACAAAAATTAATGGATTGGGTAAGTGTTTTTCGTGAAACAAAATAGTGACACGTTATTTTTATCAAAATTATTTTATTTATACTTTAAAAGAAATTTTAGGCTATTATTTATTTGTTGGATGTGTTTTCTTCTAAAATGTTTTAGAGCCTTGTTATATAAAATGGTAAACATAAGTTTGAACTTTGAACCGTATTTTATATATTATGCTTCGTTTTTTTTTTTTTTGGTCTAGAAAATAGACTTTTAAGTTTTAATTATTTTTTGGTCGGACTACTATCAGTCTTGTTACAAAGTTACAAGTTTGTCCCCTTCCTCATTCTGTCCCTCCCAAACTCACCACCTCTGTAAGACTGGATCTTTTTCACCCTTCACCCTGACACGCGAAAGCTCACGTAGCCCAGCCCACACTCACCCATCGTCTCTCCTCTGTAGCTCCACCTCTCCTCAGGTAAGCAACCCAATTCATTTTTTACATTTTTAAATCAGTTTTTTTGTCTTTTTTTACTGTTTGGATGATATGAATTGGTTCAGATTTGGATCTCTTGTTTCCATGTTAACACAGGATACATGAATGTCTTTTCTTTTCCAATTTCTATTAAGATGAATTGGTTGGTTTACTGGGTAATTATTTGCTTTCTTAATTTAAAGAAATTGGTGAAGAAAACAATCCGTGTAAACCTGCCTTTATTGGGCATGTCTTGGATGTGTTTGTTAATTTGCTTCTGTGTGCATGTAGTTTTTCTTTGGGTTTTATCTGCTTGAGCTTATTGATTCCCTATGTTATGTTCTAACAAATTTTCAATTTTGGGTAGGAGACACAGACTTTAAGCATTGGTTTTGTCTTCTGAGCGTTTTCAGATTTTGGGTTTCTATTCCTTTATTCACTATAATACTTTTAATGTTATTCTCTGAAGCATTGAATGCCTTTTGACTGTAGTTGAAAGAAGAAAGGAGATTATAGGTCCCCCAAATGAACTGTTGTGAAGGTTTTATTTAGCTCACCCCAGCCTTGTTATATATGTGGAAGAATTTAGCTCTTGTTATGTCTGGATTACCATGTACAGAAAATAATATTTACTTCTATTCAGTGTTTCTTGTTACAAGACCCTGCCCTGTTTTGTCTGATATTATGATCTGTTTCCAACAAGTTGTCAATGTGGTTTCAGAATGCATAAATTGTCTTGTTTATTTCATTGCTGCTTAATGTGTGTGTGTGTGTTTTGCAGCACTCATTGGCTTTTTCAGTTTCTTTTCTGTTTAGTCTGTGGTTTTTCGTGTTCCTTAGTTTGCTTTGTCCTTTAACTGGAAAGGTATTATTAGGGGGGGGAAAAAAGGAAGAGGAAATGAAGCACAGTGATGAATTATATTTAGTAATACCTCTCTGACTAAAACGACCTAAATGTGCAGAGCTGCTGAATCTGAAATTCTCAGTCTCGAATTCTCAATGGAAGCACAAGAAGATCTTAAATCACACAGCTTGAAAGAGAAAGAACACGAACAAGAAGAAGCAAAAGAAGATAAAGAAGGAAAGGAAGAAAAAGAAGAAAAAGAAGACAAAGAAGAAGGAAGAGATGGCATTGCAATTCCTAGATTCAATGATAATGCGTTGCAGTTTCTGGATTCGATGGATGGGTATTTAACCCTATTGGATTCATTATCTTGGACACTTCGGCAGGTAAAATTAAATTAGATTGTATGGTACTTTTAACTGTGTTCTTTTTAGTTATAATGTAACACTAACAAGAAATAAGAATAACACAAACATACAAACAGGGATGGCTGCAATTAGCGAGTGCTCGACATTCGATGGGTGCATCGCGCATTAGCAGTGCTGTGTTGGACCTGAAATCCCACTCTGCCTCTACAATTGTGCAAGTAACCCAGCAATCCAATCCAGGAGCAGGAGTAGGACAAACTCATCGTTTTATATTGCACAAATGGGCATCCTCTGACAATGACAATGGTGCTTCACCTCAAGCTGTGAGTCCACAAATACGACAACGAAAGGATAAGGATGGAGTTCCACCTCCAGTTATAGCTGAAGCAGAAGCTGATCATCAACATCAAGTTCACAAGGAGCGGTCTAAATCACTGGCGGTGTTCGGTGCTTTGGTCTCCCCAAAGCTACGGGCTGCCCAACTCTCATTTGAAACTGCACTCGATTCACTGGTAGAGATTGCCAACATGCGTGCTTTGATGTTTTCCACTTCCCACAAAGTCAGGGAAGAATTGGAGGATGCCAAATCCAAACAATGACTGCTATTGCCATGGCAGGATAGACACATTTACACCTATAGAATATGAGCAACACAGACCTATTTCAATAATTTACTTATTTTTTCCTTTTATTTTGTTTAAATCGTCTTATTTTGACCTTTACTACAGATTAAGAGTCCTATACTATCATGGTTATCCATTTATTTTTGTTTAGGATTTGGAGGTAGTTAACTGAAGCCCTGTAAATTCTTTCATTCATGCACTTATTCAACCATTGAATTCAATCTGGTAGCTCTCCTTTTTCATCCATGCAGGCCATGTAGTCTGTTGATCATTAGATTATCATTCCAAGTTGTTAAAGTTAATCATAAATTTCTTGCTAATGCTATTATCTTTTCAAGATAATATTAAAACCCTTATTTTACATGATGAACTTGAATTACTTGTTATATAGTTACATATGCTTTTACATCTAAAGTTGCCCCATAATGCACGTATCAAAAACATGCCAAATAGGGTCTTCTTTTTTCTAGTTTGTTCTTTGTTGGCATTGTTGCCTTGATTGCCTTCGTACTTTTCGCCAAATTCTTCAATTGACTGGAATATAAACAGAAAGCACAAATCTTTATTATGACAAACTTTTTAGCTTTGATCATTAATTGAAAGAAAAAAGAAAACTTTAATTAATGAATTCACCGAAAATAAATGCAGAAAGAATCGCTACTTTGCACGCAATTTAGTACTTGGACATGTTTTGCATTGACTCTTATCCCCCTAATGACTGAATTTCAACACATGTATTACCCATTTTTTTTAATAATACCTCATGTGAATTAGAATTTGTATCAAATTATGAACTGTTCCTATATAATCAAATGGTTTGTTATTGTCCAGCAACATGTTAATTATGCATCACATATTTCACTTATTTCATTTGGGATATTGGAGTATACTAATTTTTTTTGTTTTAATTAATACATATAGGAAGAAAACTATCATATCTGAATAATTATGTAAAAATTAGTGAGTGCAAGTATGTCATCACCGGTGTCAAAAACAAAATTAGGATGATTGTTGTTTCCTCATTACATTAGTGTTGTTCCTTCAAATTTATTTTTGTTATACTTTTTTTATTTCTTTTTAAAAGTAGACATAAACTTTATTAAGTAGGAAATATATATAGACAAAATAAACATGAGAATACATAAGTTATATCGACTTTCGTTTAGGTTTGGTCATTTAATTGCACAAACCAACCCATGATAGGCAATCCAACTTGATTGAGTTTTTCGGTTTTTTTTGTGTTAATTTGCTTCGGATCAAGCTTGTAAACCTTATATGCATGTAGCATGCTGGTGGCTTGTCTTATTAGTTGGCCGGAGGTGCTAGATTGGCTTATAAATAGTATAAAACTTGATTCCTAATAACCAATACTTTGGTTTAACGAAATTCAAAGCAGAATCAAATTGTTTCATATGTAATTATGTATATATTGTCATTGTGAATATAAAGGATGCTAAGAGAAGCTAATGCATCTAGATTTTGTTTCTGGACTGGATTTTGTAACCTTCTCTCGTCAATGAAACTTCACATTTTCACTCAAAATAAAAAGAAAATTGCAAAAAAAAATCTAATGATTTTTGACAAAGGTTATTTTGATAGGTTGTTTTGGAAGTTGAATAACAAAACCTTTTTGGAATGATTTATCTCAAATTATCAGTAATTTCCATTAATATAAATTGTGCCAGTAACTCATTATGCAATGGTCATGTAGAAATAAACGCATTTGAAAATTTGATATCACATACATATAAATGCAATTGGAAACATATAATAGCTAGAAAGAAGAATGAAAGAGATAAAAGCTAAAGAATTGCACCATGATGATGATCATAAGGTACATATGAAAGTAAGATTTATTGGCAGCTAGTAATTAGGTTGCAGTAGGAGGAGGACCCATACATCGCCCAAAGAAGCTAGAAAGAGAGCACCTTTGCACCACCTTTTGTTCATGCCTAGAAGGCGAAAATGAATGTGATTGGGAGAGTGAAGGACCAAAACCCTTATGTTTCTCTTGATGAAATTTCTGGTGAAGATTTGGATGAAACCCTTCATCTTCAACACTTGTTCTGCCACCGGAAAAGACCACCTCCGGCTCGGGTTTGTGGTCGAGTATTTGAAGCCTATCCTCCCAAATGCGACCGGAAGAGCCTTGCCTCCTAAATGAAGTGGATGATCTCTGCAATGTAGGCATTGATCAATATTTTCTTTTGCCTTGTCTTTGCCTCGATCTGTCTCTTTCTCGATCTTAGGGATTATGATATGTTAAAAGTACTACTATTTCCATTTTAACGAATATAACCGTTTTTTGGTTTTGGGGTTATTTTGCCGCTTTATTTTGTGGTTGATTTCTAATCAAGCTTGCGACAGTTTTGTTAGAGAACGAGCAAGGAGAGTTATAGGTTGTCGGATAATGTACGTTGGCCATGTAAATAGCTAGCATTGCAGAGATGTTGCGAAAACAAATCATCCATAATTTTTGGAGGTAGGTAATTTGTAACGCATTATATTTATATATATATATATAGCAATGATTTTATCTTGTCAAAAGAAAATCACGAGCTAGGAAGGACTGGTGAGCTTGCAAATCCAATTACATATTTACATATATGGGCATTAAGCATTTTTTATTTGTTGATAATCGGATTATCAAACTTGAATCATCTACATACTACGAAGTTTAAAATATCAAATATCGTCAAGATTGAATTAAATTTTCATATATTTAAAAAGATAAACTTTATTATTACAACAATGACAATCAAATTCAAAAAACAATCCCTCATAACAATCTCATCTATTTACTAAATAATATACCAGTATTTATTCAAGAGTAAATAAGATTGAAAGTAGACCTATATCTAAATAAATAAATGTCTCCAACCAGCATTTAGTAAGATATGAATTCACTTTTAAAATAACCTGTTGCCCTTTATTAAATCATTAAATTACAAGTGCAACATTGTAAATTTGCATGTTGACCATTTTTTCCTTACATTGATTCCATTAATTTTCATTCCATATATATTCTCTCTTTCCAAACAAAAAGAAACAAAACTAGCTATTATTCTATTTTCCTTTCCCAACCTCTTCTCCACTTTCTTTCCCCTATTTGCTCCAAACATAGCCTAAATCTCACACCAATATTCAATGGGGCTTAATTAGACTCAAATACCTCAATCACACCACCACAACAAACCCACGTACAGAGACCATGCACCATGCCATTCCTCCAGCAAATTCTCCATCTGTCATCTCATGCACAATAAATGGGATTCAGATCAACATTAAAATTCAACTAGCCCTCTTGGGACCTTTATTTATGTGGCACAGGAAATTGATAATATTAAAAGGCTAGCAAAGTATAAATGCATTGACCATATAGCAGAGGAATAAAGGTCCAATTTATGGTGGAGTTATGGAGGTGGCAAGATGCCTACATCAATTGATCTAACCACAGATTCTCCACTAGTATTGCCACCACCACCATGAGTAGGACAGTGAAAATCTTGAAAAAGGGCAACAAAAAAAAGAAGAGAAAATCTTTTTTTAGGAAAGATTGGATTCTCTAGCATTTGCCAATCAAGCTAATGAATTCTAACCCAACCTAAACTCAAACCTGATTTTGATTAGGCCAGTAATTTCTTAACTTTTTTTTTTTTGGCCAAGAAGTAATTTCTTAACTTATATGTTCAAGTACTCTTTCAAACTTAAAGTAAGATGATTCGAATTGAATTTTGGAAGTTGATAATCCATGACTTTCAACCAGTCTACCAAATTAAAATCTTTCATTGCACACTCGATTCCCGAAATCAATAACAATTGACAATGAGCAATACATTTCCAAAGAAATCGATCTATCAATCACCATCTCACTCTCCTACCCACTTACGTTTTCTATTAATAAAGCCAACAATCAAATCAAATTATAATCCCTCCGATGAAAACCCAAAAAAGAAAAGAAAAAAAAAAAAAAAACCCAAAAAAAAAAAAAAAAAAAAAAAAAAAAAAAAAAAAAAAAGCCCACACAAAGTCTTTGCCAAGTTGCCAACCTCATCTATTACAAGCGTTCACATCCGAAACCAAAATTATCACTGTCATTATCTACCTCCTCATCATTATCAACCACAAGAAAAGCATCACTAGCAAAAAAGGAAAATACAGGAGAAAAATCATGCATAAATTCTTTTCATATTATATACATCTAAAAAGCTATTACACCATGTATCAAAAAGACAAAAAAAAAAGGTAAAGTAAAATGAAAAAAAAGTGAGACCACTAAAACTAAACAAAAATTTGTAGACATCACTATCAATCGGAATTTTTATCGTCATCATCATTTTGACATTTTCCACCTTATGAGTGGCGCTTCCAGGTCAGCCTGCGTGGGTGACCCGACCCGGCGGCGATCCGGGTCTGGACGTTCTCAAAGTCCGAGATCGGACACGGTATGGTGATCCCACCCTGGTGTTGAAACCCGTATTCTTGCTCCGCCTCTCTAAGTAGCTGCCCGAAAAGGGGGTGGTTGAAGTACATCACGGGCACCAACACCCGGTGAAAGTCGCCGTCGTTTTGGCCCACGTAGACCGCCAGGTGTCCCTTTGGCACGGTCACGGGTTTGTTCAGAATCGGGTCCTGACCCACTTGCACGTAACCCGACCCGGATTTACTGCAGCACAGGGATTTTGCTCCGCTCGTCAGCCGGCGACCCCAGGTGAGTAGCTTTGTCATGGGGGTGTACTTGCATGCTGGGGAGGATGGCGGGTTGAGCCGGCAGTACCCGGCTCGGGTCCGGGTTTTCCGAGAAAAGAACCATCTGGTGACCCGGAAAAGGCGCTTTCCGAGCTTGAATCCTCGCATCTTTCTCATTTTTTGAGAAAATTGGCAGATGGGTTTGGAGGGTTTTGTTAGAGATTTGAGCTGTGGGTTTGGTGGTGGTTCAAGAAAACGGCCAAGGATCTGCCTCGGACATGATGAGACGGAAGAGGGTGAGGCAGACTTCAGAGAGAGAAGTGGGTATGTTGCACATGTTCAAGATTTGTACTCCAAGGTGGACAGTAATGGTATTTCATCAAAAAGAAGAAATACCCAAATGCTATTATTGCTGTAATTCTCTTGGGTCTTCAACTCTTGAGCTATGGGTTGAAGTGGTGGTTTATGGTAGTGGTGGTTTTTGGTGGTGGTGGTGGTGGTTGAAGTGGTGGTCTTGGGTGGTGGTGGTGGGTGGTGAATAAGAGTCTTTGGGAGATGAGTAGAGGGATTATATATATAGGGAGAGATCAGAGAACCCAATTTTTTTTTTTTTTTTTTTAAGTCAAAATTGGGGGAAAGAGGAGAGCAAGGGGTGGAGGTGTGTTTGGAAACGGTCGGTTCGCGAATGTAGGAAGACAGAGTCGTTTTTAAATAGATGAGAAGGAAGTCAGAAGTCAGACTAAAGAAGGGTCAAGATGAGATTATGAGAAGAGGCTGCGGCGAAAGCTGCACGGAGATTGTGATTAGAATATGTGCGTGTAAGTCAGCGTGTTTGGAGCGTCGGATTAAAGGACGGTTCCACACTTGGTGAATGCCATGTCTTACATGGAATCTTTTTTTGTTTTCATTTTTTCATACACCGCCGTGGAATCTTGTTTTTGTCTTGAGTAATTATTCTGAATTTGAAATCCAAATGATTTAGTAAGGGTTATCATTTTGTTTAGAATAGAATGATATTTGTTTGGTTTATTTTTTTAAAGCTCAAAATGAAATATACAATGATAATTCAATCAAATTTCAAAAAATCGGTGATAATTCAACCTATACTAATGGAAAAACGAGCTAGGCAAATAGACTAGCGCCCGCTGCAATTTTTTTTTGTGTTTTACAATGTGGGCAATGTTGAGCAATTGCTATATTTATTATGCAACAATAATTATAAAAAAGCATAAGCATGATGATTATAGTACGTCATTTTTTTACATAACATGACAAAAATTCATAAAATCAAAAAAATTACCCTTATAGTGCCATATCAATCCTTATTATATTCGTCGTTGAAAAGTTATTATCAAATAACATTATACAACGCCTCATGTGCATTTAATGCTTCGTTTCTTTGTTGGTCAATTTGAGTGCATTCTTTTTTAAAAAAAAGTGTTTATTTGTCATTAACTATTAAGTGGACTTTTTAAACATTGGGTGTAAAATAGACTTTAAAATTACTTACTTTATATTTTTTTGAATTTTTAATAAATTGCTTGTATTAAAAACCAAAAATAGTTCAACAAGGAGAGGATCTAGATTGAGACTATGTAACATACTAACTAAGAATAATGAGTAATGTTAGAGAGACAACAATTTTTAAGATTTTTAAAATTTCTCTTTTTTTGGCCTTTTGATTTGAGGTATATAGGTTCGTATTGAAAGTCAAGCAAATGTAAAGTATGAAATTTACTTGTCATTTTAAAATATATTAATTGACTATATGATGTGACAATTGATTTATTAATTAACCTAACAAGAATACATTAATTGTCATATAATCAAATTAGTTAAGAATAATTTTAAGGATCATAAATTTGTTTATCAAATTTTAAATGATGTACATGTGTTTATATTATACTTGGTATAAATTAATTAGCTTATATTTTGTTTGTTATCAACATATAAAACAATGAAACACTGCTATGATATACAAATTTGTATAAGTTTATAATGTCAAATAATAATCATTAGTATTAGTAAGCTACAGCACCTGCAACGAAAGTAGCAAACAACGTGTTAAAGTTATTTTGAGAAGCCACGTGGGATACAACCTCATTCAAGGGAAGTAGCAACATTAATATTATGTAGCAATTTGAACCAAGGCACCGACATTTGTATTTTACCAATGAAAAAGTAAGTTGTATTTGAAGCTCGCCCCAATAATTAGTTAAACTCATTGACCCTTTATTTTGTCTACATATAGGCTTTGAAAACAAACATATTGAATTTATTTGAGTAATAAAACATAGTTAAGGATAACAAAATGGCTTTGGTCACTCTAACAGGTTAATTCATAATTTAGTCCCACAATTTAATTCTCATCAAACTAGTTCTGTTGTTTGGAAGTTGATTTGGAGAGCTACTACTTTGCCTAAAATCAAACACTTTATGTGGAGAGCTATATCCAATGCTCTTGCCACTAATTGGTGCTTGTTTAAAAGGAAAATTGTTAATCAATCTCTCTGTCCAATATGTGGTGAACATCCAGAGACCATTGAACATATTTTTCTTTTATGTCCTTGGGTCGATCCAGTGTGGTCTGAATGTTTGGGGTACAGAGTTGAGAAATCTCAAGTTTCTTTCTTTGATAGCTGGCTTCTTCAAGTGCTCAAGTCTGCAGGGCCAGATTCAAATTACCTTTTATCTTGTATTTGTTTTATTTGCTGGACCATTTGGAAGAGTAGATGTAAAGCTG